>CM037865.1:14728303-15186978 GCA_021292105.1 Anadara kagoshimensis
AATTTACTTCAAGATACCAGAATTCAACCTGCTCCGCAAAGAATCATATGGTTGTATAGACGATGGCAACCGTTATATTATGTTATTCGCCAGTCAGTTTATCCTCCTGTCGAATTTATTGAGGGTATTCCATTGGAATTGGATAAAGACAGTTTCATTAATCCAAATGTGAGAAATTTATTGGTGATAGATGATCTGATGTCTGTTAAAGACCCGCGTTTAAATGATGTGTTTACCGAAGGCAGTCATCATAGAAACCTTTCCATTATTGTTATCAATCAGAATTTATATTTTAACAAAGACCCGACTCAGAGAAGGAATTGTCATTATTTGGTGCTGTTTAATAACCCCATAGATAAACAGAGTGTTCAAACGTTAGCTCGACAGATGTATCCGAGAAAGAGTGAATACTTTATGCAGCATTTTGAGAAAGCAATAGAAACCCCTTATGGATATTTAGTTGTAGATTTGAAAACAACAACACCTGAACTTCAAAGGTTAAGAATTAACGGGCTCAATCACATGAATCAGTTGAATGTAACAACAGCTGAAGCCAAAAATCCTATAAATAGGCAGAATAATTCAATTCATATCAGTTTGAAGAAAGTGGTCAGAGTGAGCAGACGTTAATACAGCAACAAGAAGTAAACATGGAGAAAAATCCATCATGTAATGACTGCGGTATTTTATTTTCAACCAGCTATGATCTACAGCGCCACATAAAACGTAAGTGTCCTATGACTCAGGACGAACCACATGATGAAGATGAAATACCAACTAAACGCATCAAGTGGGCGTCTTACCCACCAAGTGGAAACGATGACTCTGAACAAAGTGATGCTGGTAGTGAGACTAGTGAGGCCGAGGATGATTCTGGATTTAATGCTATGATTGATGAAATTTATAAGAAAACACGAGAAGAGTTCAACCGAAAAGTGACGTCTATAGAATATGACCAGGGCATTTCTTTAAATGAAGCCAGAGAAGAAGCAAGTGAACAAATGTTACCGAAGTATAGAAGAGAATTATTAAAAATGTATAATGAGTACATTTGTACTATGTATAACCTCAAACATAGTTCAATTCATAGGGAAATAATATCCCATATTGATGAAGAATTAGAGATGGATGTTGATATAGAAACTGCCGTGTCAAGAGTACTTAGAAAACACAAAACCATGTTTGACCCTCTCTTCGAGGATGCGGCATATGACTCCGACGATGAGGCTTCAGACAGCGACGATGATGGTGATGATAGGTATACAGATGAAGATTGAGATTATTTTGTAATGTTACAGTGGGATAGCTCCCCGACCTATTGTAACACATGACGGGGAAAATAAATTGTAAATATAGCTTAAACTTGTCTTTGTTGGTTTACTTTGTAAATTTCTTAAGAGATGTATGAGAGTTGGAATCTCAGTCGGAACAAAAGTGTTATATGGGCTAACTGTACTACTATACATTTCCCTCATTCTAGAACAGATGCAAGTGAAATAATTCTGACTGGTATGTTAGTAGACATACAATTCAACTTCTTGTGAAGGACCCAGTCTCGCTGGAAGCAAGCTTGTCTTCATTCCAGGTACTCGCGCACTAACCGTTGTGGCATTTGAAGTGAAATAATCTTGAACTGTATGCTTTCATATCTTATTCAACCCCAAGACAACTTATAAACAACAACAATTATATAATCAAATACTTTTTTTATTATATAAATACATTTCAGATAGCTTACAAGTAACAACATAATACAAATTATACATGATTGTGTATGTCTTTATGACCATGAGCTAAAGTATCTATTCCAGAATCTAAAACATAACGTTTATCATCATAGGGGGAAAGGCTCGTTTTATTCAAGGTGACACTATATAATTGATGATTATAACTGCGTATCAAATTCATACTATGATTTAAAGAACATTCTTTGAATAGACATTCTTTATATAAATCATGTTTCAACTGACGCTCTACAACACACCTTTTAATTCCTTTAGCCGTACATTTTTGTGTTAATTTGGATTCATTGTCATACATTAAACTGTACATCTTAGGTTTGAGACCTGTATATTCATGGACCGGATTTCCAGCACATTCATCCTTCATTTTACCTAATACTTTTGCATTTTTAGGATTGTACAAAAAGTGATCTTTAGGATAATTACTTGTATCAAACTCATTAGAATGGTTAAACATATCCTGATAAATATTTTCAGTTTCAATTTCATATAAAGTACTATCAGTATCTGTGTAAAGTAAAGAAGCTTTATTACCATATTTTTCCTTTATAAAATCATAATGAAACTGATACATAGAAATTTTTGATAAATCTAATATACAAAATCCTGCATAGATAGGCCTATTCATGATAATGTTAACTCTTTTCAAATGAACTCCAACCAAATCATCATTGAATATTTTAAAAGATTGAAAATTGGGTTTTGCAGTCAGTTTTGTCAATCGTCGTTTAGTTGTCACAAGTTCTACGTTGACACGTTTGCGCATATTCTCCATACATTTTCCAAAGACAGAATTATTCATTAATTTAAAAAAATCTTTTTCGAATTCATTTTTGGCTTGTTTTCTTTCTTCTGTATTGAAATCTATATAAGGCTTAAGCCAGGCAGATTGTGTAAATTCGATAGCCCTATGTACTTTTGTTAATTTCAAACCATGAGATAAATAATACTTTAAATTTCTATAGTGAAGTACATAGTTGGTTTTATGGTATAAATTTGGGACAAGTTTTTTGGACGATTTCCCCTTTATTCCTAATTTTTTCCTTAATGTTTTAGTATAATTTGACAGCATGTCATCAGTAACAGTCATTGTCTCTGGAGCTAAAGGGTAGTCAGAATGCATATCATGCAGATGTGGGGGGTATTCTAAATCCACTTCCAGTATATAACCGGTTTCGGAATGATCCTCATCGTCGGAGTCATATGCCGCATCCTCGAAGAGAGGGTCAAACATGGTTTTGTGTTTTCTAAGTACTCTTGACACGGCAGTTTCTATATCAACATCCATCTCTAATTCTTCATCAATATGGGATATTATTTCCCTATGAATTGAACTATGTTTGAGGTTATACATAGTACAAATGTACTCATTATACATTTTTAATAATTCTCTTCTATACTTCGGTAACATTTGTTCACTTGCTTCTTCTCTGGCTTCATTTAAAGAAATGCCCTGGTCATATTCTATAGACGTCACTTTTCGGTTGAACTCTTCTCGTGTTTTCTTATAAATTTCATCAATCATAGCATTAAATCCAGAATCATCCTCGGCCTCACTAGTCTCACTACCAGCATCACTTTGTTCAGAGTCATCGTTTCCACTTGGTGGGTAAGACGCCCACTTGATGCGTTTAGTTGGTATTTCATCTTCATCATGTGGTTCGTCCTGAGTCATAGGACACTTACGTTTTATGTGGCGCTGTAGATCATAGCTGGTTGAAAATAAAATACCGCAGTCATTACATGATGGATTTTTCTCCATGTTTACTTCTTGTTGCTGTATTAACGTCTGCTCACTCTGACCACTTTCTTCAAACTGATATGAATTTGAATTATTCTGCCTATTTATAGGATTTTTGGCTTCAGCTGTTGTTACATTCAACTGATTCATGTGATTGAGCCCGTTAATTCTTAACCTTTGAAGTTCAGGTGTTGTTGTTTTCAAATCTACAACTAAATATCCATAAGGGGTTTCTATTGCTTTCTCAAAATGCTGCATAAAGTATTCACTCTTTCTCGGATACATCTGTCGAGCTAACGTTTGAACACTCTGTTTATCTATGGGGTTATTAAACAGCACCAAATAATGACAATTCCTTCTCTGAGTCGGGTCTTTGTTAAAATATAAATTCTGATTGATAACAATAATGGAAAGGTTTCTATGATGACTGCCTTCGGTAAACACATCATTTAAACGCGGGTCTTTAACAGACATCAGATCATCTATCACCAATAAATTTCTCACATTTGGATTAATGAAACTGTCTTTATCCAATTCCAATGGAATACCCTCAATAAATTCGACAGGAGGATAAACTGACTGGCGAATAACATAATATAACGGTTGCCATCGTCTATACAACCATATGATTCTTTGCGGAGCAGGTTGAATTCTGGTATCTTGAAGTAAATTGGTGATCAGGTTGGTTTTACCACATCCCGTTGGACCTGATGTAATGCATGTGAAAGGATGTTTGAGTATTAATTCTTGATCTTTTCCAAATGCTTCACTTCTCTGTGGTGGTGGTGGTGGTGGTGGAGATACTTCACTTCTCTGTGGTGGTGGTGGTGGTGGTGGAGATACTTCACTTCTCTGTGGTGGTGGTGGTGGTGGTGGTGGTGGTGGATACGCTTGACTGATTTGTGGTGGATACGCTTGACTGATTTGTGGTGGATATGCTTCATTGATTTTAGAATGTTGAGATTCTTTTCTCTGGTGTGCACTTCGAATATGTCTAAGTAAGGCATCTTTTCTTGAAAACTTTTTACAGCAAACATAACACGATGTTGACTCCATGGTGGTTACCTCTAAAATGAAAATCCAATACGAAAACAGTCCTTTATATCTTTCAGGTCTGATTTTGGAATCCACGAATTGAATTTGTTGGGCCACTGATACCACTTTACATATACTTCTGGTACTCCCCTGCGTGTACGTCGCTTAAGTACTTTCTCCACTTTCCACAAATCGTCCGGGTTTTTATGTACTTTCTGTAGCTCGCTTTCAAAGAAAGATCCTTCAATAGGCTCATTATCATAGTCTGTTATCTTATAAACTGGAATATTTTGTCTCCAAAATCGTTTCCATATACGGAACACCTCATGACTCCATTTCTCTTCATAATCCTTCTTGAAAGCATGTCGTAGCTGACTGATCCTAACTAGATCTCCCACTGTAAACTTGAATCTTTTGACGGGTTTAGATTTTCGCTCTACTTTTATAGTCTTAGGTTTCTTATCCATGTACATATATTTCCATAGTTGGGCTTCATTTTCTTCATTTACAGTAGCTGGACTTAGTCCATGAAGAGCTGAATGTACGCTGTGGTTATAGTTATAAACCAGGCTAGGTAATATATCTATGTACCGGTGGGTTTGATTATGTGAAAAGTATCTATACATCATAGAAGTAACAGTTCGAATGACTCTTTCTGCATATGCTGCTTTAGATATGCTACCACTAATAATCTGTGTGATATGATTCTGTTTTAAGTACTTCTGAAGAAGGGCATTTTTGAATTCTGAGCCGTAGTCGGATCTCAGTTTCTTTGGTTTTCTACCCTCATATAATGGTTTCGAATGCTGAAAGGGTTGACGATGCAGATTTATTTTTCATAGGTACTACCCATAGATATCTAGAAAAAGTATCAATCACCACCAACCAGTAACGCATGGAATCATTGTATTTGGCTAAATTACTAACATCGGCTAAATCGGCATCCCATAATGCATCTATCCCGTCTGAAATGACTCTCAATCGTTTAAATTTTGTTTTCAGAGGTCTATGTAAGGAATAACTGTCTTGATCTTGAAGCCATTTCTTTACTTCATATAAGGACACTTTATAGTTTTTAGATTTCAACAGCTGATATAGTTTGGTCGGACCTCGAAAACCTGCTGGCTGTTTGGGATCAAAATATACATTCGATAAAAATTCCTTCCAGTCTGACATGTTTACCCTATCTACTTTACTTTATAAATAAAAACATTATGATATTATAACTCTTATATGAATCATTTATAAACAGCTGCTCTTAATAATAAGAACCAATCAGCGAGCATTTAAAATGGAAAACCTATTTAAAAATAGCTACTGAAAATCCCCAATCGATACACAGGCATGTTAAGACTCGATAACTTCACGGTCGGGCGATCCCCCATAGGCGTATATACAAACCTCACACAAACCTCAGGCATTGAGGTTTCCCCATTATAAAGCATGGTGATGTAGAACCCCCATTTCCTATTCATCACACGATAAAGAACACTGCTGAATAATGTCATCAGCACAACACATAGATAAATTTTCTGCACCTTTGCCTATATCTGGCGATGATTCGATATAAGTGAAATATTCTTGACTGGTACGTACGAATTAGTTAAATCGTTCTGACGAATTAGTAATTCGTTCGTACAAATTAGTTAAATCGTTCGTACGAATTAGATTTTTTTTCATTTGGCCCTTCCACGCCGCCGTAGTTCGGGAATTTAAGATGTCCTATTTAAGATCACTTCAAGCTTATAATACTTGAATTTGCATTAATTAGTCAAGTTTGTAGTAAATAATATGTTTACTCTTAATTTGTCAAAAAGATTTCCAAAAATTGGCTAATATATACGAAAGCCTATTAAGCTCATGAATAAAAAAAACTAAAAGGCGTAATAACGCGAAATCATTGAAAGGCGTTATAATGCGAAAAAAGGCGTAATAACGCGAATTGAAAGGCGTTATAATGCGAAATAAAGGCGTAATAACGCGAATTGAAAGGCGTTATAACGTGAAATAAAGGCGTAATAACGCGAATTGAAAGGCATTATAACGCAAAATAAAGGTGTTATAACGCCTTTAGAAAGACGTAATAACGCGAATTGAAAGGCATTATAACGCGAATTCAAAGGCATAATAACGCGAAGTGAAAGGCGTTATAATGCCTTTTTGTCTATATAGAGCAGTCACTTACCTGGAAAATGTTTCTCTCCATAGGTTAACAACCCTCACCACAAGCAGATTTTTAGTTTGAATACCCTTACTTTAAGGCAACTGCAGATCTATTCATACTTAGATGTCACAAGTGTCATTTAATCATTGTTAAAAGTTAGCGATTGACAATTGGACAGGAACTTTTTAATAAATAGCCATGTGTATATTGCCAATGTTTATCAATGTTTATATTTCAGATTACTTTAAAGATTTCCATCCCCATGTATAAAATGATACTCTTTATAAAATAATTTTAACATTGTAAAGAAACCTTTCAAAAGTTTTATGTTTTACTGAAATAGTATGTTCATTTCAGCGCAGGATCGGATGATGTGCAGTTTTTTTAACTTTCATAGAATAAATACATATAAAACAGCTTATTACATTACATATAGTTGTGCAACACACACACACACCACACACACACACACACACACACACTTAATGTGTATGTAAAGGGGGGTTTAGAGATTATACGCCTTGATTTCGCGTTATTACGCCTTTCTATTCGCGTTATTACGCCTTTATTTCGCGTTATTACGCCTTTTAATTTTTTTATTCATGAGCTTATATAGGCTTTCGTAAATGATTGTGAAATTTGGGCCTGGTGATCTATCCAGATAAGAAAAAAAAGTACTGATTGATATTCACATGAACAATGCTTGATTTTTATACGCGCTGAAATGTTTCATTTATCGACTGATTGATTTATAGTATACATATCTCCCTCACACAAAGGCAATAAACTGTTTATTATACCGAAAGATAACCATGGTAATAAGAAAGACAGAAAGAAAGAAATTATTTTAAAAAAGACGTCTGAAAACATTATTCCTTCTCCGATTCATTGCTTTTTCTCCTATCGGAACTCATCGGAGGCAAACGCTAGAACGTAAAGGTCGATTCTCCATCGATGACGTCATATCATTGTGACGTCACGGTATGTTCCGAAGAGGTGGGATATGATGTTTTCAGAGGGATACACGATATTTTCTCCACCCTGGTCACATGACCCAACGATCCAATCAAATTACAGATTGCATCGTATTTTTCTAATGAGGTATAATAATACGGGAATTTCACACGTATGTATTATGACGTCATAGAAAATTGTGGAAAAATTCCATAGACCGTACGTCCAAATCATTTGACGCCGCGCGTGCACCACTTTTCTCAAGGCCATTGAAGGGGTCAAATCGACAGGAAGTGAGCTCCATATGGGGGGAAATCTCGCCCGTCTCGTACATCAGAAATGAAACCAAAAAACGATTATTGTGAAAATAATTAATTGAAACAAGTAATAATTTAAATAGGTTGATCGAATACCAAATATTTACGTTTCTTTCGCCATTCTGACTGATCTCCAAGTGTAGCGTTTCAAGATTCCCGATGACGTGATTTCTTTTGATTGGGTCAAAGTTCAATTCAGAATGATGACCACTGTAAGCCAATCAGCGACCGGCTTTCCCACGTGCATCAACCATGATCACAAAGTATACAATGCGGGAAGATACAAAATTTGCCGATTTCAAGTTAGATAAATTGATAACCATAGTTACCTGACACAAACCTATTACGAGGTTAGCATATCCACAGTATATGACTTCTACGGTAATACTTTTTCACATATTATTACTTAATTGAATGGAAATTTTGAGTGCATATGTGACCCTCGCTGAATGCAGTGTAAACAAAAATGGCGTTCGCCAGGACGGGAAAGACGTTGTCACAAATGATCGATTTTTAAGAAAATAATAAAATGCGCTTTTCGAAAGAATTAATTAACAGATCGTCCCAATAATCATTTTTATGAAAATACAGATAAAATTTTTTGACATTTATTCCGAATTTAATGTAAATATTGACAAATCCTCTGTTTGTTTACATGTGGCGTGGATATCATGATCAGCTGATCGAACTGGACCACAGGGGCTCGGGGAATATTATTTTAGTTTATATTGGTGTCAAGATCGTATTATTCTCCATAAAACAACAGAATAATACGATCTTGACACCAATATAAACTAAAATAATATTCCCCGGGCCCCTGTGGCTGGACCAGTTTGACTTTAAGGTGCTGACTAGAAGTAGAACCGACTTCAACTACAATGACTGCACTCATCAAAAATCTAACTTGGACATAACTGATGAGGAAACTGTACATGTTGTGCAATGAGATGAACCGCTGTCCCAAAAAGTTGTGATGAAAATAACAATAATAAAACATTCATGTTGAGTTTAGCAGCTGACTGTAGTTGAGATCCACTTAGGTAAGGTCTGAATTGAATCCTTGAAAACCTCCAGGGATGGCGACTGGACTACTGATGCTGGCAGGGGATTCCAATAATTTACAGTTCTCGGAATGAATATAAAAATTTTAACTAGGGTAAAATCAACATTACCTTCTCCAATATCCCAGACTTGGTTCTCGAAAAAAGTTGGTATAAGTGAATAAATGCCAATTTCCACAGAAGTGACAATTTTAATATAAATCTTAAAGCACCATCTTTCTAGTATATCATCCCAGAATGTTTCATTTCAATTTAAGTGAATAATGAATAATCTTGACTGGGGTAAAAAAACCCACCATCCTAGAATTAACCGTCTCGATATAAGTGAAAAAGCATTTTCAACTCTCCGGGGCTGAGGCACTTCATGCAGTGAAACTTAAAGGGGCTGGGCTAAAATTAACATTATTTCGGTACAAGCCTGTCAAGTTTTAATCATATCATTTGTTACTTGCAATGGTCTGTGCTTTAGAAAATTCTCATCATGGTACTATATGCCTGTGATTGTTGAAGGTGTAAGCAGGGGTTCAAAATTATGTTTTGTAATGGAAGGTCCAGGACCTTTTGCCTTTATTTTTGGCAGGTCCCACATATAGTTTTGAAAGTCCAATATCAACATTGAAAGATCCATGTGCAATTATGTAATTATATTGAAAAAGTAGAATTATTCTGGTAAAAATGGCAGGTTCAGCGGACTTTTACAATTTAAATTTTAATGGTCCCAAGGTAAAATCAATAGGTCTCGGACCTCGGACCCAGGGAATTTTGAACCCCTGCTGTAAGAGAGCTTACCCTCATACCACTGTATTCATATCGGGTTGTGGGTTAAAGGTGCTGCCTAACAGAGTCACAGACAAGCATTCCACTCCCAATTAATATAATTCTATAACCAGTCGATAATCTATCCTCTAAGCCAAATGTAGCTTGCAAAATGAGGAAGCAGTAACTCAAATTTTGAAGTATTGTCATGTATAACACAAGTCGGGTTGGAACCAAAAACCTTCCACTCTCCAGGAGGATGCTATACCATTGAGCAACCAAGGTGGTCACAAACAGAATAGATTGTTGACCAAGGGATATTGCAAGCCTAGGCTTATCAGGGCCTTCGGCAAAAAGTTTTATGACCATCATCACTGTATTGTTGACAAGTTTGATGTCTCTGTCCAATATTGACCTGGATGTTTTAGTTCCATGTTCCCTTCACATAATATTGATTACACACGGTGGCCGGTGTAGCTAGCTAACAGAAGGTGCTTACCCTTCCAGAAAACTCGGTCTCACTTCCCTGGTGGAAGTTCGCGTGTTTAACCTAACTTGTCAGTTAGGTTAAAAACTCCCGGATTGTGATTTGGACATTGATTAGTATGTTTGTTTTTCATTGGTATAACTGCTTCATTAATTGAATGGGGCAATCTTGAACTGTGATATGATACACATCTTGTTTTAAGAAACAGGAGTAGTTATTTATGCAATCCATAAATCAGTAGATTAAATTATTCACATGGTATGGTAAAAGGTGACTCAAGATGGGAGGACATTACAACGTGAGGATGTTGTCGTGGTATGGATTAGTATATTCACTGAATAGCCTTTTGTGTCCCTGGAAAGATCATTCCAAAACTCAGTTCTGTGTGACAGAACATGATTGAAAGGCGACGCAATAACTCGGCGTTAGTTAACAATAGTCAGTCCCACTAGTATTGGGTAAGACAAAACAACGTGTTCCATCTGTGTGTGTGTGTGTGTGTGTGTGTGTGTGTGTGTGTGTGTGTGTGTGTGTGCACTATAACCCGAGAATAAATTTGGACATTTCCCGGGATAGGCAGTGCCTATTTTCATATTATAAGTTGTACAGGTGTTTGACAGGTTACACGACCCCATGTACCCCGTCAAAGATTTATGTACCCTGAGCCGCAGGCCGTGTAACCTGTCAAACCCCTGTACAACTTATATTATACCACGGCTAGCTCCTTTTATGTTTCATATAAGGAAAACGTAGGTCATGTTAGAATTGCGTGTAATTCAAGAAAGAAGATTGTTTATTATACCTCATTAGAAAAATACGATGCAATCTGTAATTTGATTGGATCGTTGGATCATGTAATCAAGGTGGAGAAAACATCGTGTATCCCTCTGAAAACATCATATCCCACCTCTTCGGAACACACCATGACGTCACAATGATATGACGTCATTGATGATAAATCGGTCACGACGTTCTAGCGTTTGCCTCCGATGAGTTCCGATAAGAGAAAAAGCAATGAAGGACTGATGTTTGAAACATCCAGCCTGTATTTTTTTAATATCTCTTCTTTCTTTCTGTCTTTCTTATTATAATGTTTATTTTTCGGTATAATACACAATTCATTGCCTTTGTTTGAGGGAGATATGAACATTTGTTCACTCTTAACAAGTCACATTTCCCTCGGGCTTCGCCCTCGGGAAATATGACTTGTTTCGTGTGAACAAATGTTCATATCTCCCTCACTCAAAGACAATAAATGTATAATATACCCATCTCTGTTCCGTTTTAATGACGTACTCCCTTACTTATGTTATGACGTCATGTTATATTCCGCGAACAATGGTTGTGACGTAATTTTCATTCATAAAATCATTTACATTTGTGTATTTCAATCAAGGTAATCTCAACAGCCGTTGTTTCAATGGACTTTTTTGCAAATGGATAGTAAAATGTACTTCCGAAGAAAGAGTTCGCAATGTTTATTTAAATTTGTTTTATTTAAGCCATGTTAGAATTGAAATGATCAACATTTACCCGCGGTATATCGTCGAATAATACATGGGCCGTCGTTAACATGCGGCGAATATATCACTCTAAAGCCACCTCCGCATGTGAACTCCCTTCCGTGTATTATTCGACGATATACCACGGGTAAATGTTGATTATTTCTTAATTCTAACATATCCTGTGTTTTCCTTCATATAAAACATGAAGAGAGCCAGCTGTGGTATAACAAACGATATACCCATCGCTGTTCCGTTTTAATGACGTGCTCCCTTGCTTATCATATGGCGTCATGTTATGCGTCGCGAACAATATGGCTGTGTAGTCTGGTAGAGGATTTTGAAAAAACGCTTATTTTTTGATGTAGGGAGGACAACGTGTTCAAAGGTGGCAAGTTATGTCATAATCTTCTTTGAACTTTACTTTGGTAGAATCGGCTTGTTGCCAAGCTAGATTTCACTCAGGGGCCATTGTGGGGGCAGCTAAAGGTCAATGGGTGCAAAGTTCATGTGAAAATGCCCATATTGACCTATACACAAATTCAAGGTGGCTTACAGAAGTTTTTCTTTATACATTTTGTCTTCTAAATATGTAAGTGGTATCTTCAAATTAATAGAAAGTCATATCCAACTAATTCAGTCACTTATTTTCAAAGTTTTCCATGAAAAATAAAATTAGACGCTTGCACAAATTTGACCTTTACAAATATGATTAATTTTGGCAAATAAATACTAGTATAAACACATTTGTGCATTTGAAATTGTTTAACAAAACTTTAGACTTCTGTTAAAATAATTTTACTGAATCATATTGCCCGTATTTATATAAGTATCTACTTTAAAAAAAAAAAAAATCAAAGTACTGGTGGTACTGAAAGATTTGATTAGCTATAATGACTGTATCTGTATAATACTATCAAGTGTGTTCTCGTTTTCTGATGGAAATATTAGTGAACTGTTGAAACACGAACTATTCCCAGTGTCGCTTTCTATACCTGATACATCAGGACACTTGTTATCTGCAGCCGACGAGTCGGATCTTCAAAATATCACTGAGGAAGAAGTTTGCATGGAGACATTACTACCAAAATAATTAACGGTCAAACTTTAGTTGTAGTACTGGGATAACGGAAAGGCATCAATACATTCGGCGAGTTAGGAAACGCACAAACTGTTTTTATCCACGCGAAAGATAAATGTATTAAAATTGATATCATTATGATAGATATAACAACTAATCCATAAAAGGTGAAACCATCTAGAGATAAAAGAGGATTAGGCCCCCGTTCTGCTAGAAGAATTATTGATAATTAAAATGTCCCTCTGCCATCAAATTGGTAAGATTTTATCAGTCACCAAGAAAACAAATAGGATCTCGTAGTAATCCAAGACACTTCTTAGCTTAGCTGAGGGTATCAGAGGGTCTAACAGACAGCATGTTTAATTCATACAGAGGAAGGAGTGTAACCGTTTTAAAAGCTTAACACAAGGAAGCCGATACTAGAATTGTTCCCCATGGTGTTGATGCTTACATGCAAGGCTATAAAAGAACAGTTGTTGTCTGTCGTGATACTGATGACCTTATTCTTCTGTTGCTTTTAAATGAGGAAGTATGATTCCAGACCGGGACATCTAAAGTTCGTCCCTGTTCATAGCATAAAATTATCACCTCTGGAGAGGAATAAGCTCC
The DNA here is from genome assembly GCA_021292105.1 of Anadara kagoshimensis. Lineage (NCBI taxonomy): Eukaryota > Metazoa > Mollusca > Bivalvia > Arcoida > Arcidae > Anadara > Anadara kagoshimensis. The sequence goes on from CM037865.1 coordinate 14,741,753, forward strand.
CAGTATTCCATGCAATTACAGACTGTAAGACTGTCAATTAACTTTCTGGACATTCTAAATACAGCATCCCGTGTTTCCAGGGAAAATACAGGTCTTCTTCCCACTCTTGCAAGAGGGAACTTTCCTGAACTTGTGAGTGCAGATGCTTCATTGAATTACCTAGCGAGGATTTCTCATCTACGATGTAAACTGTTCTTCTCAGGGGAAAAGTACAATTGAAAATTTGCTTCCAACATCATATGCAACCGACCTACATATTCAACGTGCACACTATTAAACTGCTGTTTGGCTGCATTTAGTTATACCTGGTATTTCTTCCGGATCTCCCGTCACCTATAGGACACGGATGGTGCTAGTCTCACTAACTTGCATACTGTATGTCTTGTAACTCCCAGTGGAGGTTAGTCCATCGACTAAATCCCTCAAATTGCTCTGTTCTGCGCAATTTTACCCCCTCTAAACTTGTCTCAAGGTGTCTTTTATTCTTGTGTGTTCCATTTGAAAGTTTTGTGATGTTGTTGGCAGGTGTCTTGATGGTGTGACCTATTCATCCCCAATGTCGCTTTTGTGTTTGTGTTTCAAAACGACCTTGTTTTGTGATCCACCATAAACTTTTCGGTACCAATTTTGTCTTGTCATCTGGCAACAGGACCACGAACAATACTAGTTTTTATACTTAAATCTGAGGTTTTTTCACAAATTAAACTTCACGTCACCAGCTATAGGTGAAGTGGCAGAAATTTTGACCTTTGCAGTGAACTTAGGGAAATGTGCAGGAAAAGTTCCTTAACATGTTACACCCGCCTTGGCACGGGGCATCGGTTTTTAATGTCTCTCTCAAAGGATCGCGTGACTTTCGTTTCTAATAAACGAGTGTTTGGCAAAAGAACAGTCACTACCTTATTTCAAGTCTTGGTCAGACCCAACTAGGGTTCGAACCCAGGACTCACCACATACAGAGAGTGAGCGCTATACCAATTGATCTACAGTAGGGATTTTTTTAATGAGAAAACAACCTTTACCAAAATCATGTCATGCATTGCTGAAATGTAAATATAAATCATGTAGCACTACAAGATGTACATGTAGGGCATATAATTTAAAGTGGGTGGCTGTATGCATTTGCGATGGGACCGTTGAACCGTTGATTGGTTGAACCCTTTGAATGATAATGCCACAGATAGTGATATCGATGAATGAAAAGAAATCGTTAGAAGTGACTGATATATTCCAGAGATTCACGTGACTATGCCTTGCCGATTACAGTACTTGCAGTACTTTGATTTTAAACTTTTCATGAATTTCAAATTATCAGCTGGTTTAAACAATATATTTGTTTTAATCACAGTCATGTATTTGCAAAAATATTATATTTTAGCATTTTGATTCATGCTTTGATGTTGAATGTATACTTTTATTTTATTCTATCTTGAAGCTTGTGTCAGAATTTTGAAAAATAACATTGAAATATTCAAATTTTAGCCTAAACAATCTTAATTAGCTTCCTAGTCAATGTTAAAATACATGAAATGCTATGATTGCATGAGAACAGATTTATTTGATTTATTTAAATCTCAGAAAGTATATATTTGGGCAGCTATAAACTAATAAAGATTAATTTTTGGGGGAAAACACTATCTGACCTTTGACCTTTTATCTCCTAAACCAAGGGTCGATCAGCTTGGCAACAGGTTGATTCTTGACCCCTAACCTATGATGATATAAGACAGCTATGTTGCCAGCTTTGAACACTCATGTCCCCCTATTGTGAAATTTCAATTTTTTTCCACCAGACTAGTGGCGTAATTTTCATTCATAAAATCATTTATTTCAATGGAGGTAATCTGTTTCGATGGACCATTTTGCAAAAAAAGATAGCAAAATGTACTTCCGGAGAAAGATTTCGCAATGTTTATTTCAATCCTTTTTATCGAAGTCATGTTAGAATTGAAATGATCAACATTAACCCGTGGTATATCGTCGAATAATACACGGGCCGGAGTTCACATGCGGAAGAATATATCGAGGTGGCTTTGCCACCGAGTGATATATTCGCCACATGTTAACGACGGCCCGTGTATTATTCGACGATATACCACGGGTAAATGTTATTATTTCTTAAATAAATTAAAATTATTTATGGCAAACACTTAATTGTCTTAAAACAGCGGATAGAAATGTTTTAATTTCATAAGAGCCGTTTTCTTTCATTGGATATTGCTCAAGTTGCTCCATATGTGATTAACAGTAGCATCTATTTTAACAAAGTTAAAAAATACTAGTATTTTTAAAGTATTGATTACTTAAGAAATAATCAACATTTTATTATATTAATATTACATGATATAATTTGAAACTTTGTGATACCAGTGGGATTATGCACGACTAACTAAGGTCTCAAAACTCGAGTGTAACTTTCTTTCATTTATTCCCAATAAATTAATATCGTCCAAAGCGTGATTTACACCCCTCACATACCAGTAAAATTAAGAGATTATCAATATGCTACAGTACACCGGGAATCATCCTGTTTAGAAGTAGACATCTGCCACCTGTAATCAACAGAGTTTACCTTACAATATGCAACATTAATTGACACGTGTGATTATCTTTATGATATACCCGGTAACTGTTATTTGTCATTTTTGATGGATTCTGAAAATCGAATAAAATAAAGTTAAATTAGAACAAGACATACAAGTCTTTGTTTAAACGTGTTAACTGATTGAATTACAGAATTAAATTAATTTTGAAAATTAAAATTGTTTAAAATCTATTTATTTGACTGAATTCATTCATAACGAGTATTAATGTAATGATGGATGCATCATTACAAATAAGGCGCCCAAACAAATAAAAGTCAAACCCTGTATTCAGAACTCATATTATTAGAAATTAACAGTTTTTTTTACTTCAAGGTTTAAATGAAATAAAGATTCAAGAGATGTAACCTTTTTGGTCATTTAGAATATATACTTGGAGCATGCATGTCTATGTATGGTCTCTCTCTCTGAAATTTTATTCTAAAAAATTATTGTCTTGGTGACAAATGAAAGTAAAAGTAGTACATGAATCCAATTGGTTGAAATTCAAACAATAGACAAAGTTGACTGACATCACCTACACCCAATATCACAACCTGTTGTTTTGATGAGCTAATGATGTGTTGATTTTAAATTAATCCAAGCATTTACCCATGTAATGTCATATTGATAACTAAATACAGCCACTCTATCAAATTGAATAATGAATCATGCCCCAGGAATAAATGACCATTAGTGTTGCTTATAAAAAAGATTTAGCTTGAGACCTTTTGGACATGGATCAGTGATTACTTAAGTATCCTTTACAATGAAAATTCAAGCTTATGGTTTTGATTCTTAAACAAAATGATAGCAGCCATCCCATGAAGAAAACTATAGTTTGAGGGTGGGGATCTCAGAGTTAGTACCTAGACCTACCTGCCCCCACCCTCCTATTGAATGACCATATGGGTTTACTTAAGTATCAATCTATTCAACTTTTCATGAAGAATAAGAAAATATATATGTTAGGGGTGGGGAATTCAACTGATCAAAAGTTAGTACCCAGCCCCGTCTGTCCCCACCCTTCTCTGGAATAACGTCATTTGGTTTTGCAGTATCATTCTATTCAACTTTAAAAGCCGAACCAGAAAATATATAGTTTCAGGATGGGGATATCAACCATTTAAAAGTTAGTACCAAGCCCCGCCCATCCCCACCCTCCATCAGGAATGACCCCATAGGACTTTCTTTAGTATCACTCAATTCAACTTTTCATGTAGAACCAGAAAATATATAGTTTATGGGTGGGGATCTTAACCGTTTAAAAGTTAGCACACTGCCCCGCCCATCCCCACCCTCCCTGATACCCCCGGGAAAATCTTTTGATATAGACTTGTACATCTTGAGACACTGATCATGAATATATATGGTTTTATAGTACAAAATATAGTATAAATAGCAAAATTTAGCATTATTGTGTTTAAGACTCCGCCATCCTGCCCCTCCCCTTATGAACCCATGGGCATTTTACCTCGGCCTCTGGGGAAGGAGATGGGGATCAACCTTCTTGTGAAGTTTGGTTGAGATTGGACCAACGGTCTTCGAGAAATTTGTTGGACAAGTTCATGGCCGGAAGAAGAAGAAGAGGAAGAATAATAAAAATAATAATAATAATAATAATAATAATAATAATAATAATAATAATAATAACGAGTACTAATGTAATGATGGATGCATCATAACAAATAAGGCGCCCAAACGAATAAAAATCAAACCCTGTATTCAAAACACATATTAGGACTTGTACTTTTGTTGCTTTTTTCAATTTCCATGGCAACGGCTGAAAATTTTAAACCTTTAAATAAGTTCTACACACAATAGAAAAACTGTTGAGAAATTTTAAACTTGTAATATTCTTTTCATTTTAAGATTTAATTTTATATAGAGAAGTAGTACATGAATCCAATTGGTTGAAATTCAAACAATAGGCAAAGTTGATTGACATGACCTATACCCAATATCACAAACCATTGTTTTGATGAGCTAATGATGTGTTGATTTTAAATTAATCCAAGCATTTACCCATATAATGTCATACTGATAACTAAATGCAGCTACTCTATCGAATTGAATAATAAATCATGCCCCAGGGATAACTGACCATTAGTGTTGCTTATAAAAAGATTTAGCTTGAGAGCTTTTAGACATGGATCAGTGATTACTTAAGTATCCTTGACAATGAAAATTCATGCTTATTGTTTTAATTCTTAAACAAAATGATAGCAACCAGCCCATGAAGAAAACTAGTTTGAGGGTGGGGATCTCAAAGTTAGTACCTAGACCTACCTGTCTCCACCCTCCTATTGGAATGCTCATATGGGTTTACTTTAGTATCAATCTATTCAACTTTTAATAAAGAATAAAAAAATATATATGTTAGGGGTGGGGATCTCAACTGATCAAAAGTTAGTACCCAGCCCTGCCTGTCCCTGCCCTCCTCTGGAAAACGCCATGGGCATTTCTTCAGTATCACTCTATTCAACTTTTAAAACAGAACCGGAAAATATATAGTTTCAGGGTGGGATATCAACCATTTAAAAGTTAGAACCAAGCCCCGCCCGTCCCCACCCTCCATCAGGAATGACCCCATGGGACTTTTTTTAGCATCACTCTATTCAACTTTTTATGTAGAACCAGAAAATATATAGTTTATGGGTGGGGATCTCAACCGTTTAAAAGTTAGCACACTGCCCCGCCCATCCCCACCCCTCCCTGATACCGCAGGGAAAATCTACTGATACAGACATGTGCATCTTGAGATACTAATCATGAATATATATGGTTTTATAGTACAAAATAAAGTATAAATGGCAAAATTGATCATTATTGTTTTTAAGACCCCGCCCTCCTGCCCCTCCCCTAATGACCCCATGGGCATTTTACCTCGGCCTCTGGGGAAGGAGATGGGGATCAACCTTCATGTGAAGTTTGGTTAAGATTGGACTCACGGACTTCGAGAAATTGGTTGGACAAGTTCATGGCCGGAAGAAGAAGAAGAAGAGGAAGAAGAATAATAATAATAATAATAATAAGAAACGGTGCAAAAACAATAAGTCGCCAAACTTTGTTTGGGCGCCTTAATAATAATAATAATAATAACTAGAGATTGTAACTGGGATACCAGTTACGTATGATTCCCCACCATCCATAAATAATTTATGGCATATATCTGGTGAAAAGACCCAATTGGTGTAAAATTTTGTTGCCAATTTCATTACTGTGTCGCCAAAAAGGATACTTTTTGACACATACAACATTTGACGTAATACACTAGTCGAGTCGGGTACCTGCATGTGCAGGTAGTCTTACATCAAAGTTACGGCCCTTCATATATGAATTACAAGATTGAATAAAACAATAAATGAACAAGAGATGTTGTTGTTTAGTTTTTAATCAACAGGTAAATTTTGTGATTTTCGCGTCACATGCGTTTTTAATGTTGTGTATATATTGCCTTGATGAACGGTTACATTCTAAAGGCAGTTGTGTTTGAAGTGCATTTGTACAGCGCCGACCTGGTAAACTAAAAAAAATCCTACCTTGATTACTTTTTTAGATTTCTTTGAAAGTTAAAGTAGATTTAAATTAAAGTTTTCGGTTGAGAAAAATTGTACATTGGAAGGCCTTCTCGGCATTGGAAGTGACGTTTTCAATGAATTTCATTGAATAAGAAAACTCATAGAACCCCTCTCAGGCCTCTGATTCGGCGTCGCCGCGTGTTACAATGAATGAACACGTATGGGAGGGTTTGCGCTGGGCATCGCCAACGTCGCCAATTGCGATTTTTTTCTTTAACTGGCGACACAAAACGGCGCTTTGCGATTTTTCTGGCCACAAGTTTTCAAAGTTCACCGGTATCTTGGTCACCAGTAATTAACAGGTGATAACACATTGAAGCCAGTGACGGATCGGCGAGTGTCACTGAATAAACACAGTAATTAACGACTGGTCTTAAAGAATGAGTTGATTAAGATCGTTGTCTTAGGTGTGAATGTAATGGGCAGGTAGATCCAGGTAATATAGGAGCGTGTCGACATTGCATGAGGATATACCCAGGTGCCCTCCCGATGTCGTCAGACAGTATAAACACCGATGGACTCGGGATTATTGTAAAATCCAAAATAAAATATAATAAAAGTTACCCTTTGTGATGTTTATTTAATTTTTTTAAAAAAGTTTATTGATTAATAATCGTGATTCAATGCGCAATACACATCGTATTTTAATTTCGCGACTTATATCTACTCAATCAAAATATATGAATTTTTGTAACCCTAGTTAAGAATATTTCGTTCGGTCAAGAATATTCCTCATTTTCCGTATATATATATATATATATATATATATATAATATATATATATATATATATATATATATATATATATATATATATATATATATGTTATGAGTGTATATACAATATAGTACAATATTTTGGCAATGTTCATGGAAATGGTACATTAAATTGAAATGTTTACAACAAAATAATTATCCTATAATATACAAAATGGTAGTTATAATAACTTAATTTTAATTACAATTTTTGCCTTAATTTTACGAGTATGATTTCTGGAAAAATAAATATTAGTGCCTCATAGATCGTGATCACGACTAAGGGAACAAAATAGTTTTTCAAAAAATGTTCTAAATTTCATTTCAAATTTTAATATAATTCTTATCTTATGCATCACCATAGCGTCAATTTTCCAATATATTTCAACACACTATATAAAGTCCGGTTAAAGGGTAAAAACGACATACCGGTCATTAGGAAAGTGTCAGTCAGTAAAGAAGAAATTTCATTAGTGTTAACTTAAAAAGTGGGCAGTCTTCTACTTCCACAGTCAGTGATTAACAGAATACCCCGAAGCCATTTCGACACGCTTCTATCAAGGCAAATTGTATACACCATTTAGCTCATTGTGTAAGGTTTTAATAACAGGCGTGTGACGTGACAAGCTGTGGTTTTAAAAATCGCGAAGTTTTTGATGGTCACTAATCGGATTAACTCATAGGTGAAAGCATTTGCTTGGTATGATTAAAGTGTCGTAACCAGCTTATGTCCATTCGGAATTAGTTCCCCCGGGTATTTAACTACGTATTCAATTAAGCAATTTACACCCACCCACCCACCTTCAAAATAACGAAAATGAACACGTCTTGATTATCTACACAGACAACAGATTATTGGTACCAAATTTCATCTAAATCCATCAAGCCGTTCCCGAGATATGCTTCAGCATATGGTCCTGACGGAATAATAATAATAATAATAATAAAAATAATAATAAAAATAAAAATAATAAGAAGAAGAAGAAACAGAACGAAAACAATATGATTCCCCACCTTCGGTGGTGGGGAATCATAATAATAATAAGAAGAAGAAGAAGAAGAAACGGTGCAAAAACAATAAGTCGCCAAACTTCGTTTGGGCGCCTTAATAATTTGAATTGTCTTAAATGAGTATACCACTCATGTTTTCCTGACTTATCTCGTAATATTTAATCTGAATACATTCAAAACAACTAGAAAGCTGCATGAAGGACCTGTGTAAATCTGGCTTTAATTTGTTCTGAAATTTGTGGAAAAAACATGTTCATCGGTCATTGTTATTTCATTATCTCCAAACTTCACAAAATATATCATTTTGACTTGAAATCAAACTTTAAAAGCCTTCAAAACGCCACACAAACCCACATGTAATATATGGATACATATATAGGTAATGTGTCTTTCCTCAGCAGCTTAATACCATGTACGTCATCAATTAGGTCGCCGGAAAGTTACGAGCGGTGTCGGAAACTACCGAGTATTAGCAGTTCGTTCAGGTAAGGTTTTAGTGTATTACAGGTAAATGTAAGGTGTGGGAAACCGTCAGACACATCAATATTGAATATTCTACCCAGTGGAATGCAAAATACAAAATTGATAAATTTGGTGACCGGTGACCTTTAAAGGCTGGATTTTAGCTAAACTGGCTAGGGACAGAAGTGTTAATTTTAGAAGGGGAAATGTGACCAACGAGCCTTTTTTGCTCACCTGACCGAAAGGCTTATGACATAGAGCGGCGTGTGTGTGTACGTGCATGCATGTATGTGTCATTAACACCTATTTTCGACTTCTCCTCTGAAACTACATGACATATTTCAAAGAAACGTGACCAGAAGTATATATGGGCTGCTAATATTCAGATTTGTTCGTAGCGTTGCCATGGCACCCATAACTAGGTAAAGGTGACCTAGGGGGTCCAATAATCTTTAAAAAACTTATTCTACGCAACTGACTTGGTGGATTCGAGAAAAAAAGTCTGATGCGATATTTGAATTATCTAGGGTCTTAAGCCTATATAATTGTTTTTTTTTCGTTTCGTGAAGTTCGGACAAAATAGTTACGCGTTTTAGCATTAAAGTTTGAAAAAATAGTAAAATAGTTTCAAATTTGAATATTTAAATATGGATAGGTAATGACATGGGGTTCTCAATTTTAACAAATGCGTGTTGTTTCCTTGAAAATGAGGTCAAAGGTCAAGGTCGCGACCTATTTGTGTCCTTTTTACTTTTATTGAACTATCAACTTTATATATATATGAAAGATGTTACTATTGATGTAACAATCATCATTCTGTTATAAATGTATAGATGGAGGTATGAAGGTCATGGGTTCAAAGGTCAAGGTCACAGTTCAGAATGAATACTGAAATGGTTAATTATCAACGTTTTGTATAGGCATGTACATTGGAGTATTGGTACGACGATCATTTTTATATTAAACGAAGGTCATGGGTTCAACGGTCATGGTCACAGATGCAAAACAAAACACAAATGAACAATTATCTTGAAAACTATAAACGTTTTTTAAAGCCACGTATATTAGAATTTTGTAGGTATTGATACGACGAGCATTTTTATATATAGATAAAGGTCATAGGTTCAAAGGTCAAGATCGTAGATGCAAAAGAATACTGAAATGGTTAGTTATCTGTACTACTTGTATATTGAGGTTTCGGTATTTATGATTTTTTTTTAAATATATCATTTAGCAATTATTTTATCAGGTGAGCGTATCAGGCCAAATGGGCCTCTTGTTAACAAAATGACTCAATGTCAAATCCTTAGTTGGCCATTTTTAACATAATATGAATGTAGAATTACTGATGTCATTGTGTGTTCGAGGAAAGATTTTTATTTAAATTTCCTTCCCAGAACCAGTGAATCTACACATGTTAAACTTAACAGTGGTACTGTTAGTCTCGAGCTCTTCCAAATTTGCAAAACTGGTTGACCTTCACCTTTATTTTATGCAAATACGAACTTAAATAATATTTTTAACGTCTGAAAACAAAAATCTAAGTACCTAACACAGTCCTTGGACATGGAGCTGACCCACATTCATTGTCCTTCACTGACCTTAAGTAGTAAATCTTTTATAATAAATCTTATCATGAATCCAAAGGCCTGAAAATTTGAAACCCCATATACTGTATAAGAAAAACATCAGCAGTATGAAACTTTCTTGGTTTTGATCTTATAAACTATTTGGCGGTAAGATAATTTCACGGTTTAGTCTGTAGTGAAAGTGTACCAAGATAAATAAAAAAAATTCGCTGAGAAGATATATTTGCGGTAGTCATGTAAATCGCGAATATTTTTCCTCGCAAATGTTTCTTATACAGTATAGTATAATGAAGCTCCATCATGTTTGCCAAACAAGTTGTCCTTGACCCACATTTAGGATCACTGAAACGCTCTAGAAATTTTAAACTTTATATGTTGTATCTACCGAGTGTCAGAACTAGTTAACCTTGACCTACTGTAACCTTAAAGTACTAAAATACTTAATGTCATGACCTAAAGGTATAGGAAATTGAAATTTTATATTTAGGATCAATGCAAAATGTAGCTTTAACAGTTGAACTCATCTCACATTCAAGGTCACCTTGAAACATCTTGTATTGAACTAAAATCCCTAGGAACTTGAAACTGTATACATATGTATATTATCTGAACAGGACATTAAGCTCTAACAAGTTTGTGAAACTTGTTTACCCTGACCTACATTAAAGGTCACAGTCACGTAAAGTTCTGAAACTCTTAACCATTTCCTAGTCACTAGCCATAATGGTCCAGTCACCTGTAACATCAGATAAAGCATAAAGCTGTACCAAATGTGACACACTGGTTGACTGATTCCCACATTCGAGGCTTACACATAAAATCCTTTCCATGGAGTATTTAGTCGTTTTAAGGGGTTTCAGCCTAAATTAACCAGAACTGCCTCTTGAGAGCCAAATACCCCCGTCCCAAACATTTAAAATTTTCTCGCGACCTTGACCTGCATATATGACCTTTGTTCAGGTCATGACTTACCATTGGACCATGAACATTATTCATGTTAAGTTTCATGAGTCGTTCAAAGCATTGATGAGATATGGCCCGAACAATATTAGACATGGTGATTCCTATATAACCCACTCAAACTAGTTTGCGGGTGTATAAAAATATTGGACTGTGCCAATGGAGTTGGGTATCAGAAGTTTTATCTTATGTAGAGGCAGTCAGTCAATGGATGATGGAGGAAACCAGAGTCACGGTTTCCAGAAAACTACCAATCTTCAGCAAGCAAATTGACAAATATTCGCTCACCAGGTATTGTACTGAGTGGGATTGGAACCGAACTGACTTCACATTGATGTTTTCTATATGGAGTTTATCTTGCCAGCAGTTTATTGTAAGATTGTTTTTAGAAAATATTTAAAACATTCAAACATTGTTTTATGGTATATTTTGTAATACTGCTTAAACTGCAGAGCTTTGGGACGTTTAGTAACTTATGGCGAAGTTAATATCTATCGAAGATGCCATACTTTGTATTTGTTACTGACCAGATAATATATTCAGTGATTAGTTTGCACTTTATTCAATCAATGAAATTGAATTATACAAAATCGAACACAAAGCAAAAACAAACAATTTATTATATACAGCATATGTAAATAGTACAATTGTTTATACATTAAATATCTTAGCATTGTACAACTTAAGCATGTTAGTTTTTTGAACGTATTTATAAAAGTCTTTTCAAAAGATAGTTGTTAATGATGATGCACAGACACATGATTATAAACATAATTTGCGGAATGTAAATTGCTCTCAAATAAAAAGTAGACTCTTTGACTAGTCCAGTCCAAATCGACAAACCAATGCTTTAGCTAAGATAAAATGCATATATATACTGTACATTAGAAGTATTTACAACAAACATGTCTATAAATCACAGACGCCGCTTTTATTAAATACAAATACATGTAGCCACTTAACAGGTGATATGGTCAAGCTTGACCCTGATGTTCTTATTTATTTACATGTTTAATCAAAATAAAACAAACAATCCTGTATAAATTAAACATGAAGTAATATTTGTAAAAATAATTTATCACAAAATATACTTATGGTAAGATTTCCTTTTGTACCCCCATTACATTCAATAAATGTTAAATTTTGAAGAAAAGATCAGGCATGATCAAACTGGCTTGGTTTCATAATTTTTCGACATTTTCAGCGGAATAAAAACAAAATTCAGTGGATGGTACAAATGGAAGTCTTTCCGTAGTTAATTTTTAGCATGGACGGATTAAAGGTTTGGTACAGCACATTAGTTTTATTGTTTAAAGATCATATCCCTTTGGGTACTTCTGAGTTTAGCTATGATGAATACAGAGTATATATGTCGCTGATCAATGATTTTAAGTAAGACTTGCTTACAAACACATATCTTGGAGCATTAAATTTGTGACGAGCTACAACGACAAAAAGGTACAAAAAATTTCGATTTCTTTTAACTGAAAATAAATATTTCCTAATATACATACGTGTAATTAAAATCTGAAATTTTATTCTTTTATGACAATTATAAGTATGGAAATTATGACGAATGCCTCACAAAAACCAGTGAAAATCTAAATTGCGTCATAATTTTGACAATTTTTAAATACAAACGTGCTAAAATGATATAGTAATGTTTCGTTGAAAACACGATAATTTTGTATTAATAATAGTTTAAGAAAATCTTTACCAAATCCACACAAAAATGAAATATAATACTAGTAACTAATTTGAACATACACACATGTGCTAATTATGGTATAGATATTTTATGTTAAAAAGCACGTTTATTATATATTCTTTGAAATCATGAATGATTGATTGATTTAACGAGGTTTAACGTCCCAGTCAACAATATTTCACTTATATCGAGACGTCACCAGCTATATGTGAAATGGTAGGGATTTTACCTCTGCAGTCCGCTTAGGGCAATGTGCAGTTAAGTTTTTTTCACGTGTCACGGAGATTATGATTTTGAGGTATCTTCTGAAGGACCCGTGACCGGTTCAATTCTAAAGTACGAGTGCGTGGCAAAAGATTAGTCACTATCTATTTTCAAGTCTTGGTTAGACTCGACCGGATTTCGAACCCACGACCAACCGCAGTGGTATACCTTTAGATCATGAGAACAATGTTCACTTTACACAAACTACTATTGAAAGAGCATTTTTGTGATTTTATTAAAATAAGGGTGTTTAATTTGAGAAACAACAATTTGCTTTTTAACAAATCAGGATATGGGGCATGTAACATCACAGGTTTAATACAACCTTCAAAATTACCCGTTTCAGGCATTTCCATGTATTAAATAGGCAAGACAGATTTACGATTTTTTTCAATTGGATTCTTTTCTTTTAAAGCTCAGTTTATCAGCTGTTACCCTCCGGTTTTGTCTAGTTTGTAATTTAATCTTTAAAGACGTTTTAAAGTAAAAAATATTAGTCAACCTCGATTGTCCTTAGATATTCTACATAAAAAATGTTAGTCCGATTATGTTAGCGATTATGCCTTTATATCCGTATAAATAAGGTTCGAATTCATATAATGACCTTTGACTTTCATGTACGTCATTTTACGAGTTACATTTTTGCGGTTTTGTATTTAGTTACCGACCTTTTCGTTGGGTTTTGATATTCGCTGTTATAAGATCGAGGAATTTACGGGAAAATTAGCACAGCGCGTGTAAAACTATACCTACAGCAAAAGGTGTTATTATTCGAACTACTAACTAGTATAAAGATAATATGATAAGTGTAATTTGATGCCAGTTGATATATTGTTTTCGTGATTTAAAATCAGTCGGTCTTTTTGAAATAGATCTACGATAACCTATTAGCCTTTTTAACATTTTAATCTTACAAAGAATGATTCTCAAAACGCCGAGCTATCCGCCTATAGGAATATATACGCAAGAAACTAGGTTACATCCTATTTGAGCCTCTGTAGGCGCAACTATGTGAGGCCAAATGTGAAAAAGTCCGTGTAAATATTTTCGTTGCATATGAATAACATTTTTCCTTTTTTTATAATGACATGTGTAGACACCGACTTTACTGGTTGATTGCCATTACTCTGCCGCATGCACAAACACAAAACCCCACGTGTCACAATGGATTGATTTGTTTTGCGCCGTAATGCATATGTATTGTGTCAGTATGATACTTCAGTTTAAGTCAACATACTTGTATTTATATGGAATCAGTGATAGAAGACATTCAAGGAAGTCTTGTCAGAATTACCTGTGCTGCAGAGACAATTCTTGACACCTGTGAAGCATTTTTCAGACCACATAGTGTTGATAAGAATTCATGGGAAAGACCATTTCGAAACTTTGTCAAGAGCAGTATTAACGCAAAGCTTTAAGATCTTAGTGCTATGAACTTTAATTATATAACCTTTGTTGCAAGATTATCAAATTGCGGAGTCCAGTCCAGTCAATCAATTAAAGTTATCGACAGAAAGACCATTTGAATCATCAAAATCATTTTTCGACTGTTACTATCAAGAATTCTTTTTTGGAGATTGTTTAATAAATATGTGATTTCTGATGTATGTGAATTGATGAAACTTTTTTCATCTTTCAAGCATCCACAACTACTGAAGGCTTTATACTTTGTCCAGATAAATGATTACAGCATGTATGCGAATACCAGATGGTACAAGGATGACTTATTTGACGAAAATGTCAATTCTTGCCTTAATTAGTACAAGTTTTATGGGGCAAACTTTTTTTGTGAAAATAAAGGAAATTCATTTTGATTTGCTGCCACTCAAAATGGGTTGGTCTAAACATTCAGGTTTCAAGTCTATTCGAGGAACCGCTGGCTCATGATCTTCAGTCTTGTCCAGCTAGTGACATTTGTCACATATGAAAACTATCTTAAACAGTTTAATGTTTTGACATCCTGTTTACTAGCACGTGTTCATGGTACACGAAACACGCGGGAAATTACAAGTGGCCTTAAACTGGACTGTAATGTCGCTGTATATATTATATGTATAAAGGAAATGTATGTGCATGTCTTTATTTCTATTATGTTATTTGTGGCAAAAAGAAATAATATTGCAAATAAATTCTAACATAAAGTAAGATAAAAAAGAAATAAAGTCGTAAAATATACATTTTATTAAAATGAATAAGATAAAAAATAAAATGGTAATTTGGGTATTCGAACCCACAACATAAGACATATTACACGATAATTTTTTTGTTTTCTTTGGGTCGGTCGGTAACCAACTTGAATATTCGATTGTCTATTGTTTACTGGCACGTGCCCAGGTGTTTCAAGTTGAACCACCGGGTAGTTCAACTTGAAACACCTGGGCACGTGCTAGTCAATGTGGTACAGCGTACACGGGATATTAAAGCATAAAGTGAGCAAAACAACCAGTGTAAACAACACCAGCGTGAGTCGAAAGCCGATTTTTGACTTATCTGTTCATTTTAACATGTGATTGTGTATTGGGGCATCAATCGGACACATAAACGTTTCTATTGAAATAGTTAACTGCATCTGATACACTGTTTAAACTTTGAAACAAATTGATAAAGCGCAAGTGCTCACCTGTGATTTTGCCGTCGCCGGGAGTTTCTTCAATATTTCAATTTTCACTTCTTAATTAAAAATTCTGAAGCGTACAATTCCTCTAGGATGTTAAGAACTACATGTCGACCAAATTTCAGCTCAATGTATTGCGAAATAAAGGAGCAGGAGACGTTGAAAGATCGACGTGGTGTACTGGGAATTGATTTCATCATTGTTTTAGTGTACTGGGAATTGCAAAATTACGGTTACCGGGAATCGTGTATAACATTATTTTCAAGTCCCAATTTTTAAAGAAATCGGGGATTGCGAATGTATGATACAGTTTGTATGCATGGTGCATACAATAATAAATAAGTTTCAGTGCAAGTTAATATTAGGTGTTCATAGAAAAGGCTCTAACCTTGATTTCAAAATTGAATTAGGTAGATTGCCAATATTAAGAGACATAAAGTGATTCAATAGTTTCATAAAATGTTTAACACTTAAGGATATCCAAACTAATATGGTATCCACACTAGGAAAATATGACCTTCAAATTTAAAAGTAAAAATGTGGGTTGTGGGATTTAAACGCAAAGAAAGGCCCTTGTTCTAGAAGGTCTGTCATTGATGCAACCCCAAAAAGGTCAATAAAGTTTATGATATTGTTACGACTGACAAGCGAGTTACAGAATGGTATGTAGCCAGTTGGCATTTCACAGGAAATACATGTATTACATTTAATTCTGACAGAAAATCTTGCAATGAGAAATGCTTTCAGTTGGGTACCAACTTACCAAGGCATCTGACAATTGGTCAGAAGCACATCAAGTGCACTTTGTTGTGTGCTTTTTTCTGAGATTAGTTACTATGGATGAAACGTGGGTTCATCATTTAACCCCAGTGGCCAAAGTTTACACTTGATCACCCTGAAAAAAGACCAATACTGTTACATCAGCTGGAGAGGGTATGACCTCGGCTTCCAGTGATGCTGATCTGGTGGTAGGTTATCTCCAAAAGGGACAAACAATCAATGACACATACTATTCATCACTTATGATGCAGTTACGGAAAATTATTAAATTCAAGAAATTGGGGAAAGTCCACCAAAAGTAGCTATTTAAATCAGACAAATCTTAAGAAAAGTTAGTGAAACTGCAGCCAGTTGGTGCTTGGTATATGTGTAATACCTTTTTTCATTATTATTAGAACTTGTTCTTGTCTATATAATGATTAAAAATTGCCGATTCAAGGTAAAATATATCACGTTTTAAACAGCATCACTTATGAGTGGCCGGAATTGTGCACCGTTATCAGTATGTTGATTGCATTTACATAGAACATACTGGCTTCAATACACAAGCTGTTCTTATTTAGAGGTGGTCTTTACGTTAATGTCACTAGAAAAGACAATATAGCATTATAAAAACATTTATGTAGAATGTGTAGAGTTTTTTATATCTCATTTTACGAGGGACCATCCTATCCCATTTCCGATTGAGAGGCCGCGGTGGCCTAATGAATAAGACACCAGTCTACAAATCCAGGGTCTCTCACCGCTGTGTGTTCGAGTCCCACTCAGACCACATGTGGGAAAGTGATTTTCCTTGCCGTTGGCCTTTACTGGTTTACCTGTTATCAGTATAATGTGCCTGGGGAGTGGTACGCTTGTCTGCGGCATACTGACTCTGTGAGCTAGCACGTTAAAGTCGCCATGAGTGGCCCTAGTACAAAGCAGCCCATAAAACACACTCGCACTTCACATGCATACACGAACTTGTTCATAGATTAATAAAATTAATAGTTCTCGTCGCGAATAGCTGGAAAATTGCTGATGCGACCAACCAACCAACCCATTTCCGATTGTCCGACACGGTCATTATTTTTGTGCCTTGTTTCAATACATGTTTTATACCCGGATACAAAATTACACGCGTATCGAGGTGTCAGTATAGTTTTAGGCACTTTTTTGCAGAGCGTAACGGAATACATATTTTTGAGTTGCACATCCGATATTAAGGAATTAAAAAAATGTATATAATATTTTACCAAGTGCATTATTTCTGAAATGCTATGGTTATTCGCGTAGTAATATGATAAACTAACAGGCCTAAAATGGCAGTGTCTAAAAAACTGGAAATTTTGAATACATGTACATGAAATTTGAGCTTTCATCGTGGATTTGCAGAAAATTGAATCGGTTGACATTAGGATTTTTTCTATATTATTTGATAAAACTATATTTGCTTTCTGAACACATGAATTAAAAAAATCTATCGAGCGGATTTTTGACAACCAAAGCATCAGTATACGGCGCCTTGTTGAAGCGTTTATGTCAAAAGATTCTAAAGACTGTATACGAGATTTTGGTACAATAATATGAGCCAGACAATAAAGCACAGAGTCGTCAGTGGATGGGGCCTGGGTCCCCTAGGTCAAAGAAGGTTAAGAAGCATTAGTCTACTGGCAAGGTGATGGCCACAGTATTTTGGGACGCAAAAGGTGTTATTGTGTGTGACTTTTAACCAAAGAGAAGTACAATGATAACTGCAAACTTGCTAGACCACCCGAGAACTGATATCCGTGAAACCGCCGCAACAGGACAACGCAAGAGTACACAGTTGCAAAGTTACAATGAAGGCTGTGGGGCGAAATACCACATTCTGCCTAGCTCGTAGCGACTTCTTTTCCCAAAATTGAAAAATGATACCCGAGGACGTCATTTCAGGTCTGACCAAGAAGTCGTGAAGACAGTTGAGTGTGTCAATGGAAATGTCTTTTTCAGTTCTGGGGTGATGGACAAGTGCATCACACTAGAGGGCACTGAATTACATTAAAAAGAAGAGGTGGATCTAATCTGGAAAAAAGGTTAAGCTGGTTTCTTATTGATTCGCCGTCGTAAATAAAAATTCAAAATAAACACATGACAAAAAATGAAAAATGTGTTATATTGTTAAAACTTTTTATTTATAAATCAGTTTCAAGACGTTTACTCTCGTCACATTTGTGGATCTGTTTTACACCAGATACCTCCTTCCGACGACTGTCTCATCTTGACCTTTGATATAAATAAGTCATATTTTAGCTGGTCGATTCGATCTAATGACATTAGGTTATAAAATATTTTAAAAGATTTCTCAAATTGTAATCTTCATTTTCCTGCTCAGTTCCAAACTACAAAGTTTTTTCCCTTTACTTTCACTAGTTGCATTTGCTATAACGCTGTCAAGAACGGATTATATTTTGACATTACACATGGGCCTTTGTAATGGTTTGGTAAACACTTAATCTCTCTCAATCTACATATATCGGGGAAATATGTGTTTAAGATGTGGTCTATGTATGTTTCATCTTCATTCGTCTATAATGCATGATTAATAATTACAGATGTTGAAGATTTTCACTAGATAATTAATTGTTTTGTTTGTCATTGAAAAAGAAGTATAAATTTCTATACAAATTCATTAAAACATGAAAATCGCACAGCTGGCAAGATATTTGACCTCTCAATTCCCAGTACACCTATTTGCTCCTTAATTTCCAATACCCAGTACACGTTTTTGCAATTCCCAGTACACCGCATGTTATCCCCAACGTCTCCTGCTCCTTTATATCTCAATACATTGAGCTGAAATTTGGTCGACATGTAGTTCTTAACATCCTAGAGGAATTGTACGCTTCAGAATTTTTAATTAAGAAGTGAAAATTGAAATATTGAACAGAAACTCCCGGCGACGGCAAAATCACAGGTGAGCACTTGCGCTTTATCAATTTGTTTCAAAGTTTAAACAGTGTATCAGATGCAGTTAACTATTTAAATAGAATCATTTATGTGCCTTGTTTCAATACATGTTTTATACCCAGATACAAAATTACACGCGTATCGAGGTGTCAGTATAGTTTTAGGCACTTTTTTGCAGAGCGTAACGGAAAACATATTTTTGAGTTGCACATCCGATATTAAGGAATTAAAAAAAATGTATATAATATTTTACCAAGTGCATTATTTCTGAAATGCTACGGTTATTCGCGTAGTAATATAATAAACTAACAGGCCTAAAATTGCAGTGTCTAAAAACAAGAAATTTTTAATACATGTACATGAAATTTGAGCTTTCATCGTGGATTTGCAGAAAATTGAATCGGTTGACATTAGGATTTTTTCTATATTATTTGATAAAACTATATTTGCTTTCTGAACACATGAATTAAAAAAATCTATCGAGCGGATTTTTGACAACCAAAGCATCAGTATACGGCGCCTTGTTGAAGCGTTTATGTCAAAAGATTCTAAAGACTGTATACGAGATTTTTGGTACAATAATATGAGCCAGACAATAAAGCACAAAGTCGTCAGTGGATGGGGCCTGGGTTCCCTAGGTCAAAGAAGGTTAAGAAGCATTAGTCTACTGGCAATGTGATGGCCACAGTATTTTGGGACGCAAAAGGTGTTATTGTGTGTGACTTTTAACCAAAGAGAAGTACAATGATAACTGCAAACTTGCTAGACCACCCGAGAACTGATATCCGTGAAACCGCCGCAACAGGACAACGCAAGAGTACACAGTTGCAAAGTTACAATGAAGGCTGTGGACGAAATACCACATTCTGCCTAGCTCGTAGCGACTTCTTTTCCCAAAATTGAAAAATGATACCCGAGGACGTCATTTCAGGTCTGACCAAGAAGTCGTGAAGACAGTTGAGTGTGTCAATGGAAATGTCTTTTTCAGTTCTGGGGTGATGGACAAGTACATCACACTAGAGGGCACTGAATTACATTGAAAAGAAGAAGTGGATCTAATCTAGAAAAGAAGTTAAGCTGGTTTCTTATTGATTCGCCGTCGTAAATAAAAATTCAAAATAAACACATGACAAAAAATGAAAGAATGCGTTATATTGTTAAAACTTTTTATTTATAAATCAGTTTCAAGACGTTTACTCTCGTCACATTTGTGGATCTGTTTTACACCAGATACCTCCTTCCGACGACTGTCTCACCTTGACCTTTGATATAAATAAGTCATATTTAAGCTGGTCGATTCGATCTAATGACATTAGGTTATAAAATATTTTAAAAGATTTCTCAAATTGTAAGCTTCATTTTCCTGCTCAGTTCCAAACTACAAAGTTTTTTCCCCTTTACTTTCACTAGTTACATTTGCTATAACGCTGTCGAAGAACGGATTATATTTTGACATTACAAATGGGCCTTTATAATGGTTTGGTAACCACTTAAATCTCTCTCAATCTACATATATCGGGGAAATATGTGTTTAAGATGTGATCTATGTATGTTTCATCTTCATTTCGTCTATAATGCATGATTAATAATTACAGATGTTGAAGATTTTCACTAAATAATTAATTGTTTTGTTTGTCATTGAAATTGAAGTATAAATTTCTATACAAATTCATTAAAACATGAAAATAGCACAGCTGGCAAGATATTCGACCTCTCCATTCCCAGTACACCTATTTGTTCCTGAATTTCCAATACCCAGTACACGTTTTTGCAATTCGCAGTACACCGCATGTTATCCCCCAACGTCTCCTGCTCCTTTATATCTCAATACATTGAGCTGAAATTTGGTCGACATGTAGTTCTTAACATCCTAGAGGAATTGTACGCTTCAGAATTTTTAATTAAGAAGTGAAAATTGAAATATTGAACAGAAACTCCCGGCGACGGCAAAATCACAGGTGAGCACTTGCGCTTTATCAATTTGTTTCAAAGTTTAAACAGTGTATCAGATGCAATTAACTATTTAAATAGAATCATTTATGTGTCCGAGTGATTCCCCAATACAACATCACATGTTAAAATGAACAGATAAGTCAAAAATCGGCTTTCGACTCACGCTGGTGTTGTTTACAGTGGTTGTTTTGCTCACTTTATGCTTTAATATCCCGTGTACGCTGTACCACAGTGCTAGTAAACAATAGACAATCGAGATATCCAAAATGAAACAACAAATACAAAAATCATGACATTAAAAATTTATTAAGTCCAATTCTCATAACAAAAAATTGGCTTTTGGGATCGTAATTTGAACACGGATCGGTATGTTCGTGTTTGATGTATTAAACATGTTTAAGCATAACAATGTTGACGGGGGTCTTTTAGCCAAGAATAACGCTAGCCTACAACGTAAAATTGCGGACATATATTAAATACTCTTTTACAAATTCAAACTTATACGTACCTATTCCATTTCCATAAGTGAAAGCACCCATTTGAAATGGACCGCTGTCATCAAGCATTGGGCGTACATCTACGGCTTTTTGTAAAATTTTGAAAATGCCTGTTCTTCGTAACAGTCTTCTATGGTTTTATATGTATTTTGGTTAATAAAAACCTGTTCATTTTGAAATCTAATGCTTGACTCAATATTTCGTCTGAATTGTAGTCAGACATCTTGAACAGTGTGTATGGAATTGAAAAACTCCGTGCGTTTGTTTTTCAACTTTCGCTCGTGCGTGAAATGACGGGATTCGAACTCACAACCTCGTCATTGCCAAGCAGGCTTGTTATCCATTGGGCCAGAGTAGGGCTTACGACTGATAGGTGTTAAAAGGGAGACATATATTTAATATTTGCTTAATAATTTTCTGCCTTCATGATTCTCTTTTTCGAAAATGATACTAGATTTTGATCGTGTATTTTTAATAAAATAATCAATTGCAATATTTTTAGACTGCTGTATGAATGGTTACTAACTATAGTATTTTTTAATGAATAAATTTTCTTTAATTTACCTGTCAGTTTTGATTTATTCAGTTATTTATTTATTACACAATATGGCATTATTTTTATTGTTATACTCTAGTATATTTTAAACAATTAATTTCATTTTTAATCATTTGTACACATTATTTTGAACTGTATTATTGTCATCGTGTAAGTCAGTTACGAACCTCGTCGTCGGGGTCCATCAATTTGAAACACCTGGGCACGTGCTCGTAACGCACGTGCGCAGGTGTTTCAAATTGATGAACCCCTCTGACTCGGTTAGTAACTATTACATAGTCCCTGCATATATCCACTACACCACGCAAGCAATTGACGACAATGAGAGTTTATTAATATCAAGTACGAGTATAGTACGGTATAGTAAGAGGTTATATTGGGGTAACTCTCCAAACATTGTTTTTACAAAATTCACTATCAGCGCATATCTCTTCATTGACCATACTTTGCATATCTAACAATAAAATAAGATAGTTTTTGTATTCAAAATATCTTTAATGGAGAAGCATGCGCTCTATGTGTATTTATTAAAAAACTTGTTGATTTTCACTGACTTGCTCCATATTTGTATAGAGTTATACGGAGACAAACCTAATGAATTACATGTTAAACATATCATGTAATATTTTACTGAGATTTTTACCATATAACCGTTTACAAAATGATAGTAGGATTAGGTTTTTTCACTTTAAATATGCATATAATATACTTTTAAATTTTGAATCCTATAGACGGATAGCTCGGCGTTTTGAGAATCATCCTTTTTTCGGATGACTATAGGCTTGACATATATTTTATATATCAAGTTTGAAGATAAAAGAAGTGACAAATATTCCAATCTTTTGATGACGTTTTTAACAAATCAGATTCGATCCTCCTACATTTATTTGTCCCCATCTGCCAACGTTATGTTTAAACTGTCAACACATATATTTATTAAAGTCTATGGTCTTATCCCTAAAAAAAACAAATAATGGAATAAAAATTCAATTTCTAAAATAAATAACTCGCCTGTCATGCGTGTTCTTATACGATTTTAGTGCTTTCCGTTGAAAAGCATTACATTAATAAACAAGTGTCTTGTTGGCAATTCATTGAATAACGTTTAAATCTTAAACTCTAAAAAGTGGGGAAAACTAAAATTATATCTCAAAAATAAAAAGTCTCTCATATAATTTTATTACAAATTTCACACAATGTAAAAACCATAATGAAAATAACGAGTTCTTTTAATGACAGGTGGGAC
This sequence comes from Anadara kagoshimensis, assembly GCA_021292105.1. Taxonomy (NCBI): domain Eukaryota; kingdom Metazoa; phylum Mollusca; class Bivalvia; order Arcoida; family Arcidae; genus Anadara; species Anadara kagoshimensis. The sequence continues at coordinate 14,765,239 of CM037865.1, forward strand.
GCGTTTAGTTTTGGACTGATAACGATCTCTTCATTTTCATCGTGGCAGCATATTCATTAGAATATTTTATGCTCACTTGTGACCCATTTTGTTTGTGCTGAAGTTTAATTTGGCCATCTTTGAGCTTATATCGAAAATCATTACTGTTTCTAATACTTATTTGCGAAGCTCTGTTTAGAGAAACTCCGTCTTGTGACATCATGTCCGTTTTTGTATACATTGGTCCAATCAACGATACTATAACCGGAAGTAAAAATATTGAGTGTGCCAGGCCAAACAATATAACAAGCAACATTAACTTGAAAAATGATTGGAATATAAAGGAGTTAGAGAAAATAAGCATTAATATCCCCAAAACTGATGACACTGCTGCATTTAAAACAGGACCACCTGATCTTGTAATGGCGGCTTTCACTCTTTCATCTCTAGTTTGGCCATTGACGATGATATAGGCATGGCAAATATGGGCACTAAAATCAACTGAAAATCCAACGCTCATGATGATGTGAATCATTGTCACAGAGCTCAGTGTTAATCCCCAGAAATGCATGAAACCACATATTCCTACGATTATCATTATCATGGTCGTGGTGACAAGAGCAACCAGTAAAGGGTGAGGCATGAAAATAGCTGTAACAACTTACATCACTCCAACCGCTATACTTAATTTCTGTAATGTGTTTGCTAAAATAGCGACATACTGTTCAAAAAAGACAAAAGGCGGGGAATATGCAAAAGTTGGAAAAGCGGAAGAGCTTGCGATATCACGTATGCGTAACATGAAATTTCCCTGGTCGGAAGAATCTTTGAGGCTCTTGCTAATTATGTGAAAACGAGACGAATTGATTTTTGTTCCGGATGAATCGAAAACAACATCATCGACCAAATCTGGTCGATATTGAAGGAACGTTTTCAGACCATTAACAAATGTCGTATCTGATGTTGGATCATGCAAGGGAGAGTTCATGTATTTACTGAGCCAGTAATGGAAAAAGAAGAGTAAATATCGTTATCTTGTTTGGCTTTTGTCAAAAGATTGTTTACATTCATCTGAATAGCTTGTTGGTTATAATTTTGTTCCGTTGTAATGACAAACGAAACCAATATTTCAGTGGTGAAATGATCATGGTCTGTGCTACTATAACTATAATAATAAGAATCTTTGGAAACAAGATCTTTCAAATCCAGCCCTTGTTTTAAATTAGTCGTACCCAAGATCGATAAGCCCAAGTAAGCAGAAAACAAAATCAAAATAAGAACTTTCAAAGGTTTGTAAACGACAATTTTTTGTAAGATCAAAACTGGATATTTTTCAAGAGGATTTTCCACATCAATTCGGCTCTTTGCAGGTCTACCACCACAGCAAAAGACGTAACAGTTGGATTTCCCTTCTCGTTTTAAATCTTCTCGAGGTCTGACTTTCTTGCAGGTTGCACAACTAAGTCGGTTTTCAGAACGTCTCTCGTGGATTACTAGGCATGCAGTCGTAAACGTTAACTGATTCAAGTAACAAAAGATAATGGCTACACCTGAAAGCAAATAAAAATGATTGATTGATTCAATGTAGTGTTACATCCTAGTCCAGGATAATTCACTTATATCGTGACTCACCGACTAAAGTTGAAGTTGCAAAAATTGTGGAATTTGTATTGCACATAGGGCTATGTGCAGGGAAACTTCTTCAACATGGCATGCCGGCATGCCTGCCGTTACACGGGGCATAGGGTTCTGAGGTCTCATCCAAAGAGCCCTGCAACTATCATTTTTAAAATGACTTCTTAGCGAAAGAACAGTCACTACCATTTTTCAAATGTTGGTAAGACCGTACCCGGGTCAAACCCACGACCTCCCAAATACTGAGGGGGAACTCTACCAACTGAGTAACTGTAGTGAAACATCATCAACATAATAAAATATACTGGTTAATATGCGCTAAAATGTCATTGAGCTATAACCGCCACAATATTTACGTACCTGTGTAAATACAAAAGTTCCGGACACTAAAAAAACAGACGAAGCCCCAATACCAAACGCCAGGAAGTCTGTAACTGATGTAATAGTAATGGCTACACCACTATATATCATTGTGTGCTGATTTCTCTCTGTTACCGACTCCAAATGTGATACGTCTGCAAGTCCTGTCGTCTATACCGATACCTGTAAATATTAAAATATAAATAAATTCGAGATATTATAAACCCAAAACACAGTATCGTCAGATAAATATTATTCATCACATTAAAAAAAAAAAAAAAAAAAAAAAAAAACTAGGCTGGATTGAAAAGTACAAATTGGTCCTTTTATTTTTCTCATTTCAACATCTTAAAATAATTTTATTTTTTACAATTTTGATCCAAGCACTACCAATGAAGAATTGTATTTCAAAGCTACTATCTAATACTGTAAAATTAAAACTGGTATAATATGTAATTTAACAATGAGCAACAACGTTAGTTTAATAATGAATAAAGCAAGCTTGGCTGAACATGTCAGCATGAAAAATATATATTAAAACCTCGTTTACGGTTTGATTGGAGATGATTTTCATCTTATTCTGAGTAAAATTCATGTATGGATATTGACCAATGTATGCAGATATAATGTGTACCTGCAAATTGCAATCGAATGAAGTTAAAAAACGAAATATTAACACGTATACTTACCTATAACAAGGAAAGTCATAACTCCAACAATGTTGACAAATATCACCCCACACGCACTTACTATTCCAAAGGATCCTAATATAGCAAGAACTGTTGCCAAGACGCCTGCTCTCCCAAGATGTGAACGGTCAGAGACGGAATCTCCAACAATTGTTGCCAAGGGTGCATATGTTTTTACAGTGTGAACGTGAAAGAGAAATATATGATGTCCCCTTGAGTATTTTTATCGAGTTCTTGGTTTAGAGACCCGGATGTTGCATACAGAAGGCAAGTTGAGTTGGATTTAAGCGATTTTATTCCGTCCAGGAAAGTATTTTTCCATTGACGGGAAAGTTACTGTGTTTGGGATGAGTTTTGATTCAGATTATAACGTAGTTTTACCATTGTTGCAGTATTTAAAACACCGTTAGATACACTGACATTTCCAAATATCTGCGAGACGAACTGCTGATCTAATTGCGGATAACTAATGTTATTTACGCTAGCTAGATGCCTAAAAGATGGGGATGTCACGGACAATCCACTGATGTAGCAGGATCCATTTTTACGTGCACAAGTATCTTCAAAATAGAGCTAGAATTTGAATTATCTTCAAATGAAACTGATGTTACAATGAAGTTATTGATTCGTCCAATTTCATCGAAATACGTATCGTCAAGAATATTTTCCCCTGTCTTAGTCTGGGCATGTAGTAACTGGTGATCTCAATATAATCGAGAACACCAAATTAAGATCTTTTCTTCCAAAAGGTCCTAAATATAGAGAAGCTCAACCTTTTACTTGGGGACAGAATTTCAGACTTGTCATGGATTCTGTTGAAGTGTACGCCAGACGTTGGGCTAAATTAAAAGATGTTGAGCTTGATACATTATCCGACTGGATAAAGATTGTGCGATCTTTCGTTAAAACTAGGATTGCCAAACTTAAAGGGTCTATGAGTACTAAACCGTCTTCAGTACTCAAGGATCCAGAAATCAAGGCAATTATAACAGACATACAAAACAAATATGTTGTTGTCCCAGCTGATAAGGCTTCCAGCAACATTATTGTCGTTTGTAAGAGATTCTACCTTGAATGTCTTATTAAGGAGCTTGGTTTAGATAGTATATCAAATAACCCTGCATATACTAGAACTAATTTTACTAAAGATGAATTTCTTTCCAACCATAGGGAGTCTTTCGTATCTGTCTTAAAGAGGAAGATCTTGGTCTTCCTTACTTGTATTGGATTCCTTAACTCCATAAAAATCCATACAAGGAAAGATATATAGCAGGCTTATCTAAATGTACTACTAAATCATTATCGGTAACTTTAACACAAATTTTGACAATCGTCAAAGATGGTCTTCAGTCTTATTCAGAAAAAATATATTCTACATCTGGAATCAACCAAATGTGGATTCTCAAAAATTCTAAAGAATTACTTGAACATCTTGCTTCTAATACTTTATCCCATGTAAAAAGTATAAAAACATTTGATTTTTCTACACTTTACACCACAATCCCTCATTCTAAATTGAAAGAACGTCTTAAAGAAATTATTCACTTGTCTTTCGTCTACAAAAACGGTAAGCCAAGATACAAATATCTGGTACTCAACAGGGATTCTGGTTATTTTGTCAAGCACCATACAGATTCCAAACAAAAATATTCTGAAGTTACCATCAACAAAATGTTGGAGTTTTGTTTTTGTTTTTTTTTCAAAGAGAAGCACTTTTATATAACATAATTATATATACATTGTATTGTGATGATGTTTTTGAAAGTGTTTCACAAGTTTTGTAATCTTTTTGTAATTCATGTTTTTCATCTCCCAGACATTAAATAGGGATGGTCCAGTGCCAGGGTTGGGGCCACTGGGTTTACTTTACTAATTTTACAAATACAACTATATATATACAACACACCATCAAGTACTTCAGTAAATGACAAATGTATAGTTTTGTTTCCAACATTTTATCTATTATATTTCCTTTGGTATTGTACTTGTATATTCTTTTCAGTTTTGTATAGGTTTTTGTTTATGCAAGTGTGTGTGTGTGTGTGTGTGTGTGTGTGTGTGTGTGTGTCAACCCCTATGAGATTCAGATACAAACAGTATATATTCTTATACAAACAATATATATTATACATTTTCATGATAAATGTATAGTTCTTATCGTCAGGAATCAATTTATACACTATAAGTATAAATGTTGATGATTTATTTTCACTGCCACTTCCGCATTACTAACACCACAGTCACATCAGATGAAGAAAGTATATCATTCGTCAAAGATATTGATCCATGGGTCCCAAAATTCCAGAAATTTGGCATAAAGATTATTTTTTATTGCAATGATTTTTTCAATATTAATCTGATATTTAAGACTCATTTTCCATGTATTTAAATTGGTAGTTTTTTTTATCAATTCTACACTTATATGTAAAGTCTGTTAGTTAAAAGTAGAAAATTTTGAGGTTTATATTTCTGTTTTTGGTCAATAAGTCCAAAGATAGCACTTTTCCTATAGATATTGATGTAGCGGTTTATTTTTATATATACATAATCCTCTACGTCTATCCAAAAGTTATTAGTTATCTCACAATACCAAAACAGATGTTCTATTTTTAGCTTTATTGTTACAGAATGTACAGAGATTATTATCCATTAGTTTAATTTTGAATAAAAAATCATTTGTAGAAATTATTCGTTGGTTTATCCTGTATTAAAACCATTGTAGTTTAGTAGTTTTAAAAACGATATTATATAGTGATTTCCAGTCAATATCAAAGTCTAGAATGGATTCCCATTTTTCTTGACTTTTGACAATAGTGATATTATTATTAACTAGATTGAAAAAAGTCCTTTCTCCCTTTTTTACTTTTAAAACTATTCTGAAAAATATGGCATGTCAATTTGTAATAAATTAACGGGTTGGTTTTGTATATTTAATCTTTTAATATATGATTCAATGGTGGACTTTATACCATTATATTCAACAAAGTTTGACCTGACAGCAGCATATCTTCTATTAAATTCTCTATATGAAATTATATTTCCATCTTCATTAAGTAAATCTTTTATGAAAGATATGCCACAGTTAGACCAAGACTTCTACAATACTGGACTTTTATTTATACAGATAGCTTTATTGTACCAGATACTTACATCTTTAACATTATTTATATTTTTAGGATTTTTGTCTCATAGACAAGAAATTCCAGGCTTCAAAAACATTATTCCAAAAACAAATATTAGGATTATTTTGTTTTATTTATTAAAATAATCATTTCCATACTTTAGGAAATTATCAATTTTAGAATATGAAATCTCAAATAACTTTCTATATTTGGGTTCAATTTGAAGTAGTCTTCTAATCCATGTTATTTTGAGTAATGCTATAAAATGTTTGATGTCTATCATTTTTAAGCTTCCTTTTTCATAGCTCTGTGACATTAACTCTCTTTTTATGCGATCATTTTTATGATGCCAAATAAAGTTAAAAAATTCTTTATTCAGTTACGTAATAATTTCCAGTGGTGGATTTGGAATAGCAATAAATAAATGGTTTAGTTTAGAAATTATTAGTGTTTTTAAAATGGTTATTCTACCTAAAGGAGTTAAAATTCTTTTTGACCACTGTTTTAAGCTTTTTTCTATTTCTTGTATTTTAATATCATAATTTATTTTTATCATTCTGTCCAAATCAACAGAAAAATTTATTCCAAGCAATGTGAATGAACCTTGGTTCCAATCTAATTTAAAACGATGATTCAAGGTTTCGCCATTATATTTATTACATCCAATCCACACTGCTCTTGTTTTATTATTATTAATTTTTAATCCGGAAAGCAAGACAAAGTCATCTAAGACATAAAAAGTTTCTTGTAATGATGACTCTGCTCCATCCAGTATGACAGTAGTGTCATCTGCAAAAAGTGACAGTTTAAATTCTTCATCACCAATTTTAATACCTTTGATATTTTTATTATTTTTCAGAAGAACAGACAGAATCTCAGCACACATGAAGAATATGTAGGGTGAAATAGGGTCCCCTTGACGACAACCTCTTGTTATACTAACAATTCAGAAACAATTCCATTTTGTAGGACTGCTGACATAATATCTTGTCGAAATATTTTAATCCATTTTATAAAAGATTCACCAAAATTGAAAAAATCAAGCACTTTATCAATATAATCCCAGGACACTGAATCAAATGCCTTTTTCAAAATCAATCATTAAAAGTAGCCCTGGTATATTTTTTGCCTCTGTATATTGCATTAAGTCATAAATTAGACTAGTGTTTTCACCAATATATCTGCCACTGATAAATCCTGTCTGATCTTCTAAAATAATAAACGGTAATACCTTTTTAAATCTTTCAGCTATGCAGCCAGATGCTATTTTACATACAACATTCAACAATGATATTGGTCGCCAGTTTTTTAGAAACTGCTTTGGTTTGTCCCCTTTTGGTAAACAAGTTATAATACCCTGACGTTGTTTTATTGACAATTTTCCAGTATGAAATCCTTTATTTAGCGAATGTCTTAAAAAGCTTACTAAGTCGTTTTAAAAAATTAAAAAATCAGATGTAAAACCATCTGATCTAGGACTTTTCAAATTTTTCATTTTTCTTAAAAAAGTATGAATTGCTGTGTTTGTTAATTCTCCCTCCAAACTATGCTTTTGTACTTCAGTAAAAATACTTATGTCTTTAATATCTTTAAGTGTACTCTTGAGAACCATATCATACTCCTCATTATCTCTATTATAAAGATTGAAGTAATATTGTTTAGTTTCTGCTAGGATTTCCTTTTGATTAGTAATTACAGAGTTATCATCTTTTACAACTTTCGGGATTATTTTACTAACAAAATTTTTGAATTCTAAACTACAAAAATACTTTGTTGGTTTTTCACCTTCCTCTACCCACCTTGCTTTAGACCTTAACAGAGACCCTTTCATTTTTTCTTTTCTTAATTCCTCTAAATCTTTTTTTTTTATTATTAATTTCATTAATGTTAGAAAAACAGTTACTTTCTAGTCTAGTAATTTCATCAATTATCTGTTTCTCTTTTTGGATGGACATTTTTTACGATAAGAGGAGTATGATATGGTTTTCCCCAAATTTTAAGCAAAGCAGTTTCCAAAAAACTGTTGATCTGTAATGGTAAATTGAATATCATCATTGCTTATTTCATTAACTTTTTCTATGTTATAAACAGGCACTACATATTGTATTTTACATCTTTAATACACTTTTTACTATATCAATAAACTTTTTATCTGTTAGTAGGGAATTGTTGAATTTCCAGAGGCCTCTACCTTTAACAAATTCGTTTAGTTTTAATGATAAACAAACACAGAAGAATGGTAAGACCTATAACTAGGATTGATTTTGACATCTACAACCTTGGACAAAAAATTTTCTGACACAAGGAAAAAATCAAGTCTACTTTGTTTTAATGGGTGTTTTATTCGCCAAGTATATTTTCTATCATCTGGATATAGTTCTCTAAAAGGGTCTATGAGATTAAATTTAACTTCATATTTATTACGACATCTCTTGCTTTTGGATTATTGTAATGGAGGTAACCAAAGGTATCCAGTTCTTGATTCTGAACTAAATTAAAATCACCATTTGATATGATGCAATATTCATTTTCAAAATCTTGTGAAATTTTTGCAATATTTGAAAAAAATTGTGGGTTATCCTCATTTGGAGCATATATATTTATCAATGTTACTCTCATCTTTCCAATAGTCAGGTCAACTGCTTTATAATTCCCATTATTATCTTTTTTAATTTGGTGTATATTATACTCAAAATTATTATTAAAGAAAATGCCTACCCCTCTTGAGTTTGAATGTTGGAGTTTTTGATAGATAACATATTTGTTGTGTTTGGTAATATAGTTTTTCAGCAAACAATCGGTATACCAATGGGTACAAACTGTGCACCATTGCTTGCTGATTTGTTTCTTTATTCTTACGAAGCAGAATTTATGCAGAACCTTGTTAAATTTGGAGAGAAAACTGTCGCCAAATCATTCAACTCAACATACAGATACATAGATGACGTTCTGTCTCTTAACAATCCTAAATTTGGAGCCTATGTAAATGTCATCTATCCCAGTGAGCTTGAAATAAAAGACACGACTGATTCCTCAAGTTCTGCTCCATATTTAGACTTATACCTGAATTATGAATCATTGTAATTTTGAATATTGGTGAAGTGTTTAAAATCTATATATAAAAAACCTACCGTTGTTTTATTATAATCTTTTAAGAATCCAGAAAGATAAAAGAGTTTACTTGTTGGTGGACGTTTTATCTAATCAATTATAACTATTGCTCTGCCTTGTCCCAGAGACCAAGTAACATTCCAAGAATAATGATATGCCCACATACTTAAAGTTCAATATTTAAGAATTGTATTACGTGTTTCATGTTTTAGAGACCCGTTTTTGCGATTTAATTGGCATTGTATCAAATATTAATCCTTGAAATTTTAAATGTTACTTAAATATGTAAATCAATCGAGCAAGTTTCTTGAGAATAAAGGAAGAGAGAAAGAATATACTTGTTGGTTGAGGTTCTATCCTATCAAATATATCCATTGTTATTTCCTTGTCTCAGAAGTTACATAACAAAAGTTAAGATTTGCACAAATACCAAAACTCCCTAAAAAAGCCACAATTAGTTAACAGAAAAATGATAAAAGAATTTTGGGGCTATTTTTTGTCTTCCTAAAATTGCACAAAATAAACACATTTTACATGGTTAGTTATTTTTATCTATACAATTATCATACTGCTTATGTTTGATGGGCGACTGGTAGCTGTTATGAAATGTATTTAGATTATGGAAGATTTAGTATAGCACGCTAAATGAGCATCGCTATTGAAACCAACGGCGGTAAACCATTTAGTTAACACAATCAGCTATGGTGCAACACATATTTTCACTATGTTCCTACATATATCGCAGGTGCTTACATTATTTCAATCATCCAGTTAATCTTACTTTTTTGGATTGGGTTTTGGACATATATTGGCATATCTATATCATTGTTTTATGTCAAAAACAAACATACTAATCCATGTCACAATCAAGAATCACAGTCAAAATTTTGAAACTGACAAATTAGGTTAAACACGTGAACGTCCACCAGGAAAGTAATCCTGTATGCTCCGGAAGGTTAGGCACCTCCTGCTTAGTTAGCTACATCCACGCGTGTAATCAAAATTAAATGGAAAAAACCTGGAACTAAGGGACGTCAAATATATCCAGGACAATCCTGTACACAGATCCATCATACTCATTATGATGTGATATAAGTTTTTTAAATACATATCTGATTCCCATGAAAAAATATTTTATGAAAACTTTTGCGAAAATCTTTAAATCCTGCCAAAACATGTCTCATTGTTATTATGTTGATCTTACTGTTCATCACATGTGTTGTTTGTAGCCACATCTCTACCAGAGTTTAATTACTATTGCAATTTGCTATGAAACATTGATTAAAATATAAGTATGGTAGCAACAATTGTACATGTTTACATTTGTATGATTTAAGTAGTTCATTGTATGTAATTCTGCAGTAGTAGAAAACACAGCAGCTATAGTTAATGTAAAGCCATCACACTAGTATGATAATGTATTCAACTTTATCTTGAATATAATATACGCTATATATATTCTTATTTGATTTCACACCTGGTAGTGGGTGTAGTTAGTTTAATTGGTGGTACGTACTTCCTTTCGGGAACAATGGTTGCACTTTACTGATAGATTTTTAGAATTAAATTAGCGAGGTTTAAAAGCTTTTACTTTGTTTTTTTTATTGAAAATTGGACATGTATCTTCATGTTTTTGTTTTATTTGATAATGTATATATAAAGGCGAGTGCATATCTTATTCCCATCAAACCCTGCCTAGATTTGATTCTTTGTTAATAATTTGATAGTACAGTGCAACGTTTGTTGTTTGTCACCACATCACTAGAGCAGCTATGTTGTCGTCAATGCAACATACTTAATTAACTTAAATTGTTGTAAAAACAATTATTTAAATCAACGTTAGTGTTGTGTATGTACCACTGATTTTATTACATATCATACCAGTCTTAATGTTACGATACTAGATAGTCGAGTAGGCTTTTTACGAACCTAGAAATGTTCTTTCCTATAAAGATTTTGCTGTTTTGTTTCCCTCATGGGTCCTTAAAGAAAACTAACTTAGTTACCTTTCGGGCAAATTTGGTCAACTTGCACAATATACATAAATCTAAAATGGCCGCCAAACGTGAAATTGAAGTACATACTGCGATATAAAATATCTTCTTATAGCTTGTAATATATCTTTTTAGATGTTTTCAGGTATGAGAAACTCATTTCAGGTGTTAATTTTTTACATACGGAACATTTTACTCGCACAATTAGCTATAAATCCAAGACGACCGACGAACGACATCTTGACATATCCATTTTATACAAAAACAAATTTATAAAAGATCGTAATGTATCTTTCATGGGGTATTTAGGCATGGGCAACTAAACTCTTTCATTAGTCTTACATTAAGTACCATCATGTGTATAATGACTGACCATAGGTGTCAAATTACTATTCGCATAGAATAGCCATGGGTAATCTCATTTTGTGTAAAAATTTAACTCTCTTTCTCCAGAACCGTTGAAAATTATGGTTTTATTGTTTTAAGGCAAGCATGTCCTTGTGTGTTGCACTTATGTGTCTTACATTGACATAACATGACAAAAAAGTTCTTGTGGCACCAGGTATCAGTAATGAGAATTGATCTTTAAATTTCAATCCGAAATCTGTTTTTAACTCATACTCTTTAGGAGGATCTTGACCGCGGTACCCTTTCACAACATTAACTAAAGGTGAGACAGCAGGAAATGGTGTTTGAAACAGAGTCATAACTATTAGGCTTTGATGTTTTTTATGAAGAGTCTGAGGAAACGTCACAGTTTTTCCTGCTAACTGGCCTACAAAACAACAAAGAATGGTTCAGATCCCACCAAGTTATTTGTGATCTTTGTTAACCAGAAAACTAGCTGAATAAGAAGAAGAAGAGTTTGTAATTATGATGTTACATCACATCCACTAAGAACATGCATACCTGGCAGCTCAAGATATCTCGAACGAAGATCATGCCCGTAAGAGTATGCTCTAATGGTAGTTCAAGACATATCAAAACCAAAACCATGACACTGAGAGTATGCATGTCTGACAGTTCAAGACATCTCAAACCAAGACCATGACACTGAGAGTATGCATGCCTGACAGTTCAAGACATCTCAAACCAAGACCATTACACTGAGAGCATGCATGCCTGGCATTTCAAGACATCTCGAACCAAGACCATGACATTGAGAGCATGCATGCCTGGCAGTTCAAGACATGGTTTGTTGCATTGATGTTCAAAACTTCTTTCCTATCACTCCATCTGTACATCACATCGTTTTAATGCTTATACACCTAATGTACTAAGAAAATAAAATTATCTGTGTCGTCAATCAGCACACAAATGCTATCGAGACCTGTTTGTCCACCTGGGAGGCCACACAATACCATAGTTATGCCGGATTCATCATGGCCAAATCCACAATCGTATATACATTACTGTGTTGTTTCCTCTGTCCTGGTCCTTGGAAGATATGAGATGGTATTTTTCACAAAAACTAAGATTTTCTTTAAAGTGTCTGGGCACTTATATGACCTTTTTTGGATTGATGCAATGAAATCTGATGGGTTATCACCATATGATCAAGGGATGAGGTAGAAAAACTGTGAATCATGGTGATTGTTTGTGTGTTTTGGGTGAACTAACATCAAAAAACGAATTGACTAGAGCTAGATTCATGCCTTTCCAATGACATCCATTTTCAACAACTGTCAAAAAGGAACAGAACCGATTTCAAATGCAAGCAGAAGCTAAGCTCAAACTGCCCTTGCTGTCCAAAAAAATAAAATAAATAAAAAACGGTAACCAAAGAAACATGTATCCAAGAAAAAATAAAATAAATAAAAAACGGTAACCAAAGAAACATGTTTCCAAGATCAACAACTGACTTTGATTTTGCATCTTGACAACATCGCTTTGAAACGCATTATAAAACTCATCAGGTAGACTTGACTGTAAAACCTGAAAATTGAAGAAGTTTTTGCACCGGAAATTAGGTTTTCTTATAAGTCCACAAATACAGATTCCTATTAAAATACAGTTAATTATTATGTTACTTTTAAGGAATTCAAATAAGTCTATAATGGCGAAAAGATGATAAGAATTTTTATGTATTTTCAAATGGAATAACTATTTCACACAAGATACAGTTTAATTTATTTATGTTTTTAATAGGGTTAGCAATCGTTAACAGGCCCTAAATATAAAACATGAGAGAAGTTTTTTATGGTGCTTACCCTTCCGGAGTACCCGGCATCACTTCCATGTTGGGTGTCCAAGTGTCTTTCATGACTTTTCAGTTCCAAAGTTTTTACTTTGCTTCTGGGTTGTGATTCGAACATGTATAAGTGTGTTTGTTTTTTTATAAGTTATTTTTGACAAAATGTTGCCTTCAAAATAGCTAAAGGTTATAAGGGCATAATACTAATTATCATAAATTAAATTATGAATGATACTAAAACGAGTGGTTTAATTATACCACACACACACACACACACACACACACACACCAATATATGACATATATTGCTGACAGTTTTTAAAAACGCATGATAAATAAACACGCTAACATTTATTCAAATCTGAAAAGTAGTCGCGATCGTTTTTCAGCTGAATTACCACAGAGGCAATGATGCGGCAACTACCTCTTTAATTGAAACTGTTCTGATTAATTGATAGATCATAAGTATAATATCTCCTAACTGCGGATGTTGAGCACATAGTTGTTGCGGATGTATGGTGTCTCAATAGACGGGTGACAGACAAGTAGTCAATTTCTAGGAATATCAATATCCTTACCGTCATTTTATATTATTTTCGCATTATGATTGCGCATCATAATGTATGAATAATAAATTTTGCTTCCAATTTTGTATATATGAGCTGTTGTTAATATAGCATGTTTGCCAATACAGTAGTGCTCGACGAGTAGTGATACAGCTACGAAAAAATACGAAGGGTTGTACATACACACTGTGTATATGATATTTATCTAACATTTTCTATTAGGTCATTAAAATAATTAACAATTTAAAAAAACCAATAATCTATGTGAAAAATACATTTTACCACAGAAAACCACTGAACTATGTTATGACATATTTTGTTGTAATGACGTCATTGTTTACATTTGACAAATCGGAGATTCCCCAATGACGTCACAATAAGAAGTGCACGTGTACTTTACCGCCAATGTTGTATCATATCAGTGTGGTGATACAGTAGTCTGTATCACGCGTGTTCGATAAAACTTGTAATTCATCAAATCAGACAGAAAAACTAGTCTAATGTTAGATAAAATGTCGTAGCGAATAAGTTGTGTTTTTAATAAAAATTAAGGGATAAGTTGATGTCAATTTTTAACCCTTCAGTTGATCACATGTGGCTGTTGTTTGCCTATCGCCTTGATCACTCGGGTATTGGTTCCCCGCGTCAAAAAGATTCCATTTTAGCCTAATTTCATATACATACATGAAGAGATTTTTTAAACGAAATTGTCAGGTTGTAATTGAAAATTAAAATATGGGGATTTTATATTTTATGAAACGTCTTAAAGACAATTACTGTAAAATGAGTGTTTTGCATTTCTAGTTAATCTGAAAATCATTATTACAATTCTACTGATAAAGATTTTAAAGTTATACAGTTTTTTATTCTTTATGTTTTAGCTCACACTCACGACGAAACAAAATAAGCAATGAGTCATTTTTATATTGTTATTAAAATGAACCAATTAGACCTGAATATAATAGTATCAGAGTTTAATTCATTTTGAGTCATACGTACATTATTTGATAATGCTATTTAAGTATTACGCAATACACTGGAATAATTAAAAAAATAGGCCACTTAAAGTATACAGTTATTAAAGGCAAATAAAACATCCTGAAAAAAAATAAGATCAAACTTAGGACTTAACAACCACACGTTTCCAACAACCCCCTTTTAGTTTTATCACCTGATTGGACGGATATATATATATATATATATAAGCTAAAACACTTTATAACATTAATACATCTAACAGAATGATGATGACACATAAGAAGAATAGATGATTAAACGAAATGTAAGTTTGACATATTTGTTCAATTTATAATTACATGTACTAGAGTTCAAAATTTTTGATCTTGTTATTGTGTATTTACTGATGCATTCACTTATCTGTTATCCGTATACAATTTCAGTTATGGCGCCTGGTTTCAGAAGTTTCTTTTAACAGGTTTTATAAAATGCCACGTGTTACGTATTATAAAAAATGTAAATTTTACAATACAAGGCGGTTGTTGTGGAATACAACTCCTCATCAGTATTGTATGGACCAAAATAGTAAAAACAATTTTGTTTTGAAGAGGTTAGAAAAATATCCAAAGGGCAAATATATTTAAATAACTTTAGGATAGGAATTACTTTGCAGGAGGGACTATACTATACCTTAGTATTGTCCTGCTTTATCCCTGGATCAACAATCTATTTTCAAGCTGCTTATGATCTAAGGGTCATAACTGCTAGAGTACATGATCCTCTGACGATTTTGTTTAATAAATAAATTTTGGCATTTTTTTCCTGGTGTCTGAATACGCTTATTCAACCATGGATAACTTTTTGTCGAAGTAAATCTGTATTATGAAACTGCTCTTTTTCTATAAATTTAATATTAAATTAATTTTCATAAAATAATTTGCTTTTTAATACGTTATAACTTTAGGGAACTTTTAGTGATTATTCACATTTATTCGCCACAAAATGCTCAAACTTTTAGCACAGATACATCAATCATTACGACAATCTTCTATAATTAGAAAAATATCACCTCAACAAAATAAAGAAATATTTCTATCTGTTTAAGAATTTATTTTACAATCTAAACGATTAATTAGATAATTATACTTAGCCACCCACGTATTATATTATATTATATTATATTATATTATATTATATTATATTATATTATATTATATTATATTATATTATTATATTATATTATATATTATATTATATTATATTATATACAACTACCTACAAATGTTGCCTCGAAAAAAAGTTCATTTAGAAAAAAACCAAAGCTTTTTATGTTCGATTTTTGAAAGTAAATAACATGCAGCAAAGTTATAATAATATGAATAAACGTGACATTGATTGTACATGGGATACCAGTTACGTATGATTCCTCGCCATCCATTATGTGTATGTTATTTTAAATAAACATATGGTAATGTCTCGAGTGAGTCATCAATTTTCCTTGAAATTAAATTTTTTTGAAAAAAAAATCAATTATTATTTGAAAATGTACACGTCTAGTGTTTAAAGCACAAGATTGTTTGCGATTTACAAGTTTTTATGACCACGTGGACTTTTGAATTGTCACTAATTGCAGATACCCACAGGTGATGACATTGGTTTGGTATTATGTTAGTGTCATCGCCGGCTTATGTCCATTCAGTATTGATTTTTCAAAGTATTCAATCATGTTACACCTATATAGCCCATCTGTTTATAATACTTTGTATTTTATTTACTACAACTCCATTTATTATTTTTTACATACATACATCGCATTATAATAACAAAAAAAGCCTCACTTTACACACTTTTTAGTGCGAGCTATCTTTCTATCAATACATGAAAATTGAGTAACTGACCTTCGCAGTCAGGCTTCAACCAATCCTATACCGTTACACAGAAGTCATATGCTTGTCACAATATTAATTCATGGTTCAATTTTGATTCAATCAAATCATGGATATGGAGTTCAATTATCGTTTAATCCAATCAATATTGTAATCTTCTGTTAAAGAAAATAAATTGCTTGTATAAGACATGATCTTTTAGTCTGTCATTATCAGCTACTTCTGGATTGTGATTCGGAAATGGATTAGTATGTTTGTTTTTGATTACATCATTCGAATAATTATTTCACGGATCTGCTAATATTGAATTGTTTTTTTATAAGTTTTTTATATATCATTAGCATATGACCAACAATGCTTAAGTTACTTATTTTATGAAATATCAAAATTGACCTTGTTTGACGGTGCTAATAAAATTATATATATTTTAAACTATTTAACGCAGTGTAACAAAGAATTTAATGAACAAATATAAATTCTAAATGTAGGAACGAGGCTAGTCTCTTAAAAAGAGTAAGAAATCTAGAAAGATAACAAAATATAACTCCAGCTTTGGTGGCGACGGTGTCTTCACATTTATCCAACATTTGATATTTTGATATGGGGAAAGTAAATTTTATATTGGATAAATGACATCAAAGAAAAATGGAAACAATAGGTTGGCTTGGGTACTGTGAACATGGAAATTCATACCTTTACCGTTTTGAAGATTAAATATACCTGGTTCTAGTTTCACAATAATTCTTTATTAAGATTTTCCTTAATTCAAATCTGGCAAAATTGATACATTAATGATTTTGGTAGATTTAAAAGTACCCTAGAGTTTAATTTGTGATTTTGTAGATCACATAAAGCTTTGCCAAAAATGTTTATTCTAAGTTCCAAACGATTGCCAAAATTGCTAAATATAGGAAAAACTTAGTAATGGAATGATTGTGAAACCGGGTCCGTGGTAAAATGAAAACTGAAGTTTTATTTTGCATTTTCAATTAATTAATTTATTTATTTGGTTTTTTATTGTTTTTGAGATTTTTTTTTTAAATTTAACTTACTTATTTTGGAAAAACTATCAAAAATATAATAGGCAAAAAATTCAAAACAATTTTTATTTGAAAAAATATCCAAATTATGCTCCATTTCAGAACAAAAAAATCCAATTGGAAAATATATAAAATATTCTCCATTTTGAAAAAAAAACATTGCAAGAATGGAACCTTATTGGAAAAAATTCCAAGTATGCCCCATTTTGGAAAAAAGATATTCCAAGAACATAACCTTTGTTAAGTATATATTTTATTTTTCCATTCGGTTAAAGCATCAAACAGGTTTCACATTTTTAACAGTAACATCATTTTTAAAACCACTATTACTTTATACGCATGAAATTCAAATGATAAGCAATATAATCAATTTCTCAATCAATCCAACTTAAACCTCTAATTACCCCATGATGGAAGCTATATGAAAAATAAATTAATGAATACATTTGAGAGAAATTCATATTTATTTGTCAAAATATTACGTTATCAAAATTTAGTTAGGTAGGGAAAACAATTTAATTACTAAAAAGTGGAATATTTATTTCTTATTTTTAGTGATTTTTCTGAATTAAGGATAAATATTATTATTCTTTAAATATAACTTTATTGAAATTTATTAAGGTAGGAAATAAAAGTTGTATTTCTAAACTTTAACATATTTACTCAATATTAGTTATAATTTTGGCTATTTTAAATTTGCAGAAAAAATATGACATGTTATTACATACTTTTTAATTAAAGGAACTTTTATTCTGGTAGGGAAACTAACTGATCACACTACAGGTAAACAATATCTTAAATCAATGTTGCGTAAACCCATTGGATAAGTGTGAATAGTGATTTTTCAAATGTTGGATAAACGTGAATGAACCGGTGGCGACAATCATAAATACGTATAGACACACTGTGTAAACATACTGGCTTCCACTGAAATATTCATCGTATATACGCTGTACTAGTGTGTACCATCATGTCAACGTTAAGGTAGGTCCAAAATCTGACTAAAACAATATTTGTGACTGTAAGTATTTCCGCCTCCCTAACTGACCACATCGATATATAGGTAAAAAATGGAATTAAACGCCATAACTGTACCCTTTCATACAAAAGAAAAGGATACCTCATGGGGTTTAAAACTCCGTTAAATGATTGTACCATCTAGAACTAACAATATCGATATGAATGGCAGCAGCATTTAAATTTTTAAAAATAATCTTGAAGCGAATGATGTTTTACCTCAAATTAACACGCCTGGAATTAAAATTATAACGCATACCCTTACTTCCGGAAAGTACCTCACCAAGCCTGAACATAACATTACAGAATACGAGACCTTGAAGAAAAGGGCATTAATTATTAACACAACAACTCTTTATAATTCGTTTTAAATAAAAGTTTGTTCAAGAAAATCAACCTGTTTTTAATTTCAACAAAAATAAAATATGCTTTATTTTATACTCATTTTGTCAACGCACGTCCATCAGGTACAAAAATAAAATAAAATATTAAATGATGAAGAATAAATGTTAAAATATGATATCAATAAAAGTCTCAAAAACATTTGTAATATGATCCACATCAAACAATAATCGAACATAATAGGGGAAACGCCAACCCGGCCTACGCATTGATTCATTAAACAAGTTTGCACGCGCCGAAGGGGTGAAAAAAATGACAAAAAACGGCATACACTCGAGGCGTGGAAATAATAAAATATTTGTCTTACCGACTGTTATTACTGAAACACATGGCATTTTATTAAAATTTCTGAATAATTGTAATTGATTAAAGGGAGATTTGCTTAAATTTGGTGGCAATTTTACCATTTAAATACCGATTGAATGTGAGACACTTGCTTAAAATCGACTTTTTTTTTAAAAATGTGATCTCTTTCAATCATTTGCTCATGCACCAAAGATGTTTTAATATGAATGGAAAGAACTTTTTCCCGTGTTTATTTTGATGTATTATTCGACTGTTAAATGTTCTGGTACAAAAAACGTACAAGTTTTAAAGTCGAAAAAATCGATGTCGGATATGTGATCATGGGTCGGTCCCTTTTCCGGCTCATTTGACCACTAAAAATACAACGGCAGCTTCCTCATGGTACACCATGTGTAAATTTGATAATACAGAGACGCTGTTTGGATTTATTTGCTGAAATAAAGTATGTTTTACCATTTAAATAGTGATTTTCTTCACACTTCAAGCCGATTTTGCTGGAATTTTGGGTCTACTTTCAGGCAGCCATCTTAGAAAAGTGCCGTTACCGACTCAGTTATTTTTTGCATTCCCGAACGATCCTTTTGTATTGTGTACATGGCAGTCATGGTTTTTACACCATATAACATGCATGATTGATTTGTGGTACCACTGAATATATGAAGTTTGCATGGATACCAATACACTGACCTGCATGTACTAAGGACACATTGGCCTGTAGGCTTTGTAGGCCTTCAAATTATGTGGCTGCTAAATAACAATCAACAGTCTTATTTTATTTTATTTTATATTAAATGCACGAGAGATGGGTTTACTCAAATATTTACCATTAACATTTGACCAGGAGTGTGGATTTCTACATGAAATATTCCTTAGATGAGGGACATCTTTCAAATTAAATTTAGCTCAATTCATAAATATGTACAATATATGTAAATATGTTTGAATTTCATCACAAGATTGGCACTAGCCTTAATTATATTTTTTTTCAAATTCTAATGTAATAAAAACCCCGGCTTCCTTACTTTGGTACAAAGCATGAATTCATGGTTTATTACACAGTCCCATTTAATTGTTTATTCAAATTTTAACAGAAAAAAATTCATTAGAAATCCTATACAAATTGAAAATTTGCATATAAACTGGACTCATACAGTGTGTATATATCTATGATCTAAGCTACCCTGTAAACATAGAATGACAATTGTTATTTTTATTGTTATTAGCTCTGGCATGCGCTACTACATGTATTGAATTTTTATAAAATTGTCATGTGCTGATTAAAGTGATTTTAATTTTTTATTAAAATAATGCATACAAAGTCAGTACATTTGAATTATATTATTTTAGTAGCACATGACAGCTCTATTTTTTTTTGCTCAAAACTTTAGAGGAGACAGCATCTTTTTGCTAATGTAATAATTGAAACCGCTAAATAATGATATGACACTATAATGTATTTTAAACCATAAACAGATAGGTCTTAAATATTGCAAATTGTCCATTATAATCTTGATTCAACAACCACAACTGAGCCAAGTCATTAAAGTCACTTTGCTTAATTAAGTTTGACAGATGTGTTTAGATGCCAGTTACAGACACATAGTCATACCATACCTGTCCATCATCTGATGTTACTTAAAAGCCAGAGTATCTCAAATTTAAGCTAACATGGCCCATCATAAGTTGTCATTTAATTCAGATGATGAACAAATATGGAACCAGAGAAAGATCCCCCATACTGATTATTTCAATATGAAAAATGATTTGACTTTTTGTAAAATTTGGACAGAAGTCCTAGGAAGCATGATCAGTTGGTACATGCAATGTAAGACACTTATTCAGCAACAAACACCTTATTTCACTTCTGGTATGTTATATTATTCCTTGCTGATTTTGTTTCAGTCCATGGATTTAACAAGTTTTCACTGATAACTCATGACTTGTGCATTTTTTTCATTTATAATTATGATAAAACCCATTTTTTAGACTGGTAAAATTAGTATTAAAATTAAAACTATATAAAATAAAATAAATTGATGTGGAATTATAATAAATTTTTGATGTAAATCTTATTTACACTTTTATTTGTGTAACATTCAACCTCAAATAAACCCTCATAAGTTGAAAATGATCAGGAAAGAATAAAGTTCATTATTGAACATTGAAATTACACATTAAACAACTAAAATACATACATACATATATATATATATATATATATATATATATATATATATATATAATATATGTATATATATATATATGAAATTTTGTGATATGAAATATTAAAGCAACGTCTAAAGATGTTAATCCACAGCTAAGCTCAAACCCAAGTTAATGAATATTGTTTTAACAAGCACTGCCTCAACATAATACAGTTTATGTTTTTTCCCTCATTAAAATGTCAAGTCCATGACTACTTCACATGTAATTTTAAAATTTAAAAAAAATGAGATTTATCTTTGGTTAGTTTTGATTCAGCATTCTAATTATTTAATGTACGCATTTCATTTTCAATTTATAAATACTTTATTGCACACCTGCATATTCTGGAGTTGGTTTGAAAAAGGTAAAATATTGTGGTAGACTACTCATGTACATGTATATAACACATTTTGGCTTGTAATGGGTAAATCTGTTGCATAACCATGCAGTTTTAAAATTCCTCAAATCCCACCCTCCCATCACACACATGTTCTCTCTCTCTCTCTCTCTCTCTCTCTCTCTCTCACACACACACACACACACACACACACACACACACACACACACACACACATTAATGCTGATTATTTGGACCAGCAAGACATATTCCTTTGAGTGGAGGTCAACATCGGAGATCCTACCATTTCTATATTTTCCTACACAGTTAAACCTGTCTATAAAGGCCACCTAAAGGAACCAGTAAAAGTAGCCTTAATGGACAGGTGACCTTTGTATACAGGTTCAAATAATATGAAAAAAGAACAATTAGGATACAATTATACTGACCTTTATAGGCAGGTGACCATTATATAGATGTGGCCTTTAGGGCAGGTTGGGCTGTATTTCCTATAAAGTTTTTACCCTTTTCTTATATTTTCTTATCATGATTTTTGTTACTGGGATTCAGAATGGGGACATTTTCTTGCATTTAGTACATATATGAAACAACATTCACGTTTATGTATTTTTAAACCAGTAAGTATACTTTGCAGTTGCCAATATTTTATGTTTGTTAGTAAAAGGGGGAACAGAAATGGCTGTAAGAGAGGCCATGGATGTATATTTTTGTGCAAATTATTTAAAAATATTCCTATAATTTTAGTGGAAACTCCTATAATTTTCTATAAAACTCCTATAATTTTGATGCCACATTCCTATTTTTCCTATATTTTGGACCTCAAAATGGTAGGATTCCTGCAACATGTAACGATTAGAAGTCAGCGCAATGTGTAAACATGCTAGACAGCTGACAGTGCTTATAGGTAGAAAAATCGATAATGCATGCAACAGTCATGACTGTGTGGTGAAGCGAAACACGATATTGACTTCACTACGTCAGATGTATGTACAATGTATGAGTACATTAAAGGTCACGGCCATATTTGTTTTCATTGACGACAAATAAAGGCTCTTGGTTTTTTGCTTTTTTCAGATATAGACATCGCATGCACCAGGTATAATACTTTGTTAAAATAAATTACAATAATATTGTTATACTATGTCAAAATTTTAAAGAGAAAAGACCATGGAACAAAAAACGTACAAGTTACAGTGATTTTTAAGAGAAATCAGGTGCCGTCAGAAAATAGAGGTTTTTTGTAAGTATGCGTGTTATCCAGAATTTTTTCATATATGCGTAATTTTGAGTTCATAACAAATCTGCTGATAATGCGTTTACATCCATAAATGCAAACTTTACCGTTAAAACACGACACTGAATTTACTGTACACTGAAGCTCGCAGCCATTTTTGTTTTCATTGACGACGAATGAAGGCTCTAGGTTTTTTGTTTTTATTCAGATATCTACACTTTATGCACCAGGTATAATATTTTAAGAAAATAAATAACAATAGTATTGTAATGTTATGTCAAAATTTTAAAGAGAAATATTTATGGTACAAAAAAACGTACAAGTTTTAAAAATCGAGTTGAATTTCGTGCCGATTTTCAAGAGAAATCTGGTGCCGTCAGAAAATCGCGAATATAAAATTTTTCATAAGTATAATATGTCATCTAAGATTTTATAATACATACGAAATTTTGAGTTTATGATACATGTGCCTATATTGCATTTTCACACATACATGCACATTTTACCGTTAAAATACGAAACTGAATGTGACCCATTGTTGTCCGGTGTTGGACACTTGACAAAAAATAATCCCGTTTTTTCGACCGCGGAAGGTTTCAAAAAACAAAACCGAAACAAAATTTGCTCTTGGCGTTTCCCCTGTAATGGCATTTTTTAACTAGATACGGCCTAGTATGTCATTTGGTCAAAGGGGAATAATTCCTTGATTGCTGTGTATTAATGCGATAAACAATATATCTTTTCTAGTTTTGATTGAAAGCCAATTCGCTACGGTTGAGCTTGTTCCTACTATCAGAATTTATATAAAAAAAAAGAATGCTAACTCTAATGCATTCCTTCTCAAGGTTAGCTAAGGGTCTAAAATTTCTACGGCGGTTATCACAATAGGTTGATTAAGATGATGTAACAGTTTCCAAGATTTTGTGGGCATATTTCATTTCCAATTGGTACTTTTTCTGTGGTTGGAGTGGCTAGAAAACCAAGAGATGCTTTTCTTTTCTGGTGGTTCAAGAGTTCACGTCTAAACTACATTTGCAGTTTTACTTTTTTGTAGACAGTGATTCGAAAATAGAATAGTGTGTTTGATTTTGTTTATTTACAGACAATGTATAATAATTTAATCCCGTTTCTCAGGTGTAACACAACTCTGTTGATTAATGACTCGTACATAATTTTATATTTTAAAATAATGTTTTGAGTAAAAACCCACATTGTCAAAAATAATGTGCAACATGACATAATAAATATATATAAAGCTTTTGAAAAAATTTGTCTTAACAAAGAGGTTTCTTAAACACTTTAAACAATGATAACTCTTGATGTAAAACTTGTGAAATATTTCATCTAGTATTAGTGTATTTTGCATTGATTGTTGTGTTTTATTCCTTAGTGATCTGAATAGCTGTATATTCCGTGATAAATAAAATTAGTCTTTTGGCATTTTTATTCCTCTCTAAACGAAAATATTTTATTTTGCATATAAAATAGTTATGATTTTCAATGTACCCAATCCTATATTTCTTTATATCGAACGATAAACTGCCATATACTATAATAACTATCATTAAATGGAGGTATAAAGAAACAAAGTTGTTTTTTATAAATTATACATAAGTACCATACACAACCACCAATAAAAAATATAGACGATGTTCTATTTAAGAAATTACATTCTGATCATGGTATTTCAAGAGGTAATGGAGGATAGTGTGGCGCGTGCCAAATTTGATGAAATACCATGAGCAGATATGTCATTTCTTATATTTACAATAATTATTTTGTACCTTGGCGCTAATTTTCTCATATCTGGTCGTGTGATATAGAGTTTTTAGCCATGCGAGATCGACGTATCTCACATGACCACGCGACCCCCTGTGTAGGACATGACGTAATATTGCGGGAAAATTGATACACATCAAGGGTCATGACCCCCATAGTCTTTTATTGGGAATTGAAATACAAATGCTTCTGTATGTTTCATCGAAGACAGATACAGTCATATTGTAAATATAAACTGATAACAGGAAATAGTATTCTAAGAATACATTTCTGAAATGAGTACAAAACACCTTTCCTAGTATGTGATTCGATATTGGAAAAATTTTTAAGTTCTGTACATAACACATAACACGTATACTAAACAATTAATAAAAAAAATATACTAATGTGTGTCGAAATCAAAATCCAAAAGCAAGTAAAATCTTTTGATAGAAATTTAAGTTAAAAACGGAAAATTCCACCTGACGTTTATATCGGAGCATCCGGTCTCATTTTTCAGGTGGATGTTTACGTGTTCAACTTAATTTGTCAGTTTTCTACGTTTTTGCTGTTGGGTTGTCATTCGGACATAGATATGTATGTTTGTTTTTTTATTTTAACATTTTTTCATACTTAAAATGCTAATTCATGTTCTTATTTCAGGAGTTTTTCTTGGACGTCGGTTCATCGAGAGTTGTTTGTTCATCATCTCTAGATAGAATTGTTTACCAATGCGATGTCGCGGGATGATAAAATAGCTATAATTGGTGTGGGATGCAGGTTTCCAGGAGCTGATAACATCGATGAATTTTGGAAAGTTTTGCTACATGGTGAAAATTATGTAGTGGACATCCCTAATGATAGGTGGAACGTTGATGCAATATATGATGCCGATCCAGACGCTCCTGGAAAAACTTACGTGCGGAAAGCTGGATTGATTGTGGGGTAATATCTATTAAATGTAATCATAATGTTAACTAATTGTGCATCACAATTCAACTATGACATTTAAACTTTGGTTGATTCATGATTATCAACAGAAAGTATTTTCTCGCCAATATCTTTGTTTTTCTTTTTAAAAGTAACTGCGACGTATACCACATGAACAATATATTTTATAAAAGTTTAACAAGTTTAAGCAGTATAACTGTTTATAAGATAATTATATAATTCATATAAAAGGCCACAGTAGTAAAACTGTCAAAATATTTTATTGTTAAAAACTAAAATGCCAATTAGCCCGAAGCTGTGTACATATAGCTTAAAGTCATGAAACTCTACCAAGATGCAGTGCGGCAAACCTTGATCCACCTAGAAACTCACATGGAAGTTCTTTAAAATATTGTAAGCACTTTTCGTCATAAAATCAAAAGATCAAGGAGCTTTAAATTTCACTTTAAATATATCAAACATAGCATCAGTAATAAATCTTACGAGGTATGCAAAAGATGGCTGATTTTGTCCAAAATGGTTTTCACTCCAATTCCTTTGGTGTCCTTAGATGAGCGGTATAAGACCGATGAGTTTCACGTGTTATTGAATTTCTTCTCTTATTGTGTTTCATTTAGACATGACACGTGGGACAATAACTTTTATGGTATCAGCGACTTAGAAGCGGAAAAAATCGATCCACAACAAAGATTGGTGTTAGATTGTGTGCACATGGCTATGGATAACGCTGGCGTTCGAAAAACAGATCTAAATTGGTCATCAACTGGTGTTTATATAGGTAATATTTTAAATGTTCCTTTTGTTCAACATATTTTGTTATAGGTAATTTCCTTTTCAGAAATCTTAAATTACTTAAACTTCTGTCCTGAAAATAATTATTTCAAAATGATTAAACAGTTTATCTGTATATATCATAAAATATTATTTCATTTATTGTTCCATTATATACTTGTTTTCACTTCTTTTAAATCTTCGAGCGCAAAATACAATGAAAACTGTAAAATTATAATACATAAATAATTCATTCATTGTAATACATGTAATACCCTTTAACTTTGTTGCGCAGAGTCATTTGAAAAATACCCAGACACAATGCCGTTGTTATTTTTTTCTATTTTCAAGCACTGTTTTTATTCAGTTTGATTAATATATGACAATTAAGGGATGTTTCTATCACAATCAGTATTATTCACCATTTTCATTAAAAAGGAACGATGAATGACGACTTTACTCATGGAATGAATGAAGACCCCGGAGAACTAAGTAATTACTCGGTAACAGGGAGTGCACGTAGTATAATATCAGCCCGAGTGTCGTATTTGTATAACCTACTAGGCCCAGCTATGACAATTGATACAGCATGTTCATCAGCTGTAGTAGCAATTCATACAGGAATCCATGCAATTAAAATGGGTAGGTAAACTTTTCTTGTTGAAAAACTACGTGGTTTTGAACCATTTTTAATGAGGTGTCATAAAGCCTTTTTATGAAAACGCTAGTCTGTATCAAATGATTTTAAAATGATTCTGTCTATAACCAGGGTATTATCGTCTGTCTCATGGTTCGTTAGTAAAGTATGCTCACTGATAAAACCCTGCAGAAGGACTTTGTGTGTATTGAACTACAAGATAAACATGAAACATAGAGGCGATTGGATTATTGAGTAGATTATGACTTTTTGCGTCAATAAAACACCATTAAGAGTTCATTTGGTTTAGGTATATAGCGAATATAATATTTTCAAACTCTATAATAACGTAAAGTGTCTGCAAAACATTGATATTTATTATCCTTAACGCATTTAAATTTAAATTACATTCCAAATATAGCTAAAAGATCAAACGTCTTTACATTTATCAATATATTTTACATTTTTAAGATAACTATAGCGATACAGAAACGGTTTATAGAATCATTTGAAATTCACTTTTTTTATATGCAATTAAATGAGGACATTTTATAAAACCTAAACATTGAAGCCAGTTTATTAACAAACACTCGCTAGTATACTGTTTGAATAAGTATAATGCGAATGAGAACGATTCTAGGGGATAGTAAATGCAATAATTTGATCCAGTGTTATTGTACTTATGTTTCCCTACTATTTGCATATTTTTCATCCCTGCCAACATAAATTAATCTATTGATATATTTTTGTATGATTCAGTGGAAATTGATTTATTGCAAGCAATAATGATGAAAAGTTTTCTAGTTACAAACTCTTTAGAAATTTAATATTCCGAGCAAAATATTCATTTTTGTCCAATTACTGACCACAATTGCCCAGTATGAATTTATTATTTAGTTTAGAATTTAATTCAATCCAATGTTTTCAGCAACATACGAATACACCTTTGATGAGCCAAGACAAATACAGACCACTTGTTACAAATTCCGTTACCTACAAGAACATTTTTAAACCCCTAACATCGTTTGTTTTCAATTACATAGGTGATTGCAATATGGCATTGTGTGGTGGTGTAAATAGTATTTTGTATCCTGAGTTGTTTATAGCACTGAGTAAAGCTAGGATGCTTTCTCCAACTGGTCAATGTCAGCCATTTTCTGCAAAAGCAGATGGATACGCCCGAGGAGAGGGTTGTGGTATAATTCTGCTGAAAAAATTGACAGATGTAAGTATTTTCATGCACGATTTGCAATGTATGGCTTTGTGTACTGGTCACTCAGATAATAACTATCATTTGATATGTTAAATTGAAGCAAACAATTTTTTTTTAAAAAAACTTATGTTTTTAGATCAAAATATCTATAAATTTCGGTTTATCAACTGTTTGCATTGGTCTCAATTATCACTTTATCAATTTCTGATGATGGATGGTAGTACAATATATCTATACAGCTGTATACAAATGTACTTTGTTGACAATTACCTGAAAATTTATGGACTCCATTCAAAGAGCTGCGAGGCAAAAACAGCAACATGAATCAAAAATTGGTATAAGGCCTTGCCTGTGATAGACAACATATATCATGAAGATAATACCAAGCTACATTATTGTGAGTAACAATTGTAAACATTTATAAAACATCGACCGACTACTGTAAACATGGTTATTTTCGCGTTGTGGAAAAAATCGCTATTTTCGCTGATGGTAAAAAAAAAAATCGCGAAACCCCCCCCCCTCTTTTCGAATCATGATAACTCGTTCTTATTGACACAAGAACGGGTAAAATAGGCGAATAACACCCTTGGAAAATGCCACCGATACGATTTCTCGAAAATGTATATTCGCGAAAAAACGTTTACAGTACATCTACTTGACGAACGACAACTCCTTAGATATAACTGTTCTGAAATGTTATATATCATTGTTGTATATAGTGTTATTTGCGCTCTGCCCGATTATCGTCTGATAAATATTTTAGCTGTTATATCGTCTTAAAATAATTTAATAAATTTTGTTTTGTTATTTATTTTTCAACAAAGGCTCTGAAAGATGGCGACTACATATGGGGAACAATTATAACCGGATGCAACCAGGATGGTCACACAGCTTCACCGATGACTGCGCCATCATTATCTCAACAAAAGCATTTACTAGAGAAGGTTTACAGAGAAAATAATGTTGATCCGTGTTCTGTGCAATACATTGAAGCTCATGGTAATATGCTAAGTTTTTATTACAAATATAATATCATATTTACATTATGATATTTTATAATATTAGACCCTGTTTCAGACCAAATATGACCCAAGAATATTGCAAGTCCAGAATTATCGAGGTTCAAAAAGTTGTCATCACAGTATTCTTGATAAGTTTGATGTTTCTGTGTCCAGGGCTACCCTGGATATATTTGAAGTCCCATAGTGTCATGTTCCTTTCACACAATTTTGATTACACAATTGCAAGTGGCGGGTGTAGATGGCTAAAAAGGAGCTGCTTATCCTTTCGGAGCACCCGATTTCACTTCCCTGGTGGAAGTTCACGTGTCTAACGTTAATTCCAAACTTTTAAACTTTGCCTCTGGGTTATGATTCTTACATGGATTAGTATGTTTGTGTTTTATTATAGGAACACATTTGTATAATTACCATTATTGACACCCGTTTGATCCTTTTGTCTATACGTTCAAGTTGACGTCTTTGATTGACTGTTTCTGCAATTGAAATTGTATGTCGTATACAAATGCGTATTAAAGCTACTTAAGGATTAAAAAGTAAAATTTTCCGAAATGTAAATATACACACTGAGTCATTAAATCATTTTTTATTTTTTGAAAAAAATGTATAATTATACGTAAGTTTCACATACTGGAATTTTTTGCTTTTGGCTGACACAAAGGTATAATTTATTGGCATTTTCATTTTAATTACAAGCTGGAAAAATTGGAAGTACATTTGTTTTTCTATTGATTGCGATCCAATAGGTACTGGAACACCCGTTGGTGATCCCATAGAAGTAGATTCTCTTGGCACATTTTTCATGGAGCATCGGGCAAAGCATACAGATTTGAAGAAATTATTAATAGGTTCAGTCAAATCTAACATCGGGCACACGGAATCAGCCGCTGGAGTTGCCGGAATAATTAAAATTTTACTAATGATGAAAAATGAAACGATTGTTCCATCTTTACATTCAGAGGAATTAAATCCAAAAATCCACTTTGATACATATGGTTTACATGTGGTTCAAAATTGTACCCCTTGGGAGCAGAACGCGTCAAAGCGCAGAGTAGCATGTGTAAATTGTTTTGGATTTGGTGGTACCAACAGCCATGCTATCGTTGAACAAGATCTTAAAACTCAACAACCACATACATCCCTAGAGAACTTGGATACCAAAGAGGCAGGCCATACATAATTGCTATATCGGCTGCTGATAATTGGTCGTTAGAACAGATCATACGGGATTACATCATCTTTCTTAGTACGTATGAAAATAGTATCGAAAATTTATCTTACAATCTTCTTTGTAAAAAGGACCATTACAGACATAGATTTGCCATAACAAGTCACACCATATCCCAACTACGTGAACAACTTGAAACTGCAGTTTCTAAACCATTAAATGCATTCCAAACTCCATCTTCCCAACGCATTATTTTTGTTTATTCTGGGGTTGGTACTACATGGAATGGTATGTGTAAATCTTTAATTGCAAGGGTCCCAGTCTTTAGACAAGCCATACAAGAAATTGACGAATATCTTCAACCAAAAACAAACTGGTCGCTGATGCAGAAACTAGAGAACTTTGATAATGACATGGATCCCTTTGTAAGCCATATATGCATCTTTGGTTGTCAAATAGGTTTATCAAGAATATGGAAATACTGGGGTATCAATCCAGATGCTATTATTGGTCAGTCTGTCGGTGAAGTAGCTGCTGCACATGTAGCTGGTTATCTGACTCTAGAAGAAGCCATTACTGTCATTTATGAAAGATCGCGGTTACTCAGGAAAGCACATGGCGGTAAAATGATGGTTGTTTGGAACTTAGACACTACTATCGTTGAAGAGATGGTACAGAAAACAGATGGAGTTTCCATTGCTGTGTTCAATAGTTCAAAATCATGCACCCTCTCAGGTGATGCCGATTCTTTACAAGAAATTGAACGTGATTTAGAATCATACGACGGCGCTGTAATTCGTCAATTAAACGTGCGATGTGCCTACCACAGTCCATTTGTTCAGACATCGAGTGAAGACCTTGAGGATGCTTTGAAACATATGACAGTAAAAAAACCTACAATCCCACTGTACTCAACGGTTACAGGAGAAATCGCTGGAAACAACTTTGCAACAGCGCGGTATTGGAGACAAAATGTTCGGGAACAAGTATTGTTTTCGAAAGCGGTGGAGAAATCAATATCCGAGACGAATATGAATATTTTTCTGGAAATTGGACCGAAAGCTGTTCTGAAAACGCATGCAGATACCATACTGAAAAATAACAGATTTTGTGTTGTGCCTTCTATGAAACCATCCCCCGAAGAATTCGGAACGTTACTATCTTCTTTGAAAGATATATATCAACATGGAGTCAATCCACAATGGTTTAATCTTTTTGATACAACCAATGTTACAACAATCACTCAAACTCCTTCTTATAGTTTCAATCGAAAGCCAATTTTGTTTGAGACTGAAACAAGGCAGAGGAAATCCAAAGGTTGTTTAAACGATACAATGGGACATTTGTTCTTGACTTTTCGGTCTAATGATGGGTATCAGTACAAAGCCAGCTTGGAATCAACAAAAACCAAGTTTGTTTATGACCATAAAGTTCAAGATGTCGTTACTGTTCCCGGTGCTATTTATTGTGAAATCGCACTGGCAATTGGCGTCGAAGCTTTCAATTGTTCATTTGACAATTTGCAGGTTTACTTTAAAATCCTTAATCCCGTTTTTGTTCACAAAATGCGCCCATGCGAATTATATTGTTTTCAGAAAACTGTTGACGATGAAAGTTTCAAGTTTGAGGTGACAAAAGATGATTTTGGACAAACAAAAGTTGCAAGTGGTCATGTCAAGAAACGCATGTGTCCTCCATCTCCAACACTTAATCTGCAAAGATTATGTACAAGGTGTACAAATGAAGTCTCTGCAAACGATTTTTACAACATGCTTTCAAACATGGGGTTTTTCTACGGCGAGACTCTTCAACATTTCACCAGCATTAAATATAACAGCCAGGAAGTTATAGCAGAAATTAGAGTTGCTGATGCAATTACACCTGAACTCCGTAGAACATTCCTCCACCCTGCAGTTCTCGATGCGGTTCTTCAGTCTTTTGCTCCTCTGGTATCTGGCTTTACAAAAAACAAAGACTTCATGATTTTTCCATCGGAAATTAAAAGTGTGACATTACACAAAACAATCGAAAGAAACATGGTTTGTTATACAAGGATAGATGATCTACAAGCTGATTCCTTATTGACCAATGCAGTCCTCCTATGCAAGAACGGAAAAATTTTAGCTGAATTTCAGAATATTCGATATACTTTAGTTGATGGAAATATAAGACCTCAATCATTTGAATACGAAGTTCGATGGCAAAAAATTGAAACTCTTCTAGAAGCATTACCTTTGGTTAAGCCAAAACTAGTATGCCTAACTAATGACAAAGAAGTGAATCCAAAATTAGAGTCATTATTAGAAGGATTTAAAACTCAGTTTTTCCATTTCTGTGAAGCTGAAGGGCAAATTTCACACAAAGTGTATCAGGAACTTTCGGCAATAGATGAACTTTCCTGTGTACTTTACTACCCTGGATATAGATACTATAGAGATGATGAGTGTCTGCCGTTTGAGATTTATGATGCTGTTAAACGTTCCTGTGTTGGATGTCTGAAACTTGTTCAATCAATGCATTTGAAAGACACTCCTATTATTGTTGTGACAGAAGATACACAAACATCCTCCGGCTTTCTTGATAATTCGATGAATCTCATTGGTTCAGAATTATGGGGCATGGGCAGATCAATGACAGTTGAACCTGATGCTGCAGCACGGTTATACCTACTTGATATCGATACAGGAACGTCATTGCTTGGGGAAACATTTCGTTCAATTATTTCTGGAGTCATTACTGGCAGTTTAATACATGCACAAGAAATGTTAGTAAAGAACAACGAGCTATACACAAACGTATTGCAGCGACCTGAAAATCCCGTTTCAGCAATCGATGTTCGCTCTAATTTTGTTGATCCCAGTTGTCGCGTTTGTTGTAAATCATCAAGCATCGCAAGTATTACAGATCCATTTTTTACGATGCAGCAAGACATTACAGGCGCAGGCGTCACCAAAAGTTACGAAGGCAGTGTAGTTTTAGAAGTTGAAAACTTTATCACTCATCCATGTATTTTTATCCATTAACTGAAACTGGACTGCATGGCGTCAAAACGTTTTTATTTGGGAAAAATACAGATGGTCACCAAATACTGGCTCTAGAGTTAACTGGCAGAATGCAAAATGTAAAAGTGCCATCTCAAAATGGATTATGTTTGTCTCACAGATCAAAAGTATTTCCAAAATTTGAGAGAAGAAAAGTCGCAGCTTTATACCCTTCAAAAGCAATGTCTTCCATTGTTGTGCCTAGACGTTGCGTTATAAATCTGGATACATTGCCTGGGTATCATATTGGTACTCTACAAGCTCTTTTTATAGCATGGCAGTTAACTGCGCATGTAAGTAAAAAGCAACGTGTCTCAGTCATTTACGATCACAATTTACCTAGAATTTATGTCTGTATGTTGAGTGCAATGTTGCAAATCAGACATGAATGTACCGTTGTTTTAAAGCGGATTGAAGATATCAGTTCAAATGATTTAGATAGAAAGGTTTGTGTTGTTTTTGGAGATATCAGCAACCTACCGCCAGATCGTTTATTCACAAAAGTGCAATTGATCGTCAGCTTAAACATTTTTATATCTCGTGAATATATGAATGAGTTAAGAGAACATAACCAATGTGTAAAAGCTGAAAATTATGAAATAGAAACAATTTTGGATCATGTAAATATCAAAACCAACTTTCTAGTTTTCAAATATTGGCTTCAGAAAAACTGGGAAAACCCTATCCTGCAATCGTTTATCAATATGATATCCTGTGATGAAGCAAATGTCATTACCCTACCTAGTACATACACTTCGTTAGATAAGCTACCGAGTCGTTTAGTCCAAGTGCAGAAGAATGAATTGTTCCGCAGAAATGCTTGCTATATTGTAACAGGAGGATTAACAGGCTTGGGATGGGAAATTGTCAAATTATTATGCTTAAAAGGCGCGGGATATGTAGTAACGTTCTCCCGAAGAAATCCATCTCAATCTATAAAGCAACAAGTGGAAAATATTCAAAGCATATGCGGAAACAAAGTACTGACAGTACAAGTAGACGTGGGCGATTACACACAATTAGAAGCGGCATTTACATACATTTCTCAGATGTTTCCAAACATACCTGTGAAAGGTATTTTCCATGGTGCGGGGATACTTGACAGAGCAATGTATATGGACATGACTGAGGAGAAAATCGAAAATGCTCTCCGCCCAAAGGTTCTTGCAACCTTGAATCTTCATAAAATTTCAAGAAAATTTATTTTAGATTATTTCGTTATGCATTCGTCTATTGCATCGATACTTGGAGACATAGGTCAGACGAACTATGCTGCAGGAAATTCATTTCTTGACGGAATGGCTCATTTCCGTCGTGCACATGGGCTTCCGGGACAGAGCATCAATTGGGGAGCTTTAGATTTAGGAATGACGAAAGATAATACTATTAGAACAGCTCTTATCGACAGGGGTTTGAACATACTAGATGTTGAGAACATAAAATCTAGTTTCATTTTGTCACTTATGAGAAATGCTATACAGATAACCTACAGTAACTTCGACTGGACAAGGTTGTCAGAAAACCTTTTATTTGAAAGACCGTCATCACTGAAATACAGAGTACGGAATTTTC
This sequence comes from Anadara kagoshimensis, assembly GCA_021292105.1. Taxonomy (NCBI): domain Eukaryota; kingdom Metazoa; phylum Mollusca; class Bivalvia; order Arcoida; family Arcidae; genus Anadara; species Anadara kagoshimensis. The sequence goes on from CM037865.1 coordinate 14,800,427, forward strand.
TTAAAAAGACAACAACCAGAATAGAAAAGTCAGGTGCCTTAGATACTGAATCGTTTTACGGAACAGAGGAAGAAAAGTATAAAACAATTAAAGACATCGTCCAGAATACCACGTCTGAAGTCCTGCAAATTGACAAAGAGGACATTGTTGATAACGTGTCATTGATCGACTTAGGTATGGACTCCCAAAGAGGAATCGAATTTTGCCGAATATTGGAACAGAAAACTAGTTGTAAAGTCCCGTTGGTATTTACAATGTCAAATGAATTCTTGATAGTGGGCATTGTACAATATATTTTTGAAAACCTATCACAGGCTAAAAGCAATGTCAAATCTGAATCCATGCAATTGATGCGATCAATGACCTATACGGAGAACAAGGTATACAAGAACGTAACAATTGGCAGTGGATGTTCCATGTTTATCAATTTGGAATTCAAACTTTGCAAAAAGTTTTCTGAACCTATGTTATGGCGCACAATTCTCAAATGGCTGATTTCAGTTTATCCTGAACTAAGAACAATCTATCGAAGTAGTGAAGCTGTAAGATTCAATGTCTCGAAGACAGTACTTCCTCCTGCCGACACCATAATAGATTTTAGGATCATGAATGAGCCGATCGAAGACAAAGTCGATGAGGAATATGACCCTAGCAAGGATTTGCCTATTAAAGCCATACTCTTCCAAAAGAAGCATCAGTCTATTATAAAAATAATGATTAACAGTATAGCAAGCGACTTGAAAGGTTGTATAGCAATTTGCAAACTTGTCCACACGGCCCTTGTGTCATTCAGTACAAAACACGAAGTACCAACCATACCCCTTCAGGATCCAATAGACTACGCACTTATGTATGAAGAATCACTAGAATTAAAGCGGCGGGATCTGCAAGATTTTTGGAAAGAATACATGAATGGTACTGTAGAGTTTGCATCCTTTAACAATTCCAAAAGAAAAAGACAAACAGAGCATAAGAAACGAAATATAAGCAAGAGTTTATCCGGATCAGTGTACTGTAAACTTCAGCATTACCTACAGGAGTCAGATATAACATGTTTGCAACTTTTAACATGCTTGTACCAATGCGTACTGTACTGTACTTTCCGTTGTAATCGAACAGTCATCAAAGTAAAAGTCAACATAGAAGATTGTCCAGATGAATTTCAAGACAAAATCTGGGAAAGTTCAAATTTGATTCCAATTGTCCTAGAGTTACCAGGAGATAGTAGTTTAAGTACATTCATCAAATTAAATTCGGAAAAGATCCAACGATGTATTGAGAAATCAGCATATCCATTTGATCTTATACTGAGTGACAATGGAATTGATCCCGACGCATTTTGTCATGAAATAGATGTAGCAGATATATCTGCTTTTGACGATCTAGCAGAAAACAAGGAATTTACTATGCAGTTGCACAATATCGAAATAGATTGTGTTCCAAACGAATGCTCGCTGTTGGTGTTACAAAGAGAACATCAACAGGAACTTACTTTCCGCCTAAGTTTTGACTCTGATGCAATTAAATACACGGTAGCAGACCACGTTCTTGATGATCTGGTTAATTTGTTATGGATTTACCTAGACGAACCAGGAACTAAGATAGAAGAAATCCAGTTACAGACGCCCAAACTGATTTCGAATTGCGTTGATGAAGATGAAATATCAAAAGGTTAGTAATACTTCCTATTTTGACGTCCTACAGTTCCATGTCCCATTTATTTTCAATTAGATTACACAGGTGTGTAGGTATATCTAGTTAACATGAAAATATACTATTTTTACCTGCAAACGGCGTGACATCGCGTGTTTAACAACATTTGCTAGATCTCGAAGTTTTATTATTATTACTTGTTTATCATGTTAATTGTGATAAAAACATACAATAGTATTCATTTGACAGCAGTTCTAAATCAAAGTATAAGATATAAATAATCTTATAAGAATTAAACAAAGGTTACATAACTACAAAGAATACATAGGACATATACAATACAGGAGTTCAGTCTACTGAAAACGCTTCTGTAGTGACTTGGTTAAGAAAATTTAAACATTTAGTTGGCTAATGTCCAAGCTTTGTAATTAAGAAAGATTCGAAATAGTTATATCAAGTAATGCTTTGGGACATTAGTTGAGAGTTTTATTTTATAACATCCTTCATGTATTTTCTTTTTTAAATTATTAAAAGTTGGTCGACACAAAAATTTTACTAAGTAATACGTCTAAAATATCAATAATTGAAAGACAAAACAAATTGAAAAACGCATGTAGTAATCAATATCAGATCTTTTTAGTAGATACCGTCATTAAAAAATTATCCAAATTACTTTATCAAAAATGTTTAAATCAATTAAAATCTGCAACATGAACCAAGATATTAATCAATTCTTATAAACTATACCATTATTTAACTATATTGACACATTTAATAAGTCTAAGGCTTGTATGGGCGCATTTTAATTTACTGTGGTACAATATCAGTCAGATTATACTAGGCTACCTTCATAGAAACCATAACTGATAGTTTTTGTTATGGATATGTCTGCCTTGTTTTAGCGCACACTCGGGCGACTTATTGGTGCTAGCTCACCGAGACAGCAGTTGCAGCGGTTACTGGCTCACCGGTCCAATATACTGACACTATATAAGTTAGCAAAAATGCAATATTATTATGTAACTTGCCTAAGGTCACATAATGCCCCCGTCGGGATTCGAACATTATATAAGACATTTACAATAATTTGTTTTGACAACAAGTCTATTGCGTACCCATCTCACATTTACGTTCCCCATTAAAGATATGTTTTGATATTTAACAGGTCTTTTTTATTTCCCCGTTTTAAATGGTAGTATAATTTGTTTATTTCAGAAAACGCAGACTGTGAAGTAACAGAACTATACTCAAGGATCCAGAAATCAAGGTAGTTCTTACAGACATAAACAACAAATATGTTGTTGTCCCAGCTGATAAGGCTTCCAACAACATTATTCTCGTTTGTAAGAGATTCTACCTTGAATGTCTTATTAAGGAGCTTGGTTTAGATAGTATATCAAATAACCCTGCATATTCTAGAACTAATTTTACCAAAGATGAAGTTCTTTCCAACCATAGGGGAATTCTCGAGTTTTCGGTATCAATCTTAAAGAGGAAGATTTGATCTTCCTTACTTGTATTGGATTCCTAAACTCCATAAAAATCCATACAAGGAAGATATATAGCAGGCTCATCTAAATGTACTACTAAATCATTATCGGTAACTCTAACACAAATTTTGACAATCGTCAAAGATGGTCTTCAGTCTTATTCAGAAAAAGTATATTCTACATCTGAATCAACCAAATGTGGATTCTCAAAAATTCTAAAGAATTACTTGAACATCTTGCTTCTAATACTTTATCTCATGTAAAAGTATAAAAACATTAGATTTTTCTACACTATACACCACAATTCCTCATTCTAAATTGAAAGAACGTCTTAAAGAAATTATTCACTTGTCTTTCTTCTACAAAAAACGGTAAGCCAAGATACAAATATCTGGTGCTGAACAGGGATTCTAGTTATTTTGTCAAGCATCATACGGATTCCAAACAAAAATATACTAAAGATACCATCAACAAAATGTTGGAGTTTTTGATAGATAACATATTTGTTGTGTTTGGTAATATAGTTTTTCAGCAAACAATCGGTATACCAATGGGTACAAACTGTGCACCATTGCTTGCTGATTTGTTTCTTTATTCTTACGAAGCAGAATTTATGCAGAACCTTGTTAAATCTGGAGAGAAAACTGTCGCCAAATCATTCAACTCAACATACAGATACATAGATGACGTTCTGTCTCTTAACAATTCTAAATTTGGAGACTATGTAAATGTCATCTATCCTAGTGAGCTTGAAATAAAAGACACGACTGATTCCTCAAGTTCGGCTTCATATTTAGACTTATACCTGAATTATGACGCACAAGAAAGGCTACATTTGAAACTTTATGACAAACGTGATGACTTTTTTATTGTCAACTTTCCTTTTTTTGCAGCAATATACCTGCTTTCCTGCTTATGGTGTATTTGTTTCCCAATTAATACGCTATGGTAGAGCTTGTTCCCACTACGGGGACTTTGTACAACGAAGTAGGCTGCTTGCAAATAAATTGTTGACTCAGGGATATTGCAAGCCTAGGCTTGTCAAGGCCCTCAAAAAGTTTTATGGCCGTCATCACAGTATTGTTGATAAGTTTGATGTCTCTGTGTCCAGAATTGCCTTGGATATATTTGACGTCTCATAGTTCCATGTTCCTTTCACACAATTTTGATTACACACGTGACGGTGTAGCTAGCTAAACAGGAGATGCTTACCCTTCCGGATCACCCGGCCTCACTTCCATGGTGGAAGTTCACGTGTCTAACCTAACTTGTCAGTTCCAAAGTTTTTACTTTGCTTCTGGATTGTGATTCGGAAATGGATAAGTATGTTTGTTTTTGATTATTTATATTGAAGAGGATCCACTAAACCGATGGTAATGCTGTTATTCCCTTTAGTTAATGTGTGGGGTTGTATTTTTGAAAATGTTGAACGAACTTCTGTCATAAAAACAATAAGAAAATGAGATTGCGACCATTTATGGTCTTCAGTCCAAAACATACATTAATAATGACTTTAAGTTTATAAAAAAATTAAGTGATTTAAATTGTTAATCAAACTTTCCATACAAGAATATTTCTAAGCAAACAAAAAGTGTTCTATCAGTATGGTGCAAGTGCGTAGCGCATGACTGTGTGTGCGTGTGCGTGTGAATACAATTTGTAAAACAAAATATACATGTATGAGCAGTATTAATGTTTAAAATTCCATTTATTTTAGTTAAAAAAATTGTGTAAAAGACATACATATTACAAAAGCAGATGTAACGATGGAAAGAATCTATGGACAGGAGATTTCCGTCATACCTTATCATCTGTTAAATGATATAGAATATTGGTCAGAGACATTGTTATTTTGCTTAGCTGAACTGTATGGTTCACCATTGACTGTTTTCATGCATTAAGGGGTAGAAAAAATGATTAACGAAAAGTTATTTTCATAAATAAATCTATTTTTCCAATTTAAATGACACTAGATATGTACTAAGTGGAAGTGAATATAACTATGTTATCTTTTTATGGAAAATCTTTTGTTTTAACCCACGCAGCATTTTTATTTTTACATGGTTTTTTTAAAAATCGCATAATTAATGGTTGACGTTTCTCTTCTATCCATTTGCTTTCTTAACAGGCATTAACCACCAGGCGTGATACTAAAAGTTCATTTACTTGTACCTACTTCTTTAGCTTTTTAAAGATATAAATTATGAAAGTGGAACCAAAGTTGAAAACGGTGTCGGTTCCTCTAATAAATGTATTGGCCTTTTAGTTTTCTGCAATAGATATTGAACAATTCTTTAGGTGAACGTCAAGATCCATGAATATGGTGTTGAGAGTTTCAATATAACTTAAAATTCTTCAGTATAATCTGAAATACACAAATTTATTCTTATTGCATGACAATGACAGTAACCAGATTAAATTTTTAGATTAAATTATTAATTTGGTATTTTTGTGTGGCTGTTGATACAATTTAACTGTTGCTATAATTATTCGTTATCCAGTTACAGTTACATTGTTGTACAAAATCTGATATTCACATTTTTGGTTTGCCTTCAATCCGGTGAAACATCTTTGTTTATCTGTTGATTATAGTTATTTTTATTGGGAATTCCTAAAAAGTATTTTTGTAAAATTGTGAATAACTTCTATTTTATTTTAAACGTTATATTAGAAGTGTGTGTTATTGTTGGTTAGAATGTATAAGTTTTATTGATATGGTAGTGTTTTTTGTAAAGTTTTATATTTTCAATTCTCATATTTGTAACTATAGAAATATATACAGGTTGTTCAATTTTATAATATAAATTGTATTAGTTAGTCCTTGTTTTTGCCCTTATACATTATGGTTTTTATTAATTAAACATTTCTGTATTTAATGAATTTATTATTTATCATACAAGAAAATATATACATGTAGATTATACAATAGTTTTTATTAACTTATTGTAAAACTTCATAGATTTTATTAGATATCTCCCAATACTTTTTAGCGGTTTGGACAAATTGCTAAAAAGCCGAACATAAGCCAAAAAGTGGATTATCTGCAGCGACCTACCCAATGTTAGTTAATAAATTATTGGTTTTTATCCGTCCGTTTAAAGTCGAAAAAAGTTAATTTTTCGAAAGTACATTAAATAAAAAGTCGGATTAGTGCCCCACAGAAAACTTGAAAAAAAGGGAACAAGTTCTGCCCATATCTCTTTTTGCCCGGCCTCACTTCCCTGGTGGAAGTTCACGTGTCTAACCTAACTTGTCAGTTCCAAAGTTTTACTTTGCTCCTGGATTGTGATTCGGAAATGGATTAGTATGTTTGTTTTTGATATAGTAAGACTTAGATTTACTGTTACAACAAAATACAAAATTACCAATAGTGTATTGTTTTAAAGATCAATATAATTCAAACGCTTTTCAAAAAACCAACATGTAAAGTTCATAAATTTTCACACAGATAACTATTGTTGCTTTTCATACCCCCTGCAAACTAGTTCAAGGGAGGTATATAGGAATCACCATGTCTATCTGTCTGTCTGTTCGTCTGTCGTGTAAAATCGTGTCCAGGCCATATCTCATCAATGCTTTTGAGGACTCTCATGAAACTTTACACGAATAATGTTCATGGTCCCAAGGTCTGTTCAAGGTCATATCAGAAAAGTCAAGATCGCGGGAAAAAATTAAATATTGGGGCGAAGTGTATTTGGCTCTCAAAAGACAGTTCTAGTTAGATTCTGTCATATAAATTTTTGATTGAAATATTTAACAATTTATAATATGACAACTTTTTAAATATTGTATTCAGAAAATTAAAACATTTATAATATAAAAATACTCTTAATTGCATCATTACATGTTATAAAAGGATTTTTGATTATTATTGCCATTATTATTACTATGCAATTTATCATGAACGCTGTGTGCATTTCGTGTTATACATGAATATGTAAATTTTCCGTCCATCATTAGATATCTGTGATGATAAGTAGAATGTTGTGAACTTATACACACGTGCACAAGTATCTTTGTAGTGCTAACGTTTGTGACATATTTTTGTTTCTTTTTATTAATTATATAAATGGCAGATAGTATATCATTCTTGTTAGACAGTGGTTTATATTGATATGGTTACAGTCGAGACTAACCCGAGGATTATTGTCTTTAAGCTAGTCTAAGTACAGTACAGACCTGTTGAAAGTTTAACACTGAGCTTAAGAATAAGTGCCGAATCAGCGACACATCTAGCTATAGCCCCTCGTTACCTATAGTTCATTGATCTTATCGCTTGTATACTCCAAGAACGCAAACTATTTTTTTTTTTCAATCGATCGATCTGTTATTAGTTTTTCATTTTTATTGAAAAGGATAACACGATCCTAAACAAGTTTCTTTTTTTTTCAAATTTGAGTAAATTTTGCACCTACAAGGATGGTTTTATACAGCATCATCGATACCACATCAAAAGACGCAAAAATGTAGAGAATAAATTCTGATTGTTTTATTACAAGTATATACATTTGTAAGACCCAATGCTTTATTTATAATTTGTCTGTGATATAAATGGTTTTTATGATTATACGGATTATTTTATGGTATTTTTTTACATTTTGTTTTATATAATTTATTGGGTTTTTTGGACTACATGTGTATACTGTCATGTGCTACTTTTGAAATTTTATGAGAAATTACATTCAAATGTAGCACATGACATTATTGTAAATTTTATATTTTATAGCCTCGGATAGAATTTATGATGATGTGGTTTTAAACAATAATTGACGTATCGCCGGCCACGACCACAATGTTTCGTCAAATGACCGGATGCTTGATTTACACGCAAAAAGAATGAAAACTTGGCCTGATCATGAATAGCGTCATTTAATGACGTTACTGACACTTGTACATCATTAGTTGCCGTGACACTGTTTTGGTATCGTGATGGCGGCCAGTGTCGGAACATTGTGGGCGTGGCAGCGAAACGTCAATTTACCCACACACACACGTACTATTTTGTTAAATAGTATGGAAAATATTTTTTCTTAAAAATTATTTTGTGAATCTTTAATGTTAATGAATAAATCGGTCTATTTTGTAATGTGTAATTTGTTGCGTTCATACATATATTTCATATATTTATTTCTAGAAATAAGGCCCTATTTCATTTTAATAAGTTGATAAGTTGATACAAACATGATACATTTGGCTACAACTGTTTAATGGTTAATGTAGTTGATTTTTTATTCTGAATCTAATTCAGAAAAATCTGAATACTTTTTAATCGGTTAAATTGTTTTTAACATGTTTGGCTAAAATATATAAGTGTTTGGCAACTTCATCTCCATCAAGTATACCGATCTAATATAAGCCCTAGATACTCCTAACATAACATTGCATTAGAATTAACTGATTGAATAAGGTTTTATGTACCACTAGAGTACCTCACGTTTATCGAGACGTCGTCAGCTATCGATGAAGTTGCAGAATTTTCTCCATTTGCAGCATGCTATGGAGAAAGTGCAATGAGCGTTATTTAGCTTATAACGCCTGTCATGACACGGGGGCATCTGTTTTTAAGATCTCTTCAGAAGAATCTGTGTCTATATGTCGAGTGCTTGGCAAAAGAACAGTCACTACCTATTTTCAAGTCGTGGCCAGACACCAGCCAGGGTTGTAATTCTATCCTCCCATATAGGAGGCGAGCATTATAGCTTCATCACTCATGCAGTTAATATTGTGTTCCTGTTCCTATTACAACAGATCGACTTAAGGTGTTGGCCGATCAACATCAAGGGTGACTGCCTTCAAGTAACACATGCATAAACCTTTTAATCGCAGTCACATCACATCGCAATCGCATCGGCAAATAACATTTCTGATAAAGTAGTAAAATTCATTTTACATCGTCACTGCTAAGTAACGTTACTCATTATAAAACCAGACAATTTGCACTCTATATTATAACGAACATGTAGGTGTTGAGAGAGAGAGAGAGAGAGAGAGAGAGAGAGAGAGAGAGAGAGAGAGAGAGAGAGAGAGATTTGAAACAAGCATGACCACTAAGAAGTCAGGTCAGCAAGACTCAAAGCCTTTCAATGATTGCGCCGGTTCAGTACTAGTATACATATTTTGATAAACATTGATCTGTTTATAATGGGATATGGATACAGTTGTTCAGCTTTACACATGTAATTGAACAGCAAACGTATCCAAGACTACCAGAGAGAGAGAGAGAGAGAGAGAGAGAGAGAGAGTACTGGGTGTTACATTTAATTTTTTATGGACATTGGGTAACACAAAAGTATGATTTAAGTTCATTTTAAAAGTCTGTGTTTCAAAAATAGGCGTATATTATAATTTCACAATTAAGGAATAACTGTGATATTATTTTTTTTTATTGTTGTATAAAAGAAAAACGATTTGCACACTGGATAATGCGCGTAGCGCATTATTCAAAAGTGTGCAAATCATTTTTTCTTTTATACACCAATAAAAAAAATAATAACACAGTTATTCCTTATAATTTAATTTAGACATTCTTTAATTACTAGTATTCAAGAAATTAAAAAAAAAATCTGAAACATTTAAATAAAGTTTAATAATATCTACATCGATTGTCATCATGAGGCGGATGAATATGACCCGATTGCAATGAAGAAGTTCCGGTTAAATCCGCCAAAACGGGGCAAGTGGGCGGAGCTAATCTAAATTTTTTTATTGAGGTATAAAGAAAAAAAATGGTCACGTGGTCTCCATTGTTTTGTATTGTGTTCTGTTGTATAAACAATTTTTAATTAAATTATTATGGTTTAAGTTCATTTTTAAAAGTTTGTGTTTCAAAACTTAGCTTACAGATCTAGATCACAGCGTCTCTTACCTCACAGGTTCGAAACCTGCTCGGGCAGATCCTTGGTTAAAATTTTGTCGGTGAATTTCTATGAATTCTCCAGTGTCGACAACCATTCCAAAACTGCCTGCATTGTGAAATTATACAATACTGATTAAAGCGTAAAACACAATTACTGTAATACACTCCATCGGACACAAATGCAACTAATATGGCGACGTAGTGATCCCTATACTTCAAATATTCACACGACTGTATTTCATCTCCAATTCTTTTAGTGGCACAAAATGAGCATGTATTCTTCGAAAAATTATTTCATTGTCGTAAGAAATGATATTGAATATATTAAACATTAAACTTTTGAAAATTTATTGCCACTCATGAAGATTTGTAATCCACTCATCGCCGGTCGGCCACGTTGCCAGTACGCCTTAAACTGATGCGAGGTAATTTGGGAAATGGCGAATTCCAGTCTACAACTCACATATTACATATTTATTTATTAACATCTTATCAATTTTCATGAATCCAACATTTTAATTCATTATTAGTAACCATGAAAATGATGAACGAAGGATAATTCAAGAAATTCCGATAATATAAATTTGATACAGTTTAATGTAAATATAGTCTTGAATAATGCAGAAATGACATGACAATATAATTATGAAACATACAATGTATTTATCTTGACATAAGTTCATAAAGATTTCAATAGAAGTCTATTATACAATTCGCGGACGTTTTATTTTATTTAATATTCGAGTCCAGTCTTCTAGACATTTTCTGTAATCTCTGTAAAATAAAGAGAAAAAAATTGTTGAAGTCAACTGGTAAGAAAAGACAACGAAAAATGTACCATAATTTTGTAACCAAGGGGAGACCATTCATTCATCAAAACATACATATGAAAGCTTTGATCAAAAGGTCTGCCTTACGTAGAGAGAGAGAGAGAGAGAGAGAGAGAGAGAGAGAGAGAGAGAGAAAAGCCTTTTGATCAAAGTCTTCATATGTATGTTTTGGTGTGTGTGTGTGTGTGTTATTGTTTCGATGTTTGGGTAAAAAGGGGTCATATTAATTTTTTTTAATGTTATTTATTGATCAGTTGCAAATAATTATGTTCAATTACCCCCTAATAATACTACAGCCATACCACTGAAATTTAATTGCAGTACCCTCGCCGGAACATATATAGTCAGTGGCCCAATGAGCTTGTTTTTTCCTAGTCCTGCTGTTCCTGTTTGTGACTGATTCCGTGACCTATAATTGGTTACGTTGCAATTGGCTGTTCCTGTTAATGACTGATTCCGTGAACTATACTTGGTTACGTTGGTTGTTCCTGTTATTGGCTGATTCCGTGACCTATTATTGTTTATGTTGGTTGTTGTCAAGTACATGTACATGTTTTCAGTTATAAACTTCTTGTTTTAGTTTTAAGTTTTATATGGATATTAAACGAACCATTTTCTATTGCATAATGAGTAATTCGAGTCCGTGGTGACATTTTGTCATCCGGACGGGACAAAACATTAACTAGAATAATTGACTTGCCATATCCAGGTTAATATGATGTTGTACTGGATATTTTTTACGTTTTCCTTTCATTTGCAATTTTCATGTCACATGTTCCAGTATTTTCCTAACAGGGGCTACTTTCGGAGCATCCGGCCTCACTTCCCTGGAGAAGTTTAGAGTCTAACTAAATTTTCAAAGGTTTTTTAATTTAATTTTTTTAATTGATTTGAACATGGATCGGTATATTTGTTTTGAATTTGGTCCTTGCAAATATTACCATTAATATGCAACACATTTAACAACAAGCTGTTTAACAGTATGCGAATATGAAATATTACAAAGTAAAAAAATATTTTACCCATCTACCAGTGGAGCACCAAACTAAACAACATCTGGTTTTTGTTGCAGAATGTACAAAATCTTGTCTTTGGAAGAATGACCTTGCTTTGTTATCACTGGGGACCCATAGAAAAATTTCCTGAAATTAAAACATCAATGTTACACTATCCTTACTTCCAGGATTTGCAATTTATCACATTTTGGAAAAATCGATAATTCAGTAAAAAACGGTATGTAAACTTGTTTCATGAATTAGAACACCCTTAAATTACCATACCATCTCTGGTTTGGAGGACTCCACCCACAGCCAATAGTGTAAACAGATTACCTTACCATCTCCGTTTTATTGACTAGACCCAAATGACAATTTCTTTATCCCACCTTTACTTACCTTGCAGTGTCTTTTTCTAGCTTCTTGTTGAGCTGTCTTTATCAGACATTTACCAACACCTTGTCCACGGTAATTTTTATCTACATATATGTAATGTATAAAGCATTCATTTTCCTCCACGTTTACCCTGTTACATCTGGCTAAGCACATTAATCTGTCAAAAAAATACCATATCAGATTGATACGTAAAATCACATTCATCGTAGATCAAACGCATCTCATCATTGTACATTAAAACATAATTCACCGTGGATCAAACGCATCTCATTGTGAATTAAAACAGATCAAACGCAACTCAGTGTACAGTAAAAATTCAACTCAGTGTACATTAAAAACCATTCACTGTAGAGCAAACGCAACTCAGTGTACAGTAAACACTCAACTCAGTGTAACTTTAAAAACCATTCACTGTAGATCAAACGCAACTCAGTGTACAGTAAACACTCAACTCGGTGTAACTTTAAAAACCATTCACTGTAGATCAAACGCAACTCAGTGTACAGTAAACACTCAACTCGGTGTAACTTTAAAAACCATTCACTGTAGATCAAACGCAACTCAGTGTACAGTAAACACTCAACTCGGTGTAACTTTAAAAACCATTCACTGTAGATCAAACGCAACTCAGTGTACAGTAAACACTCAACTCGGTGTAACTTTAAAAACCATTCACTGTAGATCAAACGCAACTCAGTGTACAGTAAAAACTCAACTCGGTGTACATTAAAAACCATTCACTGTAGATCAAACGCAACTCAGTGTACAGTAAAAACTCAACTCAGTGTACATTAAAAACCATTCACTGTAGATCAAACGCAACTCAGTGTACAGTAAACACTCAACTCGGTGTAACTTTAAAAACCATTCACTGTAGATCAAACGCAACTCAGTGTACATTAAACACTTAACTCGGTGTAACTTTAAAAACCATTCACTGTAGATCAAACGCAACTCAGTGTACAGTAAACACTCAACTCGGTGTAACTTTAAAAACCATTCACTGTAGATCAAACGCAATTCAGTGTACAGTAAAAACTCAACTCGGTGTACATTAAAAACCATTCACTGTAGATCAAACGTAACTCAGTGTACAGTAAAAACGCAACTCAGTGTACATTAAAAACCATTCACTGTAGAGCAAACGCAACTCAGTGTACAGTAAAAACTCAACTCGGTGTACATTAAAAACCATTCACTGTAGATCAAACGCAACTCAGTGTACAGTAAACACTCAACTCAGTGTACAGTAAAAACCATTCACTGTATAGCAAACGCAACTCAGTGTACAGTAAAAACTCAACTCAGTGTACATTAAAAACCATTCACTGTAGATCAAACGCAACTCAGTGTACAGTAAACACTCAACTCAGTGTACAGTAAAAACCATTCACTGTATAGCAAACGCAACTCAGTGTACAGTAAAAACTCAACTCGGTGTACAGTAAACACTTAACTCGGTGTAACTTTAAAAACCATTCACTGTAGATCAAACGCAACTCAGTGTACAGTAAACACTCAACTCGGTGTAACTTTAAAAACCATTCACTGTAGATCAAACGCAACTCAGTGTACAGTAAAAACTCAACTCGGTGTACATTAAAAACCATTCACTGTAGATCAAACGCAACTCAGTGTACAATAAACACTCAACTCAGTGTACAGTAAAAACCATTCACTGAATAGCAAACGTAACTCAGTGTACAGTAAAAACTCAACTCAGTGTACATTAAAAACTATTCACTGTAGAGCAAACGCAACTCAGTGTACAGTAAAAACTCAACTCGGTGTACATTAAAAACCATTCACTGTAGATCAAACGCAACTCAGTGTACAGTAAAAACTCAACTCAGTGTACATTAAAAACCATTCACTGTAGATCAAACGCAACTCAGTGTACAGTAAAACTCAACTCAGTGTACATTAAAAACCATTCACTGTAGATCAAACGCAACTCAGTGTACAGTAAAAACTCAACTCGGTGTAACTTTAAAAATCATTCACTGTAGATCAAACGCAACTCAGTGTACAGTAAAAACTCAACTCGGTGTACATTAAAAACCATTCACTGTAGATCAAACGCAACTCAGTGTACAGTAAAAACTCAACTCAGTGTACATTAAAAACCATTCACTGTAGATCAAACGCAACTCAGTGTTCAGTAAAAACTCAACTCGGTGTACATTAAAAACCATTCACTGTAGATCAAACGCAACTCAGTGTACAGTAAAAACTCAACTCGGTGTACAATAAAAATCATACACTGTAGAGCAAACGCAACTCAGTGTACAGTAAAAACTCAACTCGATGTACAATAAAAACCATTCACTGTAGATCAAACGCAACTCAGTGTACAGTAAAAACTCAACTCGGTGTACAAAACCATTCACTGTAGATCAAACGCAACTCAGTGTACAGTAAAAACTCAACTCGGTGTACAATAAAAATCATACACTGTAGATCAAACGCAACTCAGTGTACAGTAAAAACTCAACTCGGTGTACATTAAAAACCATTCACTGTAGATCAAACGCAACTCAGTGTACAGTAAAAACTCAACTCGGTGTACATTAAAAACCATTCACTGTAGATCAAACGCAACTCAGTGTACAGTAAAAACTCAACTCGATGTACAATAAAAACCATTCACTGTAGATCAAATGCAACTCGGTGTACATTAAATGCAACTCAGTGTACAGTAAAAACTCAACTCGATGTACATTAAAAACCATTCACTGTAGATCAAACGCAACTCAGTGTACAGTAAAAACTCAACTCGGTGTACATTAAAAACCATTCACTGTAGATCAAACGCAACTCAGTGTACAGTAAAAACTCAACTCAGTGTACAGTAAAAACCATTCACTGTAGATCAAACGCAACTCAGTGTACAGTAAAAATTCAACTCAGTGTACATTAAAAACCATTCACTGTAGAGCAAACGCAGCTCAGTGTACAGTAAACACTCAACTCAGTGTAACTTTAAAAACCATTCACAGTAGATCAAACGCAACTCAGTGTACAGTAAACACTCAACTCGGTGTAACTGTAAAAACCATTCACTGTAGATCAAACGCAACTCAGTGTACAGTAAACACTTAACTCGGTGTAACTTTAAAAACCATTCACTGTAGATCAAACGCAACTCAGTGTACAGTAAACACTCAACTCGGTGTAACTTTAAAAACCATTCACTGTAGATCAAACGCAACTCAGTGTACAGTAAAAACTCAACTCGGTGTACATTAAAAACCATTCACTGTAGATCAAACGTAACTCAGTGTACAGTAAAAACTCAACTCAGTGTACATTAAAAACCATTCACTGTAGATCAAACGCAACTCAGTGTACAGTAAACACTCAACTCGGTGTAACTTTAAAAACCATTCACTGTAGATCAAACGCAACTCAGTGTACAGTAAACACTAACTCGGTGTAACTTTAAAAACCATTCACTGTAGATCAAACGCAACTCAGTGTACAGTAAACACTCAACTCGGTGTAACTTTAAAAACCATTCACTGTAGATCAAACGCAACTCAGTGTACAGTAAAAACTCAACTCGGTGTACATTAAAAACCATTCACTGTAGATCAAACGTAACTCAGTGTACAGTAAAAACTCAACTCAGTGTACATTAAAAACCATTCACTGTAGAGCAAACGCAACTCAGTGTACAGTAAAAACTCAACTCGGTGTACATTAAAAACCATTCACTGTAGATCAAACGCAACTCAGTGTACAGTAAAACTCAACTCAGTGTACAGTAAAAACCATTCACTGTATAGCAAACGCAACTCAGTGTACAGTAAAAACTCAACTCAGTGTACATTAAAAACCATTCACTGTAGATCAAACGGAACTCAGTGTACAGTAAAAACTCAACTCAGTGTACATTAAAAACCATTCACTGTAGATCAAACGCAACTCAGTGTACAGTAAAAACTCAACTCAGTGTACATTAAAAACCATTCACTGTAGATCAAACGCAACTCAGTGTACAGTAAAAACTCAACTCGGTGTACATTAAAAACCATTCACTGTAGATCAAACGCAACTCAGTGTACAGTAACAACTCAACTCGGTGTACAATAAATATCATACACTGTAGAGCAAACGCAACTCAGTGTACAGTAAAAACTCAACTCGGTGTACATTAAAAACCATTCACTGTAGATCAAACGCAACTAAGTGTACAGTAAAAACTCAACTCAGTGTACAGTAAAAACCATTCACTGTAGATCAAACGCAACTCAGTGTACAGTAAAAACTCAACTCAGTGTACATTAAAAACCATTCACTGTAGATCAAACGCAACTAAGTGTACAGTAAAAACTCAACTCATTGTACATTAAAAACCATTCACTGTATAGCAAACGCAACTCAGTGTACAGTAAAAACTCAACTCGGTGTACATTAAAAACCATTCACTGTAGATCAAACGCAACTAAGTGTACAGTAAAAACTCAACTCGATGTACATTAAAAACCATTCACTGTAGATCAAACGCAACTCAGTGTACAGTAAAAACTCAACTCGGTGTACATTAAAAACCATTCACTGTAGATCAAACGCAACTAAGTGTACAGTAAAAACTCAACTCAGTATACATTAAAAACCATTCACTGTAGAGCAAACGCAACTCAGTTTACAGTTAAAACTCAACTCAGTGTACATTAAAAACCATTCACTGTAGATCAAACGCAACTCAGTGTACACTAAAAACTCAACTCAGTGTACATTAAAAACCATTCACTGTAGATCAAACGCAACTAAGTGTACAGTAAAAACTCAACTCATTGTACATTAAAAACCATTCACTGTATAGCAAACGCAACTCAGTGTACAGTAAAAACTCAACTCGGTGTACATTAAAAACCATTCACTGTAGATCAAACGCAACTAAGTGTACAGTAAAAACTCAACTCGATGTACATTAAAAACCATTCACTGTATAGCAAACGCAACTCAGTGTACAGTAAAAACTCAACTCCGTGTACATTAAAAACCATTCACTGTAGATCAAACGCAACTAAGTGTACAGTAAAAACTCAATTCGATGTACATTAAAAACCATTCACTGTAGATCAAACGCAACTCAGTGTACAGTAAAAACTCAACTCGGTGTACAGTAAAAACCATACACTGTAGTTCAAACGCAACTCAGTGTACAGTAAAAACTCAACTCGGTGTACATTAAAAACCATTCACTGTATAGCAAACGCAACTCAGTGTACAGTAAAAACTCAACTCCGTGTACATTAAAAACCATTCACTGTAGAGCAAACGCAACTAAGTGTACAGTAAAAACTCAATTCGATGTACATTAAAAACCATTCACTGTAGATCAAACGCAACTCAGTGTACAGTAAAAACTCAACTCGGTGTACATTAAAAACCATTCACTGTAGATCAAACGCAACTCAGTGTACAGTAAACACTCAACTCAGTGTAACTTTAAAAACCATTCACTGTAGATCAAACGCAACTCAGTGTACAGTAAAAACTCAACTCAGTATACATTAAAAACCATTCACTGTAGAGCAAACGCAACTCAGTGTACAGTAAAAACTCAACTCGGTGTACAATAAAAACCATTCACTGTAGATCAAACGCAATTCAGTGTACAGTAAAAACTCAACTCGGTGTACAATAAAAATCATACACTGTAGAGCAAACGCAACTCAGTGTACAGTAAAAACTCAACTCAGTGTACATTAAAAACCATTCACTGTAGATCAAACGCAACTAAGTGTACAGTAAAAACTCAACTCGGTGTACATTAAAAACCATTCACTGTAGATCAAACGCAACTCAGTGTACAGTAAAAACTCAACTCAGTGTACATTAAAAACCATTCACTGTAGAGCAAACGCAACTCAGTGTACAGTAAAAACTCAACTCGGTGTACATTAAAAACCATTCACTGTAGATCAAACGCAACTAAGTGTACAGTAAAAACTCAACTCGGTGTACATTAAAAACCATTCACTGTAGAGCAAACGCAACTCAGTGTACAGTAAAAACTCAACTCGGTGTACATTAAAAACCATTCACTGTAGATCAAACGCAACTCAGTGTACAGTAAAAACTCAACTCAGTATACATTAAAAACCATTCACTGTAGAGCAAACGCAACTCAGTGTACAGTAAAACTCAACTCGGTGTACATTAAAAACCATTCACTGCAGAGCAAACGCAACTCAGTGTACAGTAAAAACTCAACTCAGTGTACAGTAAAAACTCAACTCGGTGTACATTAAAAACCATTCACTGTAGAGCAAACTCAACTCAGTGTACAGTAAAAACTCAACTCAGTATACATTAAAAACCATTCACTGTAGATCAAACGCAACTAAGTGTACAGTAAAAACTCAACTCGGTGTACATTAAAAACCATTCACTGTAGAGCAAACGCAACTCAGTGTACAGTAAAACTCAACTCAGTGTACAGTAAAAACTCAACTCAGTGTACATTAAAAACCATTCACTGTAGAGCAAACGCAACTCAGTGTACAGTAAAAACTCAACTCGGTGTACAATAAAAATCATACACTTTAGAGCAAACGCAACTCAGTGTACAGTAAAAACTCAACTCGGTGTACAGTAAAAACCATACACTGTATTTTAAACGCAACTCAGTGTACAGTAAAAACTCAACTCGGTGTACATTAAAAACCATTCACTGTATAGCAAACGCAACTCAGTGTACAGTAAAAACTCAACTCCGTGTACATTAAAAACCATTCACTGTAGATCAAACGCAACTAAGTGTACAGTAAAAACTCAATTCGATGTACATTAAAAACCATTCACTGTAGATCAAACGCAACTCAGTGTACAGTAAAAACTCAACTCGGTGTACATTAAAAACCATTCACTGTAGATCAAACGCAACTCAGTGTACAGTAAAAACTCAACTCAGTGTAACTTTAAAAACCATTCACTGTAGATCAAACGCAACTCAGTGTACAGTAAAAACTCAACTCAGTATACATTAAAAACCATTCACTGTAGAGCAAACGCAACTCAGTGTACAGTAAAAACTCAACTCGGTGTACAATAAAAACCATTCACTGTAGATCAAACGCAATTCAGTGTACAGTAAAAACTCAACTCGGTGTACAATAAAAATCATACACTGTAGAGCAAACGCAACTAAGTGTACAGTAAAAACTCAATTCGATGTACATTAAAAACCATTCACTGTAGATCAAACGCAACTCAGTGTACAGTAAAAACTCAACTCAGTATACATTAAAAACCATTCACTGTAGAGCAAACGCAACTCAGTGTACAGTAAAAACTCAACTCGGTGTACAATAAAAACCATTCACTGTAGATCAAACGCAATTCAGTGTACAGTAAAAACTCAACTCGGTGTACAATAAAAATCATACACTGTAGAGCAAACGCAATTCAGTGTACAGTAAAAACTCAACTCGGTGTACAATAAAAATCATACACTGTAGATCAAACGCAACTCAGTGTACAGTAAAAACTCAACTCAGTATACATTAAAAACCATTCACTGTAGAGCAAACGCAACTCAGTGTACAGTAAAAACTCAACTCAGTATACATTAAAAACCATTCACTGTAGAGCAAACGCAACTAAGTGTACAGTAAAAACTCAACTCCGTGTACATTAAAAACCATTCACTGTAGATCAAACGCAACTAAGTGTACAGTAAAAACTCAATTCGATGTACATTAAAAACCATTCACTGTAGATCAAACGCAACTCAGTGTACAGTAAAAACTCAACTCGGTGTACATTAAAAACCATTCACTGTAGATCAAACGCAACTCAGTGTACAGTAAAAACTCAACTCAGTGTACATTAAAAACCATTCACTGTAGATCAAACGCAACTCAGTGTACAGTAAAAACTCAACTCGGTGTACATTAAAAACCATTCACTGTAGATCAAACGCAACTCAGTGTACAGTAAAAACTCAACTCAGTATACATTAAAAACCATTCACTGTAGAGCAAACGCAACTCAGTGTACAGTAAAAACTCAACTCGGTGTACATTAAAAACCATTCACTGTAGATCAAACGCAACTAAGTGTACAGTAAAAACTCAACTCGGTGTACATTAAAAACCATTCACTGTAGAGCAAACGCAACTCAGTGTACAGTAAAAACTCAACTCAGTGTACAGTAAAAACTCAACTCGGTGTACATTAAAAACCATTCACTGTAGATCAAACGCAACTCAGTGTACAGTAAAAACTCAACTCAGTATACATTAAAAACCATTCACTGTAGAGCAAACGCAACTCAGTGTACAGTAAAAACTCAACTCGGTGTACATTAAAAACCATTCACTGTAGAGCAAACGCAACTCAGTGTACAGTAAAAACTCAACTCAGTGTACAGTAAAAACTCAACTCGGTGTACATTAAAAACCATTCACTGTAGAGCAAACTCAACTCAGTGTACAGTAAAAACTCAACTCAGTATACATTAAAAACCATTCACTGTAGATCAAACGCAACTAAGTGTACAGTAAAAACTCAACTCGGTGTACATTAAAAACCATTCACTGTAGAGCAAACGCAACTCAGTGTACAGTAAAAACTCAACTCAGTGTACAGTAAAAACTCAACTCAGTGTACATTAAAAACCATTCACTGTAGAGCAAACGCAACTCAGTGTACAGTAAAAACTCAACTCGGTGTACAATAAAAATCATACACTTTAGAGCAAACGCAACTCAGTGTACAGTAAAAACTCAACTCAGTGTACATTAAAAACCATTCACTGTAGATCAAACGCAACTCAGTGTACAGTAAAAACTCAACTCAGTGTACATTAAAAACCATACACTTTAGAGCAAACGCAACTCAGTGTACAGTAAAAACCACAGGATGAAATACCATCTATAAGCCACCTATAAGCCATGCTTATAGGAGCTTATATATTGGCTTATAGGAGGTTATAGGTGGTTTATAGGTGGCTTATAGGACCTCCATCTATAAGCCACCTATAAGCCATCTATAAGCCTGGCTTATTGGCACTCAAAATATAAGCCACCTATAAGCCATGCTTATAGGTGGCTTATAGACTGTTTCTATTTCTAAATAAAATCATCGCCGTGTACTTACATTATGGAAGTCTTATTTATTTATTTTTTTATTTATTTATTCAGTTTGTATATATGACAAAAAATTATATGACAAAAATCATAGGAGAAAATGCGCACTTTAAAATATAATGACCGGCAGTAAAATTTGTATGATTGTTAGTCATCAATTTATTTATTTATTTATTTATTTATTTATTTATTTATTTATTTATTTATTTATTCAGTTTGTATATATGACAAAAAATTATATGACAAAAATCATAGGAGAAAATGCGCACTTTAAAATATAATGACCGGCAGTAAAATTTGTATGATTGTTAGTCATCAATTTATTTATTTATTTATTTATTTATTTATTTATTTATTTATTTATTCAGTTTGTATATATGACATACAGGCACTTTAACATATATTTACCGGCAATAAAATTTCATCATTGTTAGTTTTTAATTTATTTATTATATTTATTTATTTATTTATTTATTTATTTATTTATTCAGTTTGTATATATGAGAAAAAATTATATGAGAAAATACGCACTTTCAAATTGAATGACCGGCAGTAAAATTTTTATGATTGTTAGTTTTCAATATATTTATTTATTATATAATCTACTCAATAATCCATGTAATACGGTCATACAATAAAAATCGTATTGAATGAGTGTGACGTCATAAAGCATAAAGTCATTTTAGAGTGACGTCACACAATTGACTTGATCCAGAGTTTGTTTCATTTGACACTGTTTGTTGATTCTAATTTAAGCTGATACTTTTGTACTTTTCTTCTAAAAAGAGGATACATTGTATTTAAATTGAAAATGTTTGTTTTGTTTTTGTATCCTGCGGACAGACTATTGTTTACTTTTAATATTTCAGCAGGATTAATTTTGGATCATGTACACATTTACGTGAACTTGTTGTGTTTCGGCCAATCAGCTGTTTTCTTTATAATGAGAAGACAAGTTATAAATCTACGAAAAAACATTTTTATGGGATTATATAATAAATAGAGGATCTTGCATGAGTGTCTATGCAATATTGAATTTATTAAACTCGTTGAATAATGTTTTATGCAACTCGCCAAGGCTCGTTGCATAAAAAATTATTCAACTCGTTTAATAAATTCAATATTACATAAACACTCATGCAAGATCCTCTATTTATTTATTTATTTATTTATTTATTTATTTATTTATTTATTTATTTATATCCAATTTGTATAAATGACAAAAAGGCACTTTAACATATATTAACCGGCAATAAAATTTCATCATTGTTAGTTTTCAACTTATTTATTATTTATTTAATTATTATTTATTTATTTAATTATTTATTTATTTATTTATTTAATTATTTATTTATTACTATATTTTTATTTATAACCTCTAACCTGCTCAACATATTTTTTCAAGCTCCAAATTGACTATTTTTACAGCTTCTTATAAACGTGATAGTTTCGACTATTCATCAGTTACATATTCATGTCCATAGGTAATAAACACATCCCGGTCACTAATTAATGACCATCGGTACACCTCATCAACCCTTACCTAACAAATTGATAACAGAAGCAAATTCAAACTCATTTAACCAGACGATAGCATATTCCACGTGAAAAAATTACCTGTATGATGTTAATCTAATTAACTTTAATTAATTTGGATGGACCGAAATCTTAATGATGTCATCTTAGTGAATAGTAATGTTAGGGAGTAATAAGTACTTTTTACAAATTGTCATTCATGTGTAAATAAATGAATAAATAAATATTTATTATTAAAACTTTAATAAATATCTAAAATATGAGAGAGAGAGAGAGATATTAACCTAACAATCTGAGTATTTAAATAAAAAAAAACAAATAAATAAATAAATAAATAAATAAATAAATAAATAAATAAATAAAAATCAAAAATTCATCTGATAAAACTGGTAGATCTTTGAACTATCGTCTCCATGTTAAGATTTCTGGATCCAGTAAAATAATTTGTGTTCCCTGATACTATAAACCTGCATGATTTTAAAATCGTAGAAGATATCCATGATCATTATATATTTTTTAAACGGTGTTTAATATGAAAATGTATTAATGCATTTTACAACTTCGTGATCGGCCGCTCAAAAACAATAATTTTATTTTCATGCCGCATGATATGATAGCAATTTGATAACAATATGATATTGTAGTCGGCTCGGTCAGCGATATTTAACACAGTATTATAATTATGTCTCATTTTTATGTGGAGTGATATTATATTATTTGAATATTTTATCTAGGATCAAGAACGAGGAAAGACAAAATTAATATTTATATCTCCATCGCACTCTCAATAAAATGGGACAGTTAGGTACCATATTCGCGCAAAAGGACTGAGGGTTTCTGTTTAAAAACTTTAATGAGAGGTGATATCCTGGCGCAAAAATGACACTAAAATGGTGCAAATGGATTTCACTACTACCAATTTACATTTGTTTCCATTGCAGAAACAAGACAAATTTCAAAAGCATAATATCTTTTAATTACATGACCAGAAACTACCTGCATACAAATATTTCCTCACAAATGAAATGAATAATTAACCAACTTAGAGTGAGTTGAGTTGAATAATGATGTTAAACGTACCAGTCAAGAATATTTCACTTATATTGAGACATCGCCAGCTACAGGCGAATGTGCATAAATTTTGCCTGTGCGTTGCGCTGATGGCTGCTATACAGCCAAGCTATCGTGAGACGGGACCTCGTTTATTTTTAGTTTCCATCCGAAAGAGATGTGACTTTCATTTCGCAATGCCGAGTGCTTGGCGAAAGAACAATCATTACCCACTTTCAAGTCTTGGGTCAGATCCGGTCGGGGTTCATACCCACGACCTCCCATTTAGGCGAGCAGTCTACAAACTCAACCGCAACAAACTTAGAAGCAATAAAGTTATATGATTGATGTTGTGATTAAAAAAACAAAACAAAACCCCAACTTTTATTTCGATCGGCATTTATTTAAAGTAAATTATTGTAATAAATTTTAACGATTAGTACAAGTTACGGCCGAAGATTATAAGTTGCATCTTTCACCCAGTGGACGGTTTACTGACTATACAGGAGTGCGAGATAACCCTCCTAATTTACCGAACGGAAAATTTATAATGTGTTTGCTTGCCGAAAAATGGTTGTTTTCTCCGTGTACTCCTGTTTTCTCCACAATCCTAGAATCTGGATCTCACCAGCTTGGTTCGTATTTTGTTCGGGCAAGTCCTAGTGCGAGAAAATTCGTTTGTCGAATGTTGGTTCTTTTCTCAGTGTACTTCCGTTTCCTCCACCCTTGTTGAACTTGACGTCTAGATACAAAGACTACACATTTTTTTACAAACTGACAAAAAAAATGAATTAGGCGTAAAGCATCGTTGCCCCACTATCCAGGGTACTATAATTTGTATCAAAGAATTTCATACTATGCAGGTGCGGATCCAGAGTCTTGGTGAAGGGGGGGGGGCACAAGTATGCGCCAAAGGCGCGACTTCTAGGGGGGTCTGGCGTCATGCTCCCCAGAAAAAAAATCGCTTTTTTCAGTACAAATAGTGCAATTTCCTGCATCTTGAACACTGTCGAGCGTCCTTTTTACCTCGCATTCAAAGTAGATTTAAACCAGTCTAGCTTTTTTCAAAAATTTTACTATTGACGCAGGTGGCTATGAGTGTCGGTGAGTTCATAATACTAGTATCTTTATCGATATATGTCTATCAACTGTACTGTCGAAATTTGTCGCCGTCGGTAACTTGTATTGTCGGTCTTTTTATTTGTCGAGGTGTAGTTGTGCACCGCAGATCCAGACCGACATTTTTTAAGTTATATTAAAGGAGTTCGTTCGACCTTTGGAAATTGTAGATCGATACGTCGATCCTTTTGAGGGATACCAGTGTTTTGATTTAATTTAGTCGATAAATGGATGAACGTGGTCTGGGTGATCCAGTTGAGTTGATAAAGGAAAGTCTTTCTGTTTAAATCCCGGTTCTGAGTTTGATTGATCATTGGTTTATGGGGTTTAACTTCAAAGTCAACAATATTTCACTTATATCAAGACGCCACCAGCTATAGGTGTAGGTGCAGAAATATTTACCTGTGCTTTGCGGTGATGGCATTATGCAGTGAGGGTTCTTTATCGTGCCACGCCTACCGTGACAAAGGGTCTCGGTTTTTAATGTTTGTCCGAAAGACCCGCATTCATTTTTTAATGCCGAGCAAATTTTTGGGTCAGACCTGACCAGAGACCAAACCCTTGACCTCCTTGACTTAAGGAACAAGCACTCTACCAACTGACCTGCCTGCTACATATACCGAAGGGGTAGGTCTCCTACTACCACACCCCTTTTCCACACTTGCTTAAAATTAACTGTATGATATCCATCTTTTATTATATTACATTTTGTATTAGTTTTAAAATGACTAGTTAGTCAGTTTTATCATTATTAATGCGCATTAAAGGTGCAACAGACAAGAATCTTGTCACTAGAAAAAACACTGATTATTTCAGACTGATTTGTTTCGTAAAGCCGATAGTCGGACGAATATGTCATGTGCTACTTTTGAATTTTTATGAAATAATTTTTATTCTATTTGTCATGTGCTACAAAAGTAGCACGTGACAATTAATTGTCACGTGCTACTTTTGTAGCACATGACAAATAGAATAAAAAGTCAAATGAGACAGATTTTCCCCCCATTAAAACCAATTTAAAATAAAAATGTACAAAAATTTGTACATTTATATGGAGATAGAACATCGTGCTGTAAAAATATACAAAAAGATAATTTTGTGTGCTAAAAATTAGTTCTCTCCCTCTCTCTCTCTCTCTCTCTCTCTCTCTCTCTTGGTCATGTCCCTTGGTTTAAAAAGGTAAATTAGATGAATTCACGTATGATTAATGAAACTCTTCGTAGAAGTCTCTTAATTAGTATGACTAATTAACGTTAACTTCTGATACTAACTGGTTTCTTTCACGACTCAGCGATCAGGTAAATAACATCATCACCTAAGACTGGTCAGTACTACCTCATCATCATCATCATTTATTTAATTCCACTACAATAGTGATTCTATGATAATTCAAAACATATATTACATAATAAAACTAACTAAGCAAAGCAATATTAACGTACATAACATATATACATAATATTTTACATAGTAAGTAATTATAGTTTTAAATGTGCCATGGTCTCCGGTCTATGCTAGGATAAAGCGAGACCGATGGATCTGGTAACATAGTCTTACGTAGCGCAAGAACCCAAAAGTAAGTTCATTTGTTACTTTAACATGTAAACCACTGCCAAGCAGAACCTGTATAAGAATTTCCGGTTCGTAAGACATGAGTATATCGTAAAGATCACCATTATTGGCATTAACATAATTGATTGAAGTCCAGAACATATGTCGTAAGGATACTAGTTCGGGTGTAGAACAAAATAGAACAATATGTGTGAGACAGTCCCTGAGTTCATATTTTCCTGTTAGTTAGAGGAGGCAGTGTCCATAATGCCATAATGTAGTTTGCTAATGATAGTTGGAAACTATTAGCTGCCAACGACCATAAACGTCCATAGTGAGCACCGTTGTGTAGGTATTTAAATCTGATGAAGTCCGGGTCGTTATCCATTCTGTTTAATCGGAGCGACAATTCGTGATCTCTGATTGAAGAGTTTACCAGCTTTTTCCAATGTGTATGTGAAGGGAAGCTTCCTGATGTAATATATTTATACAAGTGTGAAACTAGGCTGTATTTATTTAATAATTCACATATATCGGGGATAAATCCTAGGTGAGTGGATGTTGAGCCAATTACAAATTCGTAAAGTCTGGTTATAAATATCTTCTTTGGTAGTAATGAACAGTCCATATTACACAACTTCCCAAAGAACAGTAATTTTCGTTTGGAAATCTCAACAGTAATTGGAAATAGATTGCACAAACTTTCTGCCATATCAGATCTAGTATACTGTGGTAGCTTCTGTATGTGTTTAACTACAAAATGCTGAAACTTATTTAATGTGTCAATATCAGAAGTTTTGAGGTTAGTCCACACTTCACACCCATACAGAGTAGTAGGAATAACAATTTTTCTATATAGTCCAACTGTTGTAATAGGATTTAATTCTGACGAGCCTATTCCATTGATAGCAAAGTAAGCATTTCGTCCTTTGCGACACATCTCAGTAGTACGGTTAATACTTTTAAGTTGCGAGTTAAGTAGAATTCCCAGGTGTGTGCACTCGGTAGCTAACTCAACACTGTTAGGTCCCAAATAAAACATAAAGTTATCGTCAGAGTTTGCTTTGCTTTTGCTGAATACCATTATCTGCGATTTTTTAGCGTTAAATTTAAATCTCCAAAAACAAGAATACTTGTAAGCCATATCTAGCATAGACTGGAGACCAAGCGGCGTCATACTGATACAGACTAGATCGTCTGCTAGGGTAGGGTTACCTGCCTTTAAAACATTTACACATGCTGCGTGGGGATTTGACTCTAATATACATAACAGTTCATTAATAAATACAGAGTATAAAAATGTAGACAAAACACCCCCTTGTCTAATACCTTGGTCAACAGCAAACCATGTTGAACGTGTGGAGTTTATAACAACAGAGCCAGATGTATTGTGGTGACAATCATAGATAATAGACCACATCTTACCTATTACACCTAAATGGTATAGCTTATAGCATGCCTTTGCGCCATACTGTGTCAAAGGCTTTCTGACTATCTAAGAAAGCAGTAAATACTCTGCTACCTCTTTCAATAGCATGGTATATCGTTTCATTCAAATTAAAAGAGGCAGTTACACAGCTTAAGTGCTTCTGAAATCCCTGCTGTTGACAGTTTGGGAAGGGCTGTTTTATGACTGAATTGTTAATAAGTCTATCATACAATACTCTTTCAAAGAGTTTAAAGATGGTTACCAATAAAGAGATTGGTCTGTAATTGTCCGGATTAGATTTATCTTTTCCATTGCCTTTGTGTATCGGTATGACCAATCCCTGTTTCCAAGTTTCTGGAATTCTACCAACTTTAACTATGCCATTAAACAACAAAGTTATATTGTTACACAATTGTTCACCGCCATAGATGAGATGCTCATTCTGTACATTATCGCAACCAGGAGCTTTCCGTAGTTTAAGCTGTTTAATACAGTTTGATATCTCCGCTGTTGTAAAATCGCCTCCTGGTATAGGACACTGATCATTTGTACATTCTGAGAAGATGGCGTCAACATCATTACAGATAGTGTCGTGGAAGTCACTATCAAACTCCGGGTTATGTTTTGGTGTGTATATATTTCGATAGTATTCACCAAATGCCTCTGCTATATCCTCGGGTGTTGAATGCACTTTATCATCAACTACGATAGCTGAAAAGTTACTCTTCTGTTTTGGTTTTTGGCGTTTAATGAGTTGCCAGAACAGTCTTATATCACACTCCGCAGCTCGGTCTATATCACTGTAAACATCGTTTAGAAACTTTTCACACGATGACTTTTGTATTCTGCGGAATTCATCTTTTGCTTGCTTATACGCATTATAACTATTGTATTCTGATCCACGTGGTCGTCCTTCCAGTATCCATTCACGTCGCAATTCTCTTTCCTTTTTATGCGCTTCTTTCACCGAATTATTCCAGTATGGTTTCGTATGGGCCTTGTATTTTGATTTTGGAATTACCCTATCAGATACCGTTAATATAACATTTACTAGAGAATTGTAAAATTGATTAATATTGTCAATATCGGTAAACTTTGGAGTTTCTAATTCGTGGAATGCATCATCCATTTCTTTAGCATAAGTTTCGAGTATAATTCTATCTGCTTTATGCCATTTTGGCCATTCGTTAGACGTGTTCAGCTTTTGAATTTTTACACTGTATTTTAGCGATGCTACAATAGGTAAGTGATCGGACGTGTTCCCTATACTGCCCTCAGCAAGGATTTCACAAGCACTAAAGCTGTTACACAATATTTCATCAGCAAGAATATAGTCTAACATAGAATTACATGTAACATAACTATAACTACTACCTTTACAATGGTTACCAATATTTACAGGGGTTAAACAACAACTATTTACAAATTTGTTAAACTCCATAGACTTGTAATAATTACAACTAGACATATCTACGGACCTGCAACTGGCGTTGAAGTCCCCGGCAATTATTACATGCCCATACTGACTGTAATAATTATATAGATCACCTAATATTTAACTCATTCTTATAGTGTTCTATATAACCATCAGCGGGGAGATATACACCAAATATATATAGGGGAGTATTGATATGGTCTTTGTACTCAATACCTACAATGCGTTCTGACATTGTATCATCTATGTGTGTTATATATGGGGATATGGAGTTCTTATATAATACAGCTATACCTGCTTTACCACATCTAGTTCTCTCATCTAAATTACAACTAGCTTTACCAACACTGGAATAGTTACTGTCTATAGAGTTCAGAAAATGTAAAGTACTTTGTTTAAGTTTGTGTTCACTTATTACTGCAATATCACAATTAGTCAAATCTAATAATTCTGACAAGCATACTGCAGAAGACATAACACCTCTAACATTCCATGTAAATATATTTACAAACATTATGCTGAAAGTTAGGAAGAATTTGATTTTATGATAACTGCGTGTAATACCCATATTAGAGTTAATATGCAAACTGTTCACACCACTGTCTCTGTGACAGCCACGGTCTACAAACGACGCCATCAGGCCAAAATCTTCCGATTCTACGATATGGGCATGCTCTTGAACGACATTTAGCTTAGCAGAGGCACGTCCCCGTCTACCTTCAAACACCATCAGCTGCGTGGCGTGGACTTTTTCTCGCAATAAGTAATTGAGGATTCCGGTGCGCGTGGTTTCGGCACTCAAATTACCCAAATAAAAACGCGCTGAGCGTTTGCGGTTTTTGTATGCAACAAATATATCGGGTTCATTTGTGGCCTCGGCGTGGTTTGTATTCCGTTTAATGTTAACTCTTAGTTTTAGATCACTTCCAATCTGAACATTTCTGTTGGATTTCCCAGATTGCTTAACTACCAAGGTATCCGATAAATTGTCTGAAACATTAGACGTATTATCACTTGTTTTTCCAATATGGCTTTGGTGACCCTTGTGATTATGTCCACTAGACGGCATTTTGGCTTTACGATGCCTCTCGTAGGACTGGGATTGAAAATCGTCTATTGTCTGGTTATCACTGGTAGAAGATCGGTTATAGTCATTGTTCATGATTTCATTATAGTGTAAATCAGAAAAGTCAATAAAATTGAATTCAAAGTTTTGATTTGCTTCCGGTTCACCCGTGACCAGCTGTGTAGAAGTTATACACGGGGTATTACTATTGCGGTTCGATCGGTTATCCGTATACAGGTGCTAATGTCCTGAGCTGGATCGGTGATTATAACGGTATCTGTATTGTCGCGTACACTCGGTTGTTATGTGTTCACATACCGTGGTATTCTCGTGTGTTATTGTTGGGGAATTTAAACTGGGGTCCTTCACAGAGAAACCTTGTCTGTGGGAACTTTATCTTTTCTTTTTATGTTTGAAACTGTTTTCTGAAGATTTGATACTTTTTTCCTATACGTTTTACTTCGGTAGACAAAAGATTAACATTGTTACAATCGAATTCGTCAATGTTTTTCATTGTTTCGCTTACAGTTTTGACAAACGATTCGTATTTTGCTATTTTAGGTGCAGTTTCTGCTTTGTAACACTCGAAATCGCGTCTTACACCTTCACATTCAGACTCTACAAGTTCAATATGTTTCACAAGTGAGGATTCTCTCTTCGCTGTTTCTTTCAATGTGTTTTCAAGCGTGTTGACCCGTTCTAGTAGCACATGTACAGTTGTGTATAAGTCTAATGACAAAGCTTTACTTTGGGTTTCACCTTGGTTACCCTCTACAATGTCAGTTACTGATTTCCCCTTACTGAATACATCGTTTATTTCAGATGAGTCCCCACAAATAAATATATAAACACTGTAACAGTCCCTTGCATACTTTAATGCACTTGAGCTTCTGTTTGTTGTCTTTCTTACAACAAGCCTACCATTAGGGCAATTAGCGATAGATTTCGCCCTAGATACTAGGACCATCCGATACCAAGTAATGATGTTCTCAGATTCATCAGTGAGTTCTAATAGTTTGCTGATATAAGTGTCTTTTGGTAAATTCAATAATTCTGCATCTAATTTTTCTACATATTCTTGATTAGGCACAAAAGCGTCCTGGGTCAATGAGAGGGTTTGGGATAACTGGCTTGAGTCACTCATATCACTTACACTGTAAACATGACCTCCATTGTTTACATTTTGTACTACCTGTTGAGCAGCTTGGTCAGTTGAAATGTCCAGAATATCCATTTCCCGACTGTTTCATTCTCTAAATAATCTCCGATAAATCCAAAATTGCAACTCGGGGGAACTGGAGTCAGTTCTGTAAGTGTACCATCACATTGACCAGGTAAATCGGCATACCTTGTATCAGAGCGATCAAACGTTGACTGACCACTGGTCGCCATCCTGATTAATTAATCAGTACCACTAATTAACTGGTCATTCGCTGTTGATTGGCAATTAGCTGTGAGAGAGAGGGCAAAAGTCGGGGCAACTGGGGGGGGCACGGGCCCCTTGTGCCCCCCCCCCCCCCCCCCCCCGCTGGATCCGCCACTGGATAAGTATATGCATAACGTCGATTAAAAAGATTTCATTTATGATAATAGAATATATACCGTATTTTTAAATATTTATAAAAAATAAAATAGAAAAAATATCACATAAACTAAGTGTCATACCATATGCGTTTTCTATACACGGATTTGGGGTAATAAGGTGGGTTCAAGTACCGGGTGCTAAGTAATTACAAATAAGAAATATCGACAAAATAAGAATATAGATGTAATATGCTTAGAGAGATCTTCAGAAATGACACCTCAAATTTATGAATATCTTGAAAATTAACCGAATTAATCAGATTTCAAATGTGCCAGACTTAAGTTATAAATACTTCTGTTGTTCGGTATGTTGAAAAAAGTGTTCTCTAGAAGCATAATAAACAGTATAAGGTATTTCCGCAGGTACATAGTATAATTATAGTATTTATTGGCATAAAACAACACATTAATGTGTAATACCCTGTCTCTCCCCAGTCTCTCTCTCTCTCTCTCTCGTTAAGAATTTTATAATTTGTTACATAATGAAATTATTTATAAAACTTTCTCTCATGCGGTTTAAAAATACATCACTTCTCATAAAACAATTTCATGTGAAATCTCAAACCTTCGGGTTCTTTTTTATTTTCTATGATATAAGGATAGATTATTACAAAATAACATTGAAACTTGTTTTTTTTTTCTATCTTTTAACCTGTGCTATATTTAAGTTTCTTTTGAAGATTATCCGTGTATCCATCAATAAAGAAAAGAAGTACCGGTATTACAATAAAAAACTATATTATAATGGACAATTTTTAATAAAATTTACTTAAAACTATACAGCCACAGTTTTGATCTCAAACATTATTGAATATATAAATAATATATACAAATACAATACAAATACAAATATTTTATTAAAGTGTCACATGTCATAAAACAATATATTACATTTAAGATATTTACATATACTTATGAGACACTATTATGTTTAAAAATAAATATTATGCACTAAAACCAATAAAAGATTAATCATATAAAAATGAATTACGTCTACTTAAAATACTAAAACAGGTCTTGGCAACTAAAAATGACACGTCATTATTGCTAAATAAAAATAAAAACTTTTCATCATCAGACACATTATAAATCCACATTAAAACTAGCACTAATATATATATTAACCAAAAAAGAATGTGCCTTAATTAAGATTCTACATCTGATCGATGATTGATCTTCATAATTTATCTCTGCCAGCCAGATAAATAAGTATATTACAGGTGAGATTTGACTCCTGTCTTCCTTTGGTATCTTGGGTCAAGTAACCCTAAAAATTATTCTTCTTATGAAAGACAAACTATAATAATAATATAATAATAATAAAAATAATATATAAATAAATAATAAATATGTAAAACAAAAATGACTAAAATCAGATATATTTATTATTTATAGTTTATAAACATCTAAAAGTTTTAAAGCTAGTCACGTGATCACATCTTAGATAACTGGGTACTGATATACATTTAAAATAAGTGTAATGAGTTCAAGTCTTCCGTGGCTAATGGATAAGGATGTAGATTGAGAATCAGACTGTAGTCAGGAACAAGGATCGCGAGTTCAAGTCCCGCTGGGGGCAAAATTGTGTAAGTAGAGTGATAGTAATTATACGTGATTTCAGGAAAAATAACATCAAATAATAAATATATGAATAAAAAGATAAACAAACAAATAAAAAGCATAAAAAAATAACAGAATAAAAGTTTTAATTATAATTAAATAATTTTATTATTAAATTAAAAAGTAATAAAATATAATGAATTAAATAATTCATAACAATAAAATAAATATTTTTAATTAAAAGTTAATTAGGAAAATAATAATTATGTTTAATATATTTATTTATTTTAAAGTAAAAAATAATAGGAAAATAATAATTATTTTTAATATATTTATATTATTTTAAAGTAAAAATATATATATTGAATTTTGTTTTCTGTATTAACCCTTAAAGATCTTAAAACCAAATTGAAGATCCTTAAAATTTACTTCTACTGAAAGAAGGCTTATAGGTGTTTATAGATGGCTTATAGATGGCTTATATTTTGAGTGCCAATAAGCCATCTATAAGCCGGCTTATAGATGGCTTATAGGTCATCTATAAGCGGCTTAAGATGGCTTATAGGTGGCTTATAGCCTTCAATAAGCCCTCTATAAGCCCCCTATAAGCCACCTATAAGCTGGCTTATAGACAGTTTTTCATCTTGTGAACTCAACTCGGTGTACAATAAAAATCATACACTGTAGAGCAACGCAACTCAGTGTACAGTAAAAACTCAACTCGGTGTACATTAAAACCATTCACTGTAGATCAACGCAACTCAGTGTACAGTAAAAACTCAACTCAGTGTACATTAAAAACCCTTCACTGTAGATCAAACGCAACTCAGTGTACAGTAAAAACTCAACTCGGTGTACATTAAAAACCATTCACTGTAGATCAAACGCAACTCAGTGTACAGTAAAAACTCAACTCGGTGTACATTAAAAACCATTCACTGTAGAGCAAACGCAACTCAGTGTACAGTAAAAACTCAACTCGGTGTACATTAAAAACCATTCACTGTAGAGCAAACGCAACTCAGTGTACAGTAAAAACTCAACTCAGTGTACATTAAAAACCATTCACTGTAGAGCAAACGCAACTCAGTGTACAGTAAAAACTCAACTCGGTGTACATTAAAAAACCATTCACTGTAGATCAAACGCAACTCAGTGTACAGAAAACTCAACTCGGTGTACATTTAAAATCATTCACTGTAGAGCAAACGCAATTCAGTGTACAGTAAAAACTCAACTCAGTGTACAGTAAAAACCGTTCACTGTAGATCAAACGCAACTCAGTGTACAGTAAAAACTCAACTCGGTGTACATTTAAAACCATTCACTGTAGATCAAACGCAACTCAGTGTACAGTAAAAACTCAACTCGGTGTACATTAAAAACCATTCACTGTAGATCAAACGCAACTCAGTGTACACTAAAAACTCAACTCAGTGTACATTAAAAACCATTCACTGTAGATCAAACGCAACTAAGTGTACAGTAAAACTCAACTCATTGTACATTAAAAACCATTCACTGTATAGCAAACGCAACTCAGTGTACAGTAAAAACTCAACTCGGTGTACATTAAAAACCATTCACTGTAGATCAAACGCAACTCAGTGTACAGTAAAAACTCAACTCGGTGTACATTAAAAACCATTCACTGTAGAGCAAACGCAACTCAGTGTACAGTAAAAACTCAACTCGGTGTACAGTAAAAACCATTCACTGTAGAGCAAACGCAACTCAGTGTACAGTAAAAACTCAACTCGGTGTACATTAAAAACCATTCACTGTAGATCAAACGCAACTAAGTGTATAGTAAAAACTCAACTCGATGTACATTAAAAACCATTCACTGTAGATCAAACGCAACTCAGTGTACAGTAAAAACTCAACTCGGTGTACATTAAAAACCATTCACTGTAGATCAAACGCAACTCAGTGTACAGTAAAAACTCAACTCGGTGTACATTAAAAACCATTCACTGTAGAGCAAACGCAACTCAGTGTACAGTAAAAACTCAACTCGGTGTACATTAAAAACCATTCACTGTAGATCAAACGCAACTCAGTGTACAGTAAAAACTCAACTCGGTGTACATTAAAAACCATTCACTGTAGAGCAAACGCAACTCAGTGTACAGTAAAAACTCAACTCGGTGTACATTAAAAACCATTCACTGTAGAGCAAACGCAACTCAGTGTACAGTAAAAACTCAACTCGGTGTACATTAAAAACCATTCACTGTAGATCAAACGCAACTCAGTGTACAGTAAGAACTCAACTCGGTGTACATTTAAAATCATTCACTGTAGAGCAAACGCAACTCAGTGTACAGTAAAAACTCAACTCAGTGTACAGTAAAAACCGTTCACTGTAGATCAAACGCAAATCAGTGTACAGTAAAAACTCAACTCGGTGTACATTAAAAACCATTCACTGTAGAGCAAACGCAACTCAGTGTACAGTAAAAACTCAACTCGGTGTACATTAAAAACCATTCACTGTAGATCAAACGCAACTCAGTGTACAGTAAAAACTCAACTCGGTGTACATTAAAAACCATTCACTGTAGAGCAAACGCAACTCAGTGTACAGTAAAAACTCAACTCGGTGTACATTTAAAACCATTCACTGTAGATCAAACGCAACTCAGTGTACAGTAAAAACTCAACTCGGTGTACATTAAAAACCATTCACTGTAGATCAAACGCAACTCAGTGTACACTAAAAACTCAACTCAGTGTACATTAAAAACCATTCACTGTAGATCAAATGCAACTAAGTGTACAGTAAAACTCAACTCATTGTACATTAAAAACCATTCACTGTATAGCAAACGCAACTCAGTGTACAGTAAAAACTCAACTCGGTGTACATTAAAAACCATTCACTGTAGAGCAAACGCAACTCAGTGTACAGTAAAAACTCAACTCGGTGCACATTAAAAACCATTCACTGTATAGCAAACGCAACTCAGTGTACAGTAAAAACTCAACTCGGTGTACATTAAAAACCATTCACTGTAGATCAAACGCAACTAAGTGTACAGTAAAAACTCAACTCGATGTACATTAAAAACCATTCACTGTATAGCAAACGCAACTCAGTGTACAGTAAAAACTCAACTCCGTGTACATTAAAAACCATTCACTGTAGATCAAACGCAACTAAGTGTACAGTAAAAACTCAATTCGATGTACATTAAAAACCATTCACTGTAGAGCAAACGCAACTAAGTGTACAGTAAAAACTCAACTCGGTGTACATTAAAAACCATTCACTGTAGAGCAAACGCAACTCAGTGTACAGTAAAAACTCAACTCCGTGTACATTAAAAACCATTCACTGTAGAGCAAACGCAACTCAGTGTACAGTAAAAACTCAACTCCGTGTACATTAAAAACCATTCACTGTAGATCAAACGCAACTCAGTGTACAGTAAAAACTCAATTCGATGTACATTAAAAACCATTCACTGTATAGCAAACGCAACTAAGTGTACAGTAAAAACTCAACTCGGTGTACATTAAAAACCATTCACTGTAGAGCAAACGCAACTCAGTGTACAGTAAAAACTCAACTCGGTATACATTAAAAACCATTCACTGTAGATCAAACGCAACTCAGTGTACAGTAAAAACTCAACTCGGTGTACAGTAAAATCATTCACTGTAGAGCAAACGCAACTCAGTGTACAGTAAAAACTCAACTCGGTGTACATTAAAAACCATTCACTGTAGAGCAAACGCAACTCAGTGTACAGTAAAAACTCAACTCAACGTACAGTAAAAACCATTCACTGTAGATCAAACGCAACTCAGTGTACAGTAAAAACTCAACTCTGTGTACATTTAAAATCATTCACTGTAGAGCAAACGCAACTCAGTGTACAGTAAAAACTCAACTCAGTGTACAGTAAAAACCGTTCACTGTAGATCAAACGCAACTCAGTGTACAGTAAAAACTCAACTCGGTGTACATTTAAAACCATTCACTGTAGAGCAAACGCAACTCAGTGTACAGTAAAAACTCAACTCGGTGTACATTAAAAACCATTCACTGTAGAGCAAACGCAACTAAGTGTACAAGAAAACACCGTTCAGTGTAAATCAAACGCAACTCATTTGTGCATAAAAATACCATGCAGCTTAGATCAAATGCAACAAAAGGTAGGTCTGATTATTCAAATTCTGCTCCATATTTTGACTTAAACCTCAATTATGGCACCTACGGAAATTTCTCTAGTGCCAACTTTCTTTTTAAGCAGCAATATACCTGTTTTTCCTGCTCATTATTATTTGTTCCACAATTAATCATATAATACGCTTTGGTAAAGCTTGTCAACACTACGGGACTATTAAACAACGAAGCAAGCTGCTTATAAATAAATCGTTGACCCAGGACTATTGCAAGCCTAGGCTTATGAGGGCCCTCAGAATGTTTTATGGTCATCATCACAGTATTGTTGATAAGTGTTAGGGATTACACTGGATATATTTGTCGTCCCATAGTTCCATGCTTCTTTCACTCAATTTTGATTTCACATGTGTTGAGTGTAGCTAGCAAAACAGGAGGTGCTTACCCTTCCGGATCATTCGACCTCACTGTCCTGTTGTCTAACCTAATTTGTAAGTTTCAAAGATTTTAATTTGCTTCTGGAATTTGATTTAGACATGGATTAGTATATTTGTTTTTGATAATTACAAGAAAAACAGAATTTCATAACGTTTTTAGTAATTGTTATGCAAAATCTCTAAATCTTTATCATACTTATTTATGAATTAAAGTCGTTTAAGCCCAAAGAAATGATTATTACTTCATTGATTTATCTAATTTTATGATGTCAGCTGTAGCTGAATGGCTGTTAAATAACCAATGCCTGCAAAAATATATATTAATAGGTATTTACCCACATATATCTGTGCAGCCAAACTGGTCATAATCGGAATCTTCATTGCTATAAATAGA
Source organism: Anadara kagoshimensis (assembly GCA_021292105.1). Taxonomy (NCBI): domain Eukaryota; kingdom Metazoa; phylum Mollusca; class Bivalvia; order Arcoida; family Arcidae; genus Anadara; species Anadara kagoshimensis. The sequence goes on from CM037865.1 coordinate 14,839,044, forward strand.
TACAATAAACACGTAACTAAATAACACGGCCAAATGAAAAAAATATAAAATAACCATAGGATGATAAGGTATCTACACGTGATGTCCAACCGGAATATTGGAAAATGACGCTTACTTTTGCATGTTATACTCTACATGGGATCAGACCCCGGTTTCACAATCATTCCTTAGCTAAGATTTCCCTTAACTTAAATCATGCAAAATTTAAAATCTTTATAATCATGTTTAATTTCAAGATATTGAGGAATTTAAGGTGTCATTTTAAGATCACTTTTAGATTAAAACATTTGCATTTAGTTTTGACAAAAATATTCATTAGTAGTTCCAAAGAGAGATTACAAAAATTTGCTAAATTTAAGTTAAGGAAAATCTTATCTAAGTAATGATTTTAAAACTGGGGCCATGATTTAAGTGAACTGAAAGAAAGTTTCAGAATTTTTTATATTAGGCATTTTGATTATGAAGCTGTATTAGAAAGTCAATTTTTGATACATAATGGATCCAAATCCAAGACATATATTGTTGGACAAAGGTTTACCTGAACTGAACGAAAATAAATTTTTGGGTTTTATTGAATTATTGATTTTTTGGACCACAACAAATGACAACAAATATGATAGGTGAGTGATTGTAAACATATATGATTGGGAATACCACGGCAACAAGCTGCTATAAAAGAGAGAAATATATACTTAAAAAGTTAATGCGACCAAAAACACCACAATACAAGAAAATGACAAAAACCGTGAAACAAGAAATTGAATTCAAATTTCCAAAGTGAAAACTATCAGTTCGGTGACATTAGCAACCCCTGTCCTAGTGGTGCATTCACTGGCTCTCGAGGTAAAGGGCGAGAAAAGTAACATCTCTTTATGCACGAATGTAGCCTATCTTTTTAGTTTACTCAGACAAGATCCTTTATACTCAGAAAGCGCTTCTGTTTATATGAAAATAAAGATTATGTAATATGCATTCGCTAAAATGAATTAAACTACAACAGGTCATTCAAGCAAACGCCTACATGGCTTTTTCTATGCTCGATTTAGGGCCTAAATAGGATCCTATTCCCAATGGCAAAAACATGAATATTTTCCCAAATTTTGAGTTATTTTTCCCAATTGTCTTTAGCCCGGATTACGGTTTAGCTCATCTAAATTACAAGACTTTGTATAAATTTATATACACAATAGTTACATAATCTTTTAAAATAACATAATTTTACTTACACTTTGAGTTATATAGATATGCATTTCTTTAGGCATTTTGAATGATATAGCTTGATTTCTAAATTCGAAATTCCTAATTTTCATGGACTGAAGTGCACTAAATTTCCAAAGTCACGGCCCTGATCATGTTTTTGAAAAATCAGAAAAAGCAAAGACCTATGACTTATATCTATGTTTATAAACAACTCACAGTGGATACGGGTCCCCATGAAACGATATAACAATAATACCAGCACGTTGTCTGTTTAATTCTGCCAACAGATGTCGCTTATAAAACCTCTATGTTCTAAAGTCGTAGTTCGAACACAATCATCAATGCTGTAATTAAAAGTGAAACCAATATAAACAAAATAAATTCCATCGCAATGTAGTCAGTATAGTTCTGATTAAATATTATTTTTTTTGGCGTTCAATATTCGTGGATATAAGAAATGTACCATTCCATGGGATTTGTATATTCCTAGAGAGGTATTTCCGTTTGTTACAAACGCTCAGACCACACATGCATGGAAAGTGAATTTTCCTCACCGTTGACCTTTACTGGTTCACCCGGTGTCAGTATAATATAGCTGGGGGAGTGGTTGCTTCTAGTTATTTAGATTTAAGTGCAAGGATATAATCTGGTAAAAATAAACTATTACTTCATTCATAGGTTGTTTTTAAAAAAAAACATTATGTAGCATGACTTATTGTTGACTTAATTGTTAAATTTACAAATTTTTATTTGTTTTGAATTTGTCAAAGTTTAAATATTTCTGATCCGAGTTGGTAGTAATCATTGTACGTATGACTTACCTCCCTTTACTTGTTGCATGTTCAAATTCTTTCTGAAAGGCTCCAACTTTCATTCTACCAGCAAATTCAGCATCTTCCTCTGTATCATTTAAATACCTTACAGTTAATTCGCTTTCTGCAAAAATGATTTCATCATCGCCAATTTTAGACGCGCTTTCTGTCGCACCATATTGCATTGCAATATACCTACGTCTATTTTCCTTAATAAAACGATTACTGCTTCCTCTTAAAATAAGCAAAAACTTCTTTATTGAGGTAATACATCAGAATGACCAGTCCAACTTTATCAGGCCTTGAAAAAGTTTTAACATCAAAAGTGTTACGTAATCATTGTCCTCCGTATGCAATGGTTGAATCCATTACATTTTTGCAAAATTCCTGCAAGTGGAAATGAAATACATGTTGTATATACAAGCTGATTTAATGTTAAACAGACCATGTAGTTAGTAGTATAAAGGTCAGTAGTTGTATAATGTCCTTACTTCCAGACGGTTAGTTTTAGGATAGCAGAGGAAGCCTGGAATACATAGAGAAAACCACCGACCGCCGATTAATGAACACATGTTTTCGCACCAAGATCTGTGGGATCAGTATTCGAACATATATGTTGTCATGATAGGTGCTACTATCTATAATTATGTTGTGCATGTCATGATATGTGTGTGTGTGTGTGTGTGTGTGTGTGTGTGTGTGCTCTTATTTACTGGGTGTTGTTTTTATGTTATATTTTAATATACATGTTTATTACATAATCTACTCAATAATCCATGCAATACGGTCATACAATAAAAATCGTATTGAATGAGTATGACGTCATAAAAGCATAAAAGACATTCCAGAGTGACGTCACACAATTGACCTAGTTCACAGTTGTTTGTTTCATTTGACACTGTTTGTTGATTCTAATTTAAGCCGATACTTTGTACTTTTCTTCTAAAAAGAAGATACATTGTATTTAAATTAAAAATGTTTGTTTTGTATTTGTATCCTGCGGACAGACTATTATTTACTTTTAATATTTCAGCAGGATCACTTTTGGCGCATGTAGACAGTTACGTGAATTTGTTGTGTTTCGGTCAATCAGCTGTTTTCTTATAATGAGAAGACAATTTTTAAATCTACGAAAAACTCGTTTTTTATCGGATTATATAATAAATAGAATCTTGCATTTGTGTTTATGCAATATTGAATTTATTAAACTCGTTGAATAATGTTTTATGCAACTCGCCAAGGCTCGTTGCATAAAAAATTATTCAACTCGTTTAATAAAAACACTCATGCAAGATCCTCTATATATTATGTTTTATAACATGTGACAAGTAAATAAGTAAAAGTCAAAAAATGAAGCAAAACATATAACACAGTCAACATAACTAAAACATATGTTACAATAAAATAAATGATAAATAATACAAAACAAATTAAGATCAATAAATACAGCTGCTGTACATGCTGGAATGAAATATTGTGTGGTTTTAATTACGCCGAACTAACTGCCTTAACGATGGTGAGTTACTTTTTAACAATAAAAAAAGTAACAACCACTGTGATGGCAGACTGCGTGTAGGTCGGCCTAGGCTTTCCAGTAAAACTTGAAGCATGGCATGCATGAAATATTAGTACTTATTACACTTGTGGTATATTTTTAGAGTTGATGGTGTTTAGCGTCGGTATGTTTTTAGAGATGATACTGTATATACCATGCTATCTATTAAGAAATTACTCATGGACTGCTGCACATACTGCCCACGAAATTTCCTAAAATATGCGAACATTTTGTTACATAAAACAAACTATAAATATACTTTTGACGGGCACAACTGAATATTGACCAAGCTATAAATCAACGAACGGTATTTTGTAGGGTTGTCATATACCTCTTTTTGAACGTATTTTATGAATAAATTTTTAACAAAGTGGTATAATACGACAGGGTTGATAAATCAAGAGTTCGATATTGTTATTTAAAGGCCAACAACATTAACCTGTCCGTTTGACCTTTTATTAGGAATATTTATATAGAAGAGTCCACCCTTTACATAGGTAGCAGTGGGATTCGAAGTTAATTACGTTACACAAGATAAGTGGCGTGTTTGTCATTATGTATACAAAATAACCCCGTGTGATTCTATAGATAAATGTATAATAAATATTTAAGTAAAAGTCAAACGGACAGATCTAAGTTGTTTATCTATGCCCTATATAGGGATTGTATCACCACTCATGTCAGTGGCAATTTCCTACTATACATGTAGCTAAACCGCTATAAAACGCAGATCTGTTACAATACACGGCATGTATTTTTTTAGGTATTGGTGATTAGAGTCTGATAATCATAATAAATAATATTACCATGGATACCTTCAAACAATACTACATTCTATCTCCACGTCTCTCGAACTTTGTTTACGTTTCGTGTAAGGGGACACAACTTTGTTTTTTAACATTAACGAGTTATTTCCACCTTGACCAAGTTAATACATTAACTGGTTACAGATATGCAAATTTTGAAGTCATCATTTCTTAATGCTTTACTCAAGAATAATTTAAAATCCAACCATGATTCACATTCAAATGCACTTGTGTACTCTGTCTAAGCCGCGACAGACTTCGTTTTTATTAAAACGGACTTAGTTTATTTATTTATTTATTTATTTATTTATTTATTTATTTATTTATTATATTTGTTTATTTATTTGTCTGTGATTTAGTGATGGAACACGATTATATTTTAATACAAGGGGATAGTTATTCCTGAGAAAAACACTACTTTTCTTTATTATCAAATTCCCAAGCTCATCACGGTGAAGCTATCCCGAAATAATTACTCCCCCTTTATAATAGTCTCTACCACCAGTTTATCCAGAGCTAATGATCACAAGAAGATTGTTATATGATCTATCTGCATCTATGATACATCTATGTGTGATGTACTGACAGATCCAAAAAGGTATAGACTTATATGTCGATTTATAAGTAATTTTAAAGCAAGCAATATAAATTGGATAAAAATTTATAAATAGTTTCTGGGCAAACAATATTAACTGATTTTTATTTGATTATTTTTTGTATATCATTTGGCATATAGATAAGAGGCACAAAGAGGGTAGACGTATAGTACTGGTTATACAAGTATATGGCCAGTATCTGGCATAGTCCCAAACATAAGGCAATGATGTAAACCATGCAGAGAGAGGGAGAGAGAGAGAGGGGGGGGTTAAGGATAACGTTATGTAACTGATGTACTGTAACTAGTGAACTTAGAGGGTATGTGTGTGTGTTCAAAACGTCAGGATTTGCAGACAAAATTAAACAAATAGAATAAATTGTAGTCACACACACACACACACACACACACACACACACACACACGTATATATTGTTGCAGCGGCCGTGGAGATAATTTAATTTGTTCAATTTCGATTTATTGCATGAGTACTAGTTATACCTAAAAACTAGGTTTTATCCGCTAACTATTCTAAAATGTATAATATTATATGATGCTGTTCACGTAATTAATAATAATAATAATAATATAATAATTATAATAATAATAATAATAATAATAATAATAATAATAATAATAATAATAATAATAATTTTAACATTATTTCCATACAATCAATTGTTAGTGCTTTGTTAACATAAGGGATGCGCCCAGTTTAGTAGTATATATAAGAATGAGTTACATAACCTAATAATAATAATAATAATAATAATAATAATAATAATGCAAAACAAGCATTTAAAAAGCTCTAACATTTGCAAAAATAGATGACAATATGACATATATAAATTAAAACGAACATATAAGGTGGTATACCTCCATGCCTCTAAAGAAACATCTAAAATGAATTACCTTTGGTGTTGCCTAGACCGGAAGATACCTCCCTACCGATATCTAGACTAGATGTTATTGATATATATATATATATATATTGTGAAACCTGTGTAAACAGGACAAAATGTTTGGTCCCGAAATTGGCCTTAGCATCGTAAACATCTTTAAACCAGTACGTGCCTACTCTGGAAACTGGAATAGCTTTTTGGTACGAAAAGAACATATGCAACACAAAAAAACCCTAAAAATACCGGACTGCATTTTAATTTTTAAACTCAAGTTTCATGATAAAAATCGCACATTTTTTTCATTTTTAACAAACGGGTAAATAGTTTTATATACATATATATATATATATATATATATATATATATATCTAGATATACCTTTATAGCTACAATTAATATCGGCATCAACTCTTAGAATATTATAAACTTTATATAACAAAATATTATATTTAAATTGTTTTAACCAGCATTTGATTATTTTGAATTTTCTTACATAAGAGAGAGGAAATCTCCATAGCTTACAATAAATAGCTACGACTCGTTAACAATGCAATATCCCTCACATAGATATACCTTTTGCCGTTACATTGGCCGTAAATTTCCTCTTTTTCGTTGCCTGTACCGTTCGCAGGACTGTACACATAGATGTTTTTGCGAAACCTAGGTATACATCTTTAAATACCGTCACCTAGGGTACCGCTTTTTGTTATATGTTTCAGATTGAATGACAAGAATTACAAGAAGTTTGTTACCCATGTTAATCAAAAGACATGTCAAGGAGAAATACGTTTCCGCTTGAACTGTTTAAAGCTGTTGACCAAAATGATACAACCCGGTTGGAAGATCTTCTGAGGCAAGGTGGAGACCCTAACGAATCTTATGACAGTTTAACCAACATAAGCCTACTTCATATGGCATGTGAAAAAAGGAAAATCGAGTGTATCCACATACTGATAGAGGCTGGAGCAAACATAAGAAAACGTGATGACTTCGGAATGCATCCAATGATGAACGCGCTTATATCTCAGTATCATGACGTAGCTGAGATTTTGTTGTCACATGACCCGTACATTGTTGATATACAGGATCGTTATGGTAAGGCTCCGATCCACATGGCCGTAGAATCAGATAGTATAGAGTCTGTGAAACTGCTACTCAGATATGGTTGTAATGTAGACTGTTATAGCAGTCATGGAACCACGCCCATGATGGCGTTATGTGCTGACACGAACCTGAAAAACAGCAAACAGATAATGGGTATCATTTTAGCTGAAAAACCAAATTTAGAAACGACAGATTTTCAGTGCAGACGCACAGCACTACAGGTATGTATTCGTTGTTAAAAGTAGACGTTTTCACAAATATCAGTAACCGAAACCTCAGAGAAACTACACAAACCGTTTCCTTTCCATTGACTTTACATATATCAGCAAGCTGCTTACAAATAAATTGTTGGAAATTATTCACTTGTCTTTCTTCTACAAAAACGGTAAGCCAAGATACAAATATCTGGTGCTAAACAGGGATTATGGTTATTTTGTCAAGCATCATACGGATTCCAAACAAAAATATACTGAAGATACCATCAACAAAATGTTGGAGTTTTTGATAGATAACATATTTGTTGTGTTTGGTAATATAGTATTTCAGCAAACAATCGGTATACCAATGGGTACAAACTGTGCACCATTGCTTGCTGATTTGTTTCTTTATTCTTACGAAGCAGAATTTATGCAGAACCTTGTTAAATCTGGAGAGAAAACTGTCGCCAAATCATTCAACTCAACATACAGATACATAGATGACGTTCTGTCTCTTAACAATCCTAAATTTGGAGACTATGTAAATGTCATCTATCCTAGTGAGCTTGAAATAAAAGACACGACTGATTCCTCAAGTTCTGCTTCATATTTAGACTTATACCTGAATTATGACGCACAAGAAAGGCTACATTTGAAACTTTATGACAAACGTGATGACTTCAATTTTTCTATTGTCAACTTTCCTTTTTTATGCAGCAATATACCTGCTTCTCCTGCTTATGGTGTATTTGTTTCCCAATTAATACGCTATGGTAGAGCTTGTTCCCACTACGGGGACTTTGTACAACGAAGTGGGCTGCTTGCAAATAAATTGTTGACTCAGGGATATTGCAAGCCTAGGCTTATCAAGGCCCTCAAAAAGTTTTATGTCCGTCATCACAGTATTGTTGATAAGTTTGATGTCTCTGTGTCCAGGATTGCCTTGGATATATTTGACGTCTCATAGTTCCATGTTCCTTTCACACAATTTTGATTACACACGTGACGGGTGTAGCTAGCTAAACAGGAGGTGCTTACCCTTCCGGAGCACCCGGCCTCACTTCCCTGGTGGAAGTTCACGTGTCTAACCTAACTTGTCAGTTCCAAAGTTTTTACTTTGCTTCTGGATTGTGATTCGGAAATGGATAAGTATGTTTGTTTTTGATTGGAACCAGAAATATTGCAAGCCTAGCCTTATCAAGCTACCCAAAAAGTGTTATTGCCGCAATCACAGTATTGTTGATAAGTATAATGTCTCTGTCCAGGATTGTCCTGGATATATTCGAATTCAAATACTAGTAGTTCTATGTTTCTTTAAACTCTCAATTTTAATTTGTTTACACCCGTTGCTGGAGTAGCTAGCATTAGACAAAAGGTGCTTACCCTTCCGGTGCACCCGGTCTTACTTCCCTGGTGGAAGTTCACGTGTATAACTTACTTGTCAGTTTCACAGTTTTTACTTTGCTTTGAGATTGTGATTTTGACGTGGATTGTTATGTCTGGTTTGATTGTTATTGGGATCTCTCGCATATTGGATTGTAACATTTTACTGAAATGCTGATAGAATCAGCATTAGTTTAATTAGTGATCATAAAATTGAACTATAGAATCTATTAATATCAAATAGAAGAAAAAAACCCTTTTAATTCCATAACTATAAATGTCCGATGCCAGACAGGGGTTTCTTTGGTACTGTTGTGCCTATTATTATAAAAGTTTACAATCAATAAGCCACTGTGAACTACTGTTTACTTAGTATATCCCAAATTTTAACTTATGTTGAGATACAGACAAAAGTTTGTCCTTGACACATAGGATGTTCAATTTTTTACTGGCGGTATGAGAGTGTCCTTGACACATAGGATGTTCAATTTTTTACTGGCGGTATGAGTGTGTCCTTGACACATAGGATGTTCAAATTTTTACTGGCGGTATGAGTGTGTCCTTGACACATAGTATGTTCAAGTTTTTACTGGCGGTATGAGTGTGTCCTTGACACATAGGTTGTTCAAATTTTTACTGGCGGCATGAGCGTGTCCTTGACACATAGGATGTTCAAATTTTTACTGGCGGTATGAGTGTGTCCTTGACACAAAGGTTGTTCAAATTTTTACTGGCGGTATGAGTGTGTCCTTGACACAAAGGTTGTTCAAATTTTTACTGGCGGCATGAGTGTGTCCTTGACACAAAGGTTGTTCAAATTTTTAATGCCGGTATGGGACCTCATATTGAACTTGCATAGTGGCTATATATATGTAGTAGTTTCTGGGAAAACTGTTACGAATATTTTTGTTTCGGACGGACGGACAGAAGGACATACATTTGAATGAGGTAAATCGGTATATTATACTAAATGGAGTTGACATAGTTGTAATCTATATACAAACTGACAGACAAACAGCCATACTGATCAAAAAAAATATACTAGTACCAATGATGTTAAGGATATAATCTGATATCAATTTGATAAAGGGTCTTATCCACAGGTCTGGTGTCAAAATTACCAATATGGCCGTATTGGTCGGCGTATGGGATATAGGTAAATACAGATCAGCTGTTTATTTTTACAACTAAAAAATTAAAAACAATTCTTTTTAAGCATTAATAAGTTTTTGAAGGTGCTACATTAACTTGCATGTTTTAACTTAATTATGACTTGTTTAATGTATAGCCATATTAGCAGCGACTGTAATATATGCAGATTAGCCGTTTTTATTAATATGTTGATATGCATGTCTCAAACAAAAGCATACTTGCAAAAACATAATTTTTGTTGCAATTTGTTTAAGGTCGAATCTTAGTTCGCCTGCACTAAATGACTGATATAAATTGCCCTAAAGGCCACCTGCTTATAAAGGCCAGTGGAATTATATCCCGGTTGTTCTTTATTCATATTATTTCAACTTGTATATAAAGGTCACCTGCCCATAAAGACAACTTGAACTGGTTCCCTTGGGTGGCCTTTATAGAAAGTTTGACTGTAGTTCTGTTTGTAGCAACTTATTAAATTTATACTACTTTATATATATATATATATATATATATATATATATATATATATATATATATATATATATATATATATATATATTATGTCGATATGACATAATATATATTATTTTGTACCTTTACATAATCCCATGGTCTTATATGCGTATAATTATATATCATTATAAATTAATGTAACTGATCCAGCGCGAACATGGGCATAATATTGGCCAAAACACTACTGATGAGGAATTGTTTTACGCTGTACAATTTCTTAATTCAACTGCACAGGTTTGCTGTCACCTCTAGACACCAATGTTATTTATCTGTTTAATATTTATTTTTGTCTTACGCCTGTACAGGATTTGTAACTGGGAGCTATCTTAACGGCTACGAATACTTAACGCCAATACAGACTCTATTAAGTCGTAACCTTTAAGATGGCTTTGAGCTAACCTGCCCAGTAGGTTTGTAATCTCGAGGCACTTATGCTATTTATAAATATTTTAGTATGCAGTTATAAAGAAAAACGTGGGCGCAGTGGAGGCCTTGTTAGCAGCAGGGGCCAATACAAATACACTAGATATGGTGGGCCGGACACCAATTACCAACATCATGTGGGAACACGTCAAGATATATGACGTCACAAAAGGTATCGACCCTGACGTCATGATGATAATAGTTATGTTGATACAGTCAGGAGCAGATCTAAATTGTAACACAATGGAGTATTCCAACCCACTAGTTACTGCAGCATTTCTTGAAGCTGAACCACTTGTGAGATTCTTTTTGGAATATGGAGCTAACCCTGATGTGACATGTAAGTAATTTGTATTCAAACATGAGAATACGTATACTAACCTGAAATATATCAATATTTAATTGTATGTAACTTACACAAAAGGTACTCAAATAACAAGACTCTGTCTCAGAAAAGGCATATCACAGCAAGACTTGCTAATGATATCAAGAGTCAGAAAGATTATATATCACAACAAAACACAACAATGGCAATATAGATCTACTGAAATATAACGAGTAAGTAGGACGCAATGCGATGCCCTTTTTTGACTTATTTCATATAGTTCTCTGAAGAACAATGTACGTATTGCCAACGCAGAGACATTACAATAAAACACACTAATAACAACAAAAGTGAAATTGGACTCGTCCATAACTATCTAACCGCATTAATCCATGTGGGTACATATTGTAACTCTGTGTCGATTTGTTTTTTTTTTTTCTCTCAACATCTTATCTAAATCTAGTTATCTTTGTTTTTGCCAGATACTTATTGATCTTTCTCCTTTTCTCTGACCTTGTTGATTCCAGAGTGGACACGCTACAACAAGACACCTGTTCGTCTGCTCGTTAACACTAATAATAAATTAAAATTTTAAACGTCAGTCAGGATTTGCATTAATTCATACTGTGTTTGTTTAGAAGTGTTATATTATTCGTTTGTTTAATAAAATATGTATTTTTGAATATTTTTACAGTTAAGTCAGGAGTAACAGCATTATTAGTGTCCGTGATAAAAAACGACACGGAATCAGTGAAGACGTTAGTTCAATGGTCGTGTAGAACGGACATCAGAGGTCAGGTTTACAGAAGAGGAGAGGAAATCACAGTGAATCCATTTGAATTAGCTGTCGATAATGCATCATGGGATATTGTTCAGATAATAGTGAATTCTGGGTATGACTTAAGTTCCCATGGTTACATTACAGATGACCAATTATATGAAAACATACCGAACTCACTCCAATATTGTCCGGAAATGTTGCTATGGTTACAGGAACGGTTAAAAACGCCCGATACATTATACATGAGTATTTTAAATAAATTATGGAAAATGTTTAAGACTGATACTAGAAACAAACTATCCGAACTCCCATTACCGAACCGTCTGAAGCAATGTATAACTAATGGAGAGTTTCTAATAACTGGAACGGATGTTGTATAAAGGAAAGACCAGAAAACTTTAAAATGTTATTGAATTATTAAACCTATTACGATGGTATGATAATATCAAATTATGAGGTGATCAATATGTCCATTATTAGTGTACCACGTGATACTACATAATGATTCTGTGGAACAATTATTTCCATTGGAGACTGAATCGCTTTAGTTCACGTATTCCCGTAAATTCGAAGTCTAACATGACCTGCGTTTTCCTTCATATGAAACCCTTGGTATAACAAACGATATAACTATCGCTGTTGCATTTTAATGACGTACTCTCTTCATACCCGTAACTAGCTACTATTGTTCCAGGTAACTTAGATAGTCGATTTATCTTTAATCTAAAATCAAGTATTGTAATATTAGTACTTATTTTGATATTCCTGTAAATGAAATCATGTCACCTGTCATAACTATGAGGTTTGCTGACTTGAACTTGAATTACAAAACGTGTACATACCAAAACTTTTGTCGTTTTTCACAACAGAGAAAAACCAATGTGTTGTATATATACACCTAAATGTACCTTAGGTAGGTGTACATCACACTTGCTTGACCTGCGTACTCATTATTATCACACGGGTAAAAACAAGTTTGTCTTTAAGGTGTGCGGTTAGGGTTTTACTTATACTCAAATTACCCTTCATGCAATGCTCTAAATTTGCCTACGAGGCATGGATAACGAGAGGGCATATGTGCATTGTTTTAAAAACAACTAATTTTCTTTATGTAGAGCAAAACCAGAGGGCTGTAGAACACTTATTTTTCACATTTAATTAGGCTTTTATATTTTAGATTTAATACGTATAACATTGAATATAAATCATTAAACATAAACGCTTAATTAACAAATAGGCTAGAACAATAGTAGGTACAAACATATGATGCATCGAAGGCGAATATATAGGAGGCGGCGCGTTGATCTACGGGGTCTGGGGGCATCCCCCCTTTTCAATTTGAGCTATATTCCTGTTTTTTCTGACCGTTCAAAGGCCAAAACGTAGAATGCTGGCAGTGAAAAAAATTAATGGTGCTAATAATATAAATTTTTTTCACGGCAGAATCGAAATTTCTCTTTTCCCTAAAATCTGTCAAAAATAAATAAATAAATAAATAAATAAATAAATAAATAAACAGGAAATTTCTAGGTGAGACTTACCTCAATGGTGGTAGTTACGGCCTAATTGTGACTATTGGATGTGTCATGTGCTACTTTTGAATTTTTATGAAATAATACATTCAAACGTAGCACATGACAAATTGTCATGCGCTACTTTTGAATGTATTATTTCATAAAAATTCAAAAGTAGCACATGACAGATGTATTTAACAGACTGTATATCCCAAAGATAATTCCATTTTACCGTTGCAATCCTTGTCTATTATAACTTGGGATGTTAGTGTAGATACGTTACAGATCTGTCGAAAGTTTAACACTGAGAAAACAAGAAGAAAAAAGAAATTTGCCCGCAGATAGGCCCAGATATGGATATTTAGTGACCAAAAAATCCTGTTACATAGCCGCTGATGAGGAGCTATAGCTAACCAGAGGCAGGAGGAGCTGCCGAGTTAGCATCGTAGTTCGTTAGTTCGGGGTTAAACTTTCGACAAGCCTGTATTTTACAGATGTCACCGCTAATTAACACAAGAGGAACAATAGGACGTTTTATCTTACAGACTAATACAAAACACAAATTTAAAAGGTTTCTTTCCGCAATGTGCGTGTGAAGTGTGCGAGGGTGTATTTTGATATGTCTTGTACTAGCGCGCACTCGGCACCATTGAGTCAACGAGGCGGATTGTCATCAGATGCCCATTATACTAGCCCTTGTGAATTTTATGATACCATTCAGACCAGTCCATTTGTTGTAAGAGAGAAGAGATCGAAAGACTTTGCTTAAAGTAATACTCTGTAAAACAAGACCAACAAAAAATTCCAGAAAACCTATCAGATTTAATTTGTTATTTAGCTATACATGTTCTTTTTATACATCAAATACACTAAGTACAGTGCAGACTTGTCGAAAGTTTAACACTTAGCTAACGACTATGTGCCGAATAGACAGCTGATCTCGGTTCCTCGTTAGCTATATCTCCAAAGCTTTTCAGTAGCTGCTAGTAATGTCTCATCAACTTTTCAATCACAAGCTATCATACACTCAGCCGAGTTTCGAATCTCCTTCATTAGCTGAGTGTTAAACTTTCGACTAGTCTGTATTATTATTGTAGTTTTATATTAATCTTTTTAATTAAATCTCTCTCTCTCTCTCTTTCAATCTTTGTGTATAAATTGCATATTAAATACTGGCTGATGTAGGTAGTTCCGGCACGATCCTTTATACACATGTAATATAATCTTTATGATACAGTACATGAAATGGATGAAAACAGTTTCATAACAATCCCTTTGTACATTAATACTTTTAAAATTTGAGCTGAAACGCATGATTGATTTCAACACCGAGTTGAACCAGACTTTCATTGGGTAAGACTAAAGCGGATATTTTTTAATGTTCTACCAACCGTATCAGTTATCGTCACCAAAGGTATGTCGATAAAAACAAAGATAAAAGCGATATGGTTGATTGAGATGTTGTCTGTAAAACTTACATTTTCATTGGTGGTAATTTTTTAATAACTTCCTAATGAATGACAAAAATATTTTCGGAAACGGATTTTGAAAATGTATAAAATAGAAACTTTAGATGGCTTTTCTCCATCAAAACGCCAAGCAGTTTGACTGAAGGATACCACTATTTGCCGGGAAAATGTACGGTCTACCATACCTGTTGTTATTGGGATGTTTTGCACTAGGTTCGGCGGAGGTGAGTACAATATTGTCATTGTCATATCTAAAATACATAACAACCAAGAAATAGGTAAATTATTATTCAAAAAAGTAAATTCCAATATTCCTAAAACATATAAAAAATAAAAAAAATTATTAAGATGAAATTATAATTTTAATATATATATATATATATAATATATATATATATATATATATATATATATATATATATATATATATATATATATATATATATATATATAAAACAAAATGAATTGGTACGAAGAATCTTGCTTAAAATTCCTTGCCATGTCACTTTATTTTCAAAAACTAAACAAAATCCGCATTTAAATATTTGTATTACATTAAATGCAAAAGTCGGTAAGGTATTTTTTTTAAAACTAAATGGTCACAATACGTGTTTATAATGTAAAACTGATGATTTCTTAAATAATGTTTGCCATGTCTATTTTTTTATTTGTTTATTAATTAAATATTTATTTCTCTGACCAGTCGCGTCGTACATGTTTTGAGCAGTGAAAGCAATCGCTTTCAAAAGTATAGACAAAAAACATTGACCCGTTGCTTGACTTTTGATTTAAATATTTATTGTGGTTAAGTACATTCAAGTATAGGAAACACAAGTATCGTATGGGGAATATACATTGTTTATGTATTAACTATGAATGCTGATACAGTTTTGCTATCCGTGCATTGAATGGATCATCGTATATGCACATTCTTAATAAAAGGTCAAGCGGACAAATCAATGTTGTTTGTGTAACACTCGATTACAATATTGTGTTACAGAAGATACTTTAGCCGCACCCCATGTTTACCATGTCTACAATCTAAAATTTTAATCGGAGAAGTCAGAAATGTATTTGTCACCAAAGATTTTATTTTTATTTTTTTTATTTGTACTTGCATCTAAATTTTTTTTTTTTAAATTCAATCGTATAGTTTTGGCTTTTAATTTGAATTTGAATTTATCACAGTGATTTAAATACATTTGAACTTACAGGTACTAAGATGGAAGAGAAATGTTGATGGGCTAAAAGATGGCGAAATTGTAGAAGTCAACGAGTTTGTATCTGTTGACCAAGACAAAAGGCAAATTCTGATGTCAGCGTTTGACAGTAGCCTGATCAAAACCAAGTACTACCCTTCTTTGAGCCTCCACGACTTTGAAGCAGAAGACGGCATGGTAAGAGATTTATTTATTTTATTTATTTATTTATCTAAATAAACATATTTATTTTATTTAATATCATTTTAATAAATAATCCGTTTATTTATTTATATTTTTTTAAAATCAAATTTTTAATTTATTTATTTATGTACTTTTATAGGGTTTAGTAGCGTTAAAGATTTGGGATCATGAAATGAAACATAAGTTTTGTTTTATATCTGAGGTGGCACATAGATATGAAGAAACTATAGAAGAAGTTAAAGAAAGAAACGATAAAGTTGTAAGTGTATGATGATCAATGTAGTCGCGATAATAATAATAATAATAATAATAGATGCAATTTAGTTGTATTACAGAATACAGACAAGTCTATGGCCAATGATGGAGGTAGATTTAGCCACTGATGTAGGTCCACTGTAACATAAAGCTTTATCGCATTTACATTGTCAACTGTTGCGTCTATAGCCACCAAAGAAGTATATTACTGTCAACATTAATATCTTTAGCCACAAAAGGACTGCAATATTGTCATTAATATTTTAATATATAGATACATGCATGAAAAGAAACTATTTATGCCATTATAATTAACATCTCCTGCTGAGAAAGGAGATTTTTGTCACCAATAATGCTATGGCATTTGCAGTTTAAACGCCTATAGCAACCAAGGACATCTTTAACGTCTAAAACCATCGAAGTGCCATAACAGTGACAATTTTGACATCTATAATCACTAAGGGATTTTATAGATATTTATCCTCTCTTGCTTTAAACACTGTATATTAAATAGTCATCATTTTTAATTATTTATTGATTAATTTCCAGATTGACCTTCAAAAGCCACAAAAGAAATTTACATTCAGCAGATATGATGAAATGGGACTAGAACAACTAAAGGAAAAAAGTCCAGCTTTGGCGGAGTTTTGTTCAGATGTAAAAACCTATAGATTAAATGTCATTGGTGGTAAGTGGATATACTATTGGCCTGTATACTAGTTGTCATTAAAAACAAACATACCAATTAATGTCAAAATCATAATTACAAAGCAAAGTAAAACAAATTGAAAACTGATAAATTTAGTAAAACACGTGAACTTTTATATAGTAAGTGAGGCCGTGTACTCCAGAAGACAACCGCCTCCTGATCAGCTAGCTACAACGGACACTTGTGTAATCAAAATTGAGAATTAAAGGACCATGGAGCTATACAAAACAAGATACTTATAGATACACTGTTGAAACAGAGATACTGCAGACCAGACTTATAAAGATTTTAAAAAGTTTTAATGACCTTCATCACAATATTGTTGCTAAGTATGAAGTCTGTGTATCCAAACTTTCGCTGGATATATTTGTCGTGCAATAATTCCATGTTTCTGTCATTCTCTGACGGTTTGATAATGCGTGTGGCGGATGTAGCTAACTGAACAAAAGGTGCTTACCCGTTTCGGAGCATTCGGACTCACTATCCTTATGAAAGCGCACTTGTGTAACGTCATTTGACTGTTTGTAATCTTATGTATTGTAAACAGTTGTGCATACTAGACACTTTGTTTCACTTCAGTTCCATACCTTTTTAAGTTGTTATAGTTACAAATACATTTGTGCATATACGAATTTCATCAAATGAACCATAGTCTTCTGTAAACACTGTCCATCTATTGATTAATTTTTATCTTGTTTATTTTCAGAACATCCAAAATTACCATGGATACCATTTCACACACTATGCATATGGTATCCATACCCGATATTTCCCAATTTCCCCGCTGCAGAGGAGGAATACCAGTTTCCATGGCCACCAAAGATTAGGATGTAAAATGTTTGATTCATCATATACGAATGTGTTTGTTCCAGATTTGATACTACATTACATACTACTTATTTTATTGAAGATGACAAATTGTCTATACTTTTGCTGTTCTTAAGAGTGATATCAAGTATGATATTGGTTTTAAAACATTTAGTGAATTTTTTTTTATAACTTGTATATACAACATGTCTCATTAAGATATGAGTTTTATAATGTTTATGGTTATTTACTTTATTTAGAAATAAATTGTATTTTTAAATGTTTCATTTTGAGTTGGATTATTTCTTTGTCGAAACAGTCAAACATAATCTATATGGTCCTTTGAAAATGATAAATGTACAGTAGTAAATCATCTGTCATCTGACTAATCAATATGCCTTCAATAATTATTCTGGAAAATGATGTTTGTGATATCACTCTTGTATAAGCAAATAAAAAGTAAGTACAGTCCAACCTGCCTTAAGGCCACCTCCATATAAGGGTCACCTGCATATAAAGGTGGGAGTAGAATTGTATCCCACTTGATCTTTATTCATAATATTTGAACTTGTATATAAAGATCACCAGTCCATAAATACCACTTTTACTGGTTCCCTTGTGTGGCCTTTATAGACAGGGTTGACTGCAAATACAAAATACATTTTCTCTCTGAAACTTGGATCTTTTATAGGCTGTCGGAATAACGTTTTACTAAAAGCCAAGCATAAATTGATATGGCCACTTATTGAATGATAAAGGTTACGGAGACAATACACGATAGTTCGCCCCTTTAACCACTTTCAATTTTGGACAGTAGTTTCTTTTAATGAGAATAACAAGGAGAAGCTCTTGTTTCTGTTTCACAATCATATAAATATATACTAAGCCACTAAGTATTAATGAAATATACTTGAAACATATTCATAGGTACAAGTTAAAAAATAAAAAAACAAAAATACCAATCCATGTCCAAATCACAATCCAAAAGCAAAGTGAAAATAAAACTGGCAAATAAGGTTAACACGTGAACTTCCACCAGGGAAGTAAGCCCATGTACTCCGGAAGAGTAAACACCTTTTTAGGAAGCCACACCAGTCTTATATTATTAAGATTAAGAATAAAAAACAATAGAACTATGGAGTGTCAAATATATCTATGGTAGTTCTATTTAGAGACATCATATTTATCAACATTATCGCGATGACGGTCATAAAAGTTTTTAAGTATCTTAATAAGCCTAGGCCTAAGGTACGAAATTGAGAAAGGAAACGGTATTAGTTAAGATACTAGATAATGCATATTTAGACAACTAATTATATAATGACACTAATGATGTCAACTGTAGAGGTCACTGGATTTAATGGATAATGGTACCTAAGAGATATAATGTAATGCGGTTGGTATTAACCCTCTTATTGTGGAGCTTCCAATGGTTAATTCAGTAACATTATCCTGGACTGAGTAGTCAATGATGTTTATCCGAGATATTGCGTACGGGTGTACTTGCTATTAGTGCGCATTACATTAGGGATGTCAGGAACATTTGCAACACACACATACACACTCCATATGAACACGTGTTTAAATTAATCCTCGAGATTACTGTATTTCCGTTAATTGAGTGCACATGGTTTTTATTATTTATTTCTTTTAATTGAACATGTTTCCATTAAACTATTAATAAAATGCATTTACAATGCACTGACCTAGCCAAATTATTTTCAAATAAAAACATTATTGTTCAGTTCTCCAGTACATAGAGAAATTATGCGAAAATTTTAGAAATTAAATCTAGTTTATACACCAATTGGGCATTATTCAAAGTTACACCAGGGCATTTAGGTCAGGTAGGTAATTGTTGTTCGGAGTTTTTTTCCAGGTGTGATCATTATGAATATTCCAAATATGACATAACGTTTATAGTTGTTCCAAGTAAGAAGGCACAGAGGGGATAATTTTGACAGTCATATTTGTTGTTTTGTTAAAACGTTCTAAAATTGCCCTATGTACAGAATTAAGTTCACTTTTTCATGAATGAAAAATATTTTTTCCTATTAGGTCAGTATATATTGTATTAAGTTTTGACAAATGTTTTGTGATATTGTTGGAAAATATGACTTTATTCTTGCATTTTCCATGTACACTGAATTTGTGGAAATAGTTATTATTTAAATGTATGATCACGAATACCTCTCAAATTGTTGATGTGACGTAAAACAATTATCATCCAACCAACCTACCTATTTTGCGCCTTGGTTTATTACCATCATACCACGTCATACCTCCATAACATTTAAGATATTAATTAGCATAAATTAATGTTATACGTTAAATCCCTTGGAACTCGACCGTAAACTTCACTTAATGTTGTCACACGCATAAATATGCCTGAACAAATTAGTGCCGTCATTGGCAAATAATATTTTATTAAAAAAGAGTTTCTACAACCTAAATATTACAAAGGTAAATGGTAAATATGAGATAAAACATTGAATTAAATACAAGTTTATTTTTTGTTAAGTCTGATTACCTTGCACACATTGTTTATATTTCATAAAATAAGGATTTATTTTTTCTAAGAGTATTTGGCATTAATCAATGTAACTAAGAACAAACAATTTACAAGTATGTGTAACCTACTATATACTTCCACAATAAAATATCATACATTAAAACCTAAGTCTTATTGAAGACAAAATGAAATGGTTGACAAAACATCTTAGCATAAGTATTTTTTAAGCAATTTTTTTCCTTACAAATGCCAAAATTTTAAAAACGTTCTATAGAGTTAAATATATATACATACTGTTCTATGCATGCATTTAAATTATTGATTTATCACTTTAAAATCAACAATACTTTCCATTGTATGTATATATTCAACAATTTTATAATATCATCAGCAAAATATAAAAATATATTTATTTATGGATGGCAGTGTATTATATATTCCCACATTTGTCTACTAACTATACAGAATATAAGTAAAAGCAATTAACGAAACTATAATAATAGCTTGGTTTGCGCCAGGAGAGCTTCCAACGTTTGTGTTTGTTACAGTTTTAACTCTGTCTTTCAACCAATTATATGCACGGTTATCGCCCTTGAGTAGGGGACTAATTGTTGTCCATGTTTTCTTGTGATACTTATTTAACCATTCTATCTGCAAACAATTAAACTGTATATCAGATACGCTGCATGAATATATATATTAATAAAGTTTTTTTTATTATCTTTAATTGTTTTTTAATATACACATATAAGAAATACATGCAAACAATTCTTAAAATTTAATTTATAAACAATGATAAAGCCATGGCAAGTAAAATATTAGCATCGTTATGGCGTTAAAATTCAAAAACTTATGTGCGTCATCCATAATAACATGACGTCACTAAGAGTTAACCCTTTCATGTAAAAATAATAGAAAACTGTATACAATGAAAATGCTTAGAACAAAAAAAATTAAATATTGTAACATGTGTCGGTCTTTTCTCTTTGTTTCTTTCATAAGCAAATTGCAAAGTGCATGTTTTGTTGTCTCTTATTATATCTTTCTACATGTATTTGTATTGATTTTGAATAATTGGATTAGGAAATAAATATGGTTCTGCGCCCAGGTCTTTTTTAAATAATTTATAGAGAAAAAAAAAACACACACACACACACACACACACACACACACATATAATATATTGGCTGTACAAGAAAAGTCCTACACGTTTGTGTACGAGATTTTCGAAAACCTCTGTAAATGTAACAAAATGGCATGTTTCCATATTTTATATGTAAAAAAAGAAAAAAGAACTTACTTGTAAATGGGTCAGTAAATCATACATAATAAGTTTTGGTTCAAACGGAACTAGTGTTATTGTCTCAAACTCCAGAAATCTAGTTCCTGGAACATTATACTGAAAACACAGTAGAACAATAATAAAAGTTTGTTGTTTGTTTTTGGCTTGCATTTTGGCTTGCATTTCAGTTTGTGGTTTGGTCTTGTAATGACCACCAATACTTTATTTACTTTGTCTTCTTCGACCATTTATATTCTCATTATTAAAAAGTTATAAGAAAATCCAAAACACACAACATAATATATATAATTAAGTTATTGTGAATTATGCAAACTAGATCTCTCATTGAACAGAACTTTATTTTTTAACATAGAAAATTACATCGTAAATTAAAATTCTATAGCATCATTACCTCTATATCAGTTACATTCTTCACGTACATGATGTTTTCTAATCTTATACCAAACTTTCCAGCTTCATAATACCCAGGTTCTGTAATAAAGCACTAAATTATGTCAAATGTAAGAAAGAATGACGACAAATTCAATGAAAATAAAGTGTCACAAGATATAAGTTTAATCAAAATGGAACAGTCGATTGGATCTGAGAAATTTATCTAGAATAAAACCGTAGTACCTTGTAAATGCACATATGCAATCTACAAATAATTTAGAGACGTCATCTGATATGCAACATAATATAAAAAAATTCTGATGGAGTTAAAAGGCTAAAATGCAAATATTTAGTTAACTGCGCTTGTGAAAATTGGATTTTTTAGATATTATCCTGTTACCTTATTTTTTTACATTGTTTTGCTGTTACCTGACAAAATGAATGCTATTTATTCTAAGGGACAAAACTGCTGGACATAGGGATCGTTTCAACAGAATAATCTCTCTCATTCATATTGTACATACCGTTAGAATAAAAATGATTTTCTTTTAAAGGTGAATCTAACTCGTATTCATAACGCATGTATGCAATCACACCTGGTCCTATAAATAAATAAATAAATAAATAAGTAAATGAATAAATACTCTAAAATATTGCAATATTATGTCAACTATGTCATTTTTTTAAGATTCTAGAACCCGTTTGACATCCATGACATTTCCTCGTATACTATCATTACTATGCAGTTAATCAAGATAATAAAAGGCAATCGTTAATTGAAAACAAGATACTAATCCATGGCCAAACCACAATCCCATAGCAAACAAAGTATTAGAAATTGGCAAATTAGAAAAGACACGTGGACTTTCACCAGGTACGTGAGACCGAGTGCTCCAGAAAGCTAAGCACCACCTTCTTAGCTAGTTACATCTGTCACATGTTAAATCAGTCAATTATAATAATACTAACCGGTTTGATTGGCGATGTTTAATTTTAATAACACAAATTGAGTTTATGAAGCAATAAATGAAGACACAGTGTATTGTTAAAATATGAGCCATACGTAGGTATAATTAAACACAGTAATACTCTCCATGTTCAAAACACAATTCAAAAAGTAAAGTTAAAAGAATATATCTTATGTTTGTTAGCATGTACAACAGTCAGCTTCCCTCAAAATGATTGATTCAATGAATGGAGTTTATATCATAATCAAGAACATTTCATTTATATCAAAATTCACAAGTTATAAGTGAAGTTCAGAAAGAATGCTTTATCGTATCGCGCTTGCCTTGACAAGGGGCACCGGTGATAAAGGTTTCCTCCGATGAAACCCATGACTTTCATATATAAATGCCAAGTGTTGGGCAAAAGAACAGTTACTACCTATTTACAAGTCTTGGTATGATCAGCCCGTGGTTCGAACCCAAGACCTTCCACAAAAGAAGCACGTTTTCTACAAACTGAGCTACCGTAGTGGTACCAACCACCTTAGAGCAAATACAAACATTTATCGCAGAAAACCCCTTCGTATTAACCCTATGATCAGGTTGCAGTACAGGTATGTCGAAAGTTTAACGCAAAGGTGGCAAATTGGCAGCTCATCTCTACTCTTGTTACTTATATCTCGGCAGCTTTGTAATTACTTCTATCTACATTGTATTTCTTGACATATTTTCGCCGCTTGTTATACATATCTTGGCCGTTTTGAACCTTTGACAGTTCAGGCACCGATTCATGAACAATACATAATTACTAGTATTTATTTTACTTAAATTTAAGGCTAAACTAAACTTTTCTAACGTTTCTAAAAGACGTACCTGGCCTCGCAATCACTAACAATTCTTAACGTTTTAGAACCTTACTTAGTTAAGTTAAAACTTATATTTTGAACATTTTTGCTTAAGTGAGTAGTGTTCGTCAGGGCTTGTTTTTTATTGGTAAATTATGCTAACATGATGTTCACCTTATAATGCATATCTATTCAATTGTGATCACATTTTACCTTCATGGACGCTTAAATATGCACCGACACCGTGTCCTGTTGCATGTCTGTATTGTAGACCTACGTTCCACAAATATTTTCTAGGAATTGCATCTATTTCACGACCTGTGTACAAAACCAATAAACAATGTATAAACGCTTCAAATCTTAATAAAGCTTAATTTTTAAAAAAAAGGATATTATTTCTATTAAAATGTGCAAAATCAATTTAACTCAGGTTGGAAAACGTGTTATATGTATTGAATATTAGTTATGTATAGCTATGTAAGTGTAAAAGAACAAAATAAGCAAAATTATCTAGCTGGAATACAAGTTTATAGAAACATCTGGGACAATAAAAAACAAGCATTCGATGCACAAAATGCACAAGATAAAATCAAAATATGTAGTTATTAAACCATGACTTTAGACAAGTAGAAGAGGTTTCTAGTAGTATTTAACCTCCCTGTTAAGATTATTTCTATCTATCAAGGGGTTACATCTTTTAAGTTGAAGGGGACAATTAGAAGAAGATTGGTTCTGGTAAGTTGAATGGGACAAGTAGAGGAAGAGTTAAATAGTATTTAACCTGTTGAGATTATTTCTCTCGATTAAGGGGTTAGTTCTGGTAAGTTTAAGGGGACAAGTAGAGAAATTGTATTTAACCTCCCTGTTGAGACTATTTCTATCAATCAAGGGGTAAGTTCTGGCAAGTTGACGGGGGAAAGACTAGTATTTAACCTCCCTGTTGCGACTATTTCTATCAATCAAGGGGCAAGTTCTGGTAAGTTGACGGGGAAAGACTAGTATTTAACCTCCCTGTTGCGACTATTTCTATCAATCAAGGGGCAAGTTCTGGTAAGTTGACGGGGAAAGACTAGTATTTAACCTCCCTGTTGAGACCATTTCTATCGCTCAAGGGGTAAGTTCTAGTAAGTTGAAGACATTAAAACAATCAGAGAGAACTGACAAAAAGTTTTAATGTGGCAAACATATTTCCTCATACTCGAACCTACCGATGTGCGATTCGAAAATACGCAAATGCGAAAAAGATGATTCAGGCGAAGAACATTGTTACCACTCGATTTAATTCTATAAAATGTAAATAATGTCAAATGATTTGACCAATGATATCATGAAGGCTATCACATTAAGTTAAATTCCCCCTATATAGGTATAGTATTTGGTTAAAACACATCAAGTACTTACCGTACATGCCATTTGGCCACCGTAACCGAGCCAGGTCAATATGTCCCATAAGCACACGTGTATAACATTCCTATAAAATGTAACGATTAATAGTTAGGCTTGTGGTTGTAGAAATGAATTTCTTCATAGCAAGAGGTATCCAAACACATAAACACAGTAAACATATAAAAGGCACAGTAGGTATACTATAAAATACTGAGGCAACCGATTTATGGAATATCCTGTCATGACGGACACAGTTTGAAGTTTCAACTCAGTCTCAAGTAATGTGATTCGAGCTAACACTATTCGCTCCATTAATAAATGCACTTTCATCTTTACGAGTTTTGTTGAAATACTAATTCTTATTATATTTTTTCTCTTATCTCTAGTCTTTAATGGAATAGAGACGACGAGCTATTTTGTTAACCGTAATTTCAGAGGTTTTCATTCTCTATTCAATATCTTATACATGTTTTCTTTTCAATAGGATATAGTCTGTTTCATATTTCATTTTATTATTCAAACTATATTAATTTTTGGTAATTAATAATGTTTGCGACATATGTATGGTATTTGATTAAGCTATCAAGATCGTGTTGTAAGCTACTTATTGACTCAAGTATGAAATCTTGCGGAGACAAACCAACATTGTAGTCACTCACTAGTACTCCATGTAGTGCATACTTCCTAACATACATGCACACTGCTGAATTCCGATGTTGGTTAGGGGCGTTGGTTCATTACAACATCGATAACTGGAACACCGCGAAAATAAAATGTTAATGATGTAACAGTAACAGTAAATACCTTTTGATATTTTGTGGGTGTACCAAAATGGATCGTTCTAGTGACGTCAGTTGTCCCATCCCTAATTTATGAAAAGATGTTTTTGTTTTATTAAGGATGGATACTACAATAGATAAATACTAAAGGTTACATTCTGGTAGTAAAACGATCAGTTAACATGTGAGGTAGGAAGTTAGTAAACTAGTAGTCATAATTCGTGTCTTGTTCAGCTGGTTCTGTCAAAATGGTGAGAATTGCATTGTGTCCTTGCAGTTGATCGCACTTTGTTTCCAAGAAAATGTTTTTTCAGTGACATATTTCTTTTGTGATATACTGTATGCTGCTCTTCTTAATTCTATTGCATGCGATTTCACAAATATTGCACTTCCGAACTTGATTGGTTGGTCATTTACAAATCGCTGCGTTTCATAAATTTGATTAGTGGTTTAATTACAAATTACTGCCTTCCTGAATTCGTTTGGTAGAATATTTAAAAATTACGTTATAGGATAGTTCAGCAATATCCAATAAAACTTCATAGTGACTTGTAATAAGTTATTAAAGCTTTTATTTCATTGAACCGAACCAAACCATGACAATAGAGGCGTTTTGTTGAAGGGACGTTACTCTGTGTATTGCCGCTCGGTCAAGCCGTGTATTTTTCGCTCGGTCCATGCATGTCAGAAGTTAGTACCACGTGATCATTCATTAACCAGAGGAAATGATTGCTACGAATGTAATATGAAATAATCATAATAATGACGCCTTCTTGAATTTGATTGTTGGTTTACTTACAAATCACTGACAAAAATGGCCCACCTAAATTATTATATATAGATACTGTCTTCCTGATTTCTTATGGTGGAATACTTATGCATAATGCCCTTATGAACTATTTACAAATAACCTCTCCCCCCCACGAATTCGTTAGATTGTAGTATACTTACAAATACTGTCCTCCTGAATCCAGTAAATACATATCATCCGAGGTTATATTTCGATTAGTAACATTTGATACAGAGTAATGGACTATGGCTCCATTTGGTCCACTTGCAGATATAGCGGGAAAACTTCTACCCCTATAGTACATTTGCTGTCTGAAAGAAAATAAGTTTTGTAAATTTATTATTTTATTTTTTTTTATATTGTGTTTGCAGATTTTATTTGGTGTATGACCATTTTTGTATTTTGCTTCCAGCAACTTAACGCTTTTCAATCACATTTTGACAGCGAAACATTACCATTGTATTAATATTTATACAGAAATTTTCCATTTCGTTTTATTTTGCGTTAATTCGATATAATAATAAAACGCCAAATTAACAACAAATATACTAATCCATGTCACAATCACAGTCCAGAAGCAAAGTAAAAACTTTGGAACTGACAACTTAGTTAGACATGTGAACTTCCACCAGGGATATGATGCCGAAAGCTTCGGAATGGTAAACTCTTGTTTAGCTAGCTACACCCGCCACGTGTGTAGTCGAAATGTGTGAAAGGAAAATGGAACTATGGGACGTCAAATATATGCAGGCTAATCATGGCCACACAGACATCATACTTATCAACAATACTGTTTTGACGACCATAAAATATTTGAGGGCCGCGATAGGCCTAGGTTTGCAATAGCCCTGGGTCAATTTTGTTGCAAGCAGACATTAATATATTATTCTGATATAATCCTCTTGCATTTACACTGACAATTATCTGTTGACTCGAACATCTTAAAATAACGATTTTTGTAAAAAATTCCTGAAACGAACATTTTGCGATTTGTAGTATGCAGTTACAGCAGAATTGCAAAGCAGGGCCATTTTTTACTCTAATCTTAACATGTGTTTAATTAGGTTGTCACTTCAATTTAATGTAAATCTTTAAACCTTTACGACTTGTAAATGCAATCGGAATTAAACTACTGTGCATGTATATATTTCCTAAAATTATTTGATTTCGATTGAATGAAGTTTGGTTTAATAGGTTTTAATTGTTTGCAAGACACTAAATGTCATTTAACTCTAAAAGATAGTTACGATCTGTATTGTGTTACAACGTCTGCTGCCTCCATTTCTGTCCATATTTTTCCTTTCTGAATCTAGAAAAAAATGAATTGAACATATTATATGCATGTGAAATTTGTGGATGCGTTTTCATTTTCATTTTTAATTATACGCTAAGCGAGTGTACCTAGCTAGACAGAAGTTGTTTACACACTAGGAGCACCCGACCTCAATTTCCTGGTGATAGATAACCTTTTTTAAACTGTTTTTAAACTTTTTTTGCCAATTTTCAAAGATTTTACTTTTTCTAATTCTAAACATGTTCTGGTCGTAACACACCGACATTTTCCTTTTTAAAAAAAACATATTATGATCAACATTTTCTAATTGAGAAACAGTTTAGCTAATTGTGTATGCTATATGAAAGAAGCCAAGGCATACAAAGTGTTTCTTAAGCTAAATTTGATAAAATTACATATTATACCAGCTTTAATTTTACAGCATTAGACTGTCGTTTCTGAATAAAACTTTCACCTGTGGATATTTTTTCAACCCCTTGAGAAAAAAAAATTGGTTTCATAATTTTAGTTAAAGCATGACTTTAAATTCAGAAAAGTCTCATGCAAATGTGTAGAATAAAATTATTGCATGCAATTTGGGTAGATATTTGCGTTATTGACTGAAAATCTATATTGACTTAAGACGTCATTTCCATGATAAAGTTTATTGTCACAAAGTGATTCTAAAAGCAATTTTTAAAGTTGATAATTATATTTGATTTTGTTTCAGGATCCCAATCATTTTTCTTCAAAAGAAGTTTATTTAAAAAAATCGAGGAAAGCCGATTTTAACTGATATGTAATTAACAATGTGAAAGATTCTTTATTTGATGACATTACCTAATAAATTAAAGTAAAACTTTAAATTTGGCGACTTAGGTTAAAATGTTTAATATTTAAAAAAATCAAGGTAAAAAGGCTTACTTCTTCTTCTAATTCTGCTACAAACTTGATCAAGGCAACTGCATCCCTCACCTTAAAAAAGATAAATTTATTTTAAATAAATGGTCAGTCGCAAAATAATTACTTAATTGATATTAAGTTATTATGTTTCATTATAAATGTATTTAAGTAGGCTAAAACAATTGCTTGAGAACAACGATATAGGGCTAAAAGCAACAGTAATAGGACTTTGTCAACTTATCTTTACATACAGTATCAAGTTTGGTTGACAGTACTGATCTAGTTGATTACTAATAGAATCTATCACACCTTGTGGTGCCAGATAAGGAAATCTCAATGAGTTGCCGAGTTTTGAACCAAATAAATTAGAACGAGGGTTAAGATTTCCTTATCTGGCACGCACTACAAGTAGTGAATGATTTTATTTCTTGCACCAGAAAGCACAATTTTTCAATTTAATATCAATTTTAACTTATCGATACACCTCTGATTTTGTTGATACAATTTTGCGGGAAAAACAGCGTGTAGGCTATTATGCACAAGGCCACAAGATGGAGATAACTTGCACCTCTCTTTTGATGTATTTTTCTATCTGGGATGCAAGAATATGAAATCTTGTCTATCAGACTATAAGTGTATAAATTAGAAACAAGACGTCTCCTAGCTTTTGGAGTTTCAGAGCATGTATGCCACATATGAATTTTAATTCAATAATAACACTTCCGTGTGATAAATCAAAAGGCATGTCAAAATAGTTCTAAAATAAAGTACATTGATATTGGTCGATATGTACCCATTTCAAACATATCTGAACACAAAAGCTTGTTCGTGATAAGGTTTTTTTTTAACTCGTAGGAACGATTTTTCAGTTCGAAGATACGATTGTGAACATTTTACCTACGATTTCAAAATAAATCAGATTTTAAAGAGGTACGAACTAGCTTTCGTATCTAAATCATAATTCAGAAGCAAAGTTAAAACTTTGACATTGATTATTTAAGTAAAACACTTAGATTTTAAACAGGGAACCGACTTCGGGTGCTACAGAATGATAACATTTCCGGTTTAGCTAGCTTCACTCGCCAAAAGAAGTGAAATCATACACACCAAATGATAATGAAATGTTTTGTCCTTAAAACTATTCTTATTTTCTCTTTTATTCCAGCCATTTTGAATTTACAAAAAACCCAATTTTAATTTTTGTTTTGTTGGTTTTTTTGTTTTTTGATAGACACTTGTACTAACGAAATAACAATGTTTGACTTACATTAGCATTTACCATTCCCTGAGTTTCTACCTTATTTTTCTGGGACTTCTGCACGGCAACAGGCGTCAGGGCTTTGTATCTTTTATCCTATTACATAACACAAAAAAACGTTGTTAGCAGAAATGGCATATAATCCAGGTGATTTTAATTTTGTATTGTGTTTTAACGAAATTAAATGTACATGCATTGTTGGTTTTGTATTTCATTTGAATAAGGAATCTTTAATTTGTCGTGTTTCATGTGTCGTTTAGTCAATAGGTTTTCTACATATTTAAGAACGTGTCAATATTAAGCATTTGCATAACATTATTTGTATCGTTGTTTATCCTAAAAAGTTTTTACAGGATTTTATAAATCAGAAGCATGCGTATATTTAAAATTCCTAAAAAGCGTTTCTTCAGTAGGTTTTTATCTAGAAAATATTCAAGTCATCCTATTGCGAAAGTATCTCAGTAATGAAATTTCAAGGGATTACGTTTTTGCAAGTAGTATGAAGCATTGTTAAGACCTACAAAACACAATTGTTTAATACATTTCACAATTTTACAGTTTTAGCACACTTTTACATGGTATACGTTGTATGGCAATAAACTATATACAACCGTCGTTTAGCATGCGTCAATCACAACTATCTTTAACTGTGTTCATTAACCTTTTGCCAATGACAATTTGGCAACAATGAGTTGCCGGACACACGGGTAATAGTAAAATAATTATGTTGTACATTGTATAAAGAAACTAAATCGAATATAAAAAGGTGTCGTTTTGTATACCTCCGGAATCTTTGAATATATAGCTTGACTACATTTATGTGAAATCCAGATTTTGTTGACAGGTGAAGACCCAGTGACATATGCTTCTATATCTGCAATAAGCTGTGCGTTATTATACTCTTTCACCTGGAAAACAACATTTGTATACATAATATTTTTAAATAAAGGTAAACGCAAAAAACTTAGGTACACGGATGTAGTGCAGTTTATATTTGCTTAATGCTTATATATATATTTCTTTACTTGCTTTTTTATGTATGTATCATTTGCTTGCATAGTGTTATGATCATCGGTGCCTTCGACGTTTTTAATCATATGGTTTAGGTTATCGTTAATTTTCGATGTATTTGTAACCACTGTGGTACCTCAGTTGGTAGAGTCCTCGCTACGTAAGTGGAAGGTCGTGGGCTCGATCACCGGCCGAGTCCTACCCAAGGCTTAAAAGTGGGTAGTAACTGTTCTATCGCCACGTTCTCGGTGTCACGGTTCTTTCAGATGGGTACCTAAAATAAACGAGGTCCAGTGTCACGGTGGGCTTGACGCGCTAAAAAACCCTGCTGTATAATGCTATCAGGCAAAGCACAGGCAAAATTTCTGCACCATCGCCTAATGCTGGAGACGTCTCGATATAAGTGAAATATTCTTGACTAGGGCGTTAAACACCATTACTCAACTCAACTCGATGTGTTTGCCGTGTTATTTGTTGCTAAATACGTGTTTCTATTGTGCGGTGTGATAAAAATCGCATAAAATTTTTTTATATATTTTTTGAGTTTGCAGTTCCCAAGAACATATTTTTTCCTGCCGTTTTCTTCATTGATTTGGATATTGCTAAGAACATATTAAAGGGTCTTTCTTCCTTTCTTCTATTTTATATTTTTGCTGCAACGTAGGCTGCTATTTACAATTAGACACAGGAGACATACCTCTACACAAAGTCCAGTGGATTGACTACATGTACCGTCAGTTCCTGTATTTAGGTGACTTGACACAGTCTGCGTAGTTTCCTTGTCAGTAGGTATCTCGATTAACTTCCTTACATGATCAATTATATACAGCCTGAATGTTAAACAGAACGAAATTAAATTAAAATAATATGGAGGACTATAACATCAATCCATGTCCAAATCACATTTCCAACACAAATTAACAAATTTTGAAAACTGGCAAATTCAGTTTAACACCTGATCTGTAACCAGAGAAGTGTCGCTGGATGAGCAGGCATCTCCCGTTTAGATAGCTACAACCTCCATGTAGGTAATTAAACGGAAAATGAAACGAATAAAAAACTTAAAATATATCAATGATAGAATGGATTAGATATACAAAATATTATCAGTCATGTTGGAATGACGGTCGTCAATGTTTTTACAGACTTTTTTCTCGAATCATTTAGTTTTTTTAATATAAATGTATTTCGTGTATAAACAAGGGGTATAGAAAGAGTGGAATAGATATGGGTGCACCTGGAAGCACACCAAACATAGAACATAGACATAACAGAGAGGTCTTGACAATGCTTTGTAGTTGTGATAAACTGGTTATTTTTAAAGATTACCTTGTTTCGTTGTTTCTTCTTTCTACTGTGGCGTAGGAAATAAAAAACGGATTGAATGGAACATCAGTCGACCTCAGATTGAAAAGCCCTGAAAATATAATAATTTTCTTTGAATTTTTAAAGTTTGACCCTAACAGTAATGTGTATACATTGCATCTGTTTTATTTCAATGCACAGCATATTGATCAATTAATAAGACATATAGTGCATATACGGTAAATATAATAATATAAACAAATTGTTACAAATGATGTGTACTAAGTTCCGTATTGGTTTATTCAAATGCGCCTAAAACAGGCGCCTCCACTGAAAAATTACACACAACAATTTTTCGAAAAAAAAACCCAGCTTGTATGATAATAAAATGCATAAAATATTCATCAAGATGACATATACTTCTTACATTCAACTAAAACTAAATAAACACTTGAACACTTTAACTTATAAAACATATATCAGGTGTTTAGTTTACGTTGTCTTTTATTTTTGGTATAGAGAGATGATTTACCCACATATAACAATCAACCAAACATTAGTAAAACTTTTAGACAGTCTATACATACAAGGTATTTCATCTAGAGCTGTTATTATCAAAACATCAACATTCTTCTTCTCCATGGCAGCGTGCATATCCATGATTTTGTCTTCCCAACTTTTTCCTGGTGAATAAATTGTAAAACTTCATACATGTATTTTAAATGGCCAATACAATCGCCATATACTGTTGTTCTTATCAATTCGCTGCCATATAGTGACTAAGAATTTATCTGATGTAACACATGTATATATAAACCTACCTGCGAACTTCATTGGTAAGGCATTAATTGTATTACTAGGTTGTTTTGGACGTCCATTTCTAGTCGACCATATTTTATCAACAAGTTCCTCTTGTACTGATTTAAATGTAACGTCACCCTTCTCAAACTTTTCATTCATTTTCTTCCATTTATCTGAAATAAATGAAACAAAATATCGTTATTTTCCCTTTATGTTTTCTTCTCTCTGACCTTTATTATCATATTAAGAAAGGGAAAAGTTAACTATTTTATACAAAAAATAATTGAGAATCAAAATTGAAAGAATGCAAAGTATGGAGGCAGTATATAAACCGGCATATGAACTTGGAACAGGTGAAGACTTGTCAGATAAAGTAAATGACAGAGAAGCAAAATTTCTCACAAATAACAAATTACATTATAGTTAATAAATCATTCAATGAATTTTATTTTAGACGGGATGCGCTTATTATTCTGGAGCACCAGTCTAATTATTACTTATGGAAGTTCCCGAGTTTAACTTAATTGGTTAGTTTTCAGTTTGCTTTTTTTAATTGAGATTAGAACATGGACTGGCATGTTCGTGTTTGATTCGTAAAGCAGATATATTATGGACTATATATTTCATTATAATATGTGTAGCTGAATAGCATATATTCCATGAGCCAGCTGGCTTCTTCCTCACAACATTTCTAAGAATTAGAAACCTAATTCGAGACGAGTTAAGAAATTGGGACATTATAGTTAAATGAGATAAAAATTTTCAGTTGTTTCATGGAACCCACCCGTCATACAATACACATGATTTACATACCATTTCCAGTTATAAATGAACTAGCTCCTACTTGTTTTCTTGGCAATAGTTTCATTATAGCAATAATATATTCTTCAATTTTGGGAACTCCCACTTCGCCTAGAAAATAAAAAAAATCACTAACATTGCTAAAAAAACATGTAGTATAAAAACAAATTATGAAATCTGCAGTTGATACGTGAACTATACAATAAAAATGAACTGACCTCAGCAAAACAAACTGTGTATTATATTACATATTATCAAAAGTAATTGAATACCTTTACTTCCGATCATAAATAAATAAATAAAAATGGGCATGCCAGGAAAATATCGATTAAATGATCTAAAATCTCTGGTTTTATTGAAGTTGTTCACCTAGTTGATCATAAAGTCTTAATACTCTACAAAGTTTTATTTATCACAAGTGATTAGACGGTCCATAGCACTGAAACACGCGGTAAACGCATTCAAAACATTGAATACAGCCCCCCTCAATTTTCCATGAGAAAGTGGTAGATTTTGGTCATGGCGCTGTTAATGAAAGGTTAATCTTATTAAACGAAGACTTAAAACCTGTTATGAAGTCGAATCTAATAATGTCGGTCATTTTAATTAATAATTAAAATTTTAACCGATAAGTCTTTACAAAATTGATTTATAACATACTCATTCTCATTAATATCCAGTTACAATCAAGTTCGTCCTCTGCTTGTAGGTGATATCTCCCATCAGCCCAAAATGCTGCACGGTCTGCAAACACTACCGCTTGCCCTTCATTGATAGAAAAAATTGTTTGTGCTGGAGATAATACATTCATTGATTTACTTAAACGTGATTGGAATACAGTAAAACATCGCCATCATTAGCTCAGTCAGATTTGCGTTTTTGAGGAGTTTGACGGTTAAATTAGGAACGATTAAAAATAAAAGCATAAAATACACTTTTGGACTCAAAATAATATAACGTTAACTGGGTAATCGAAGGATATTATAACAAAGTTTTACTCCGGCGATAAGCGATATTTCAAAGTTATGAAGGTGCATTATAACAAGGACTAATTGTAAAAATTAAAAAATAAAACGATTTAAAATGCGTTAGTAAATGGTTACTTATAAAAACATTTAAACAAAAACAAAACAATCGTAGGGCATGAATAATGTAAAGACCGGCCATGTGTGAAAAAATATTTTTCCAAAACACTTGAACCAGTATATGATATAAATCGGGAAATGTATGTTACTGTATTCGTTGTTCTAACCTGTAAATTGTCGAGAATCAAAACACAAAAACTTTCTCGAGTATTTTTTTTATTATACTTGTTTATTTTACTTCGAAGAGAGGAAATTTTAATTTTAACTTTTGCAATGGAGTTATTCGTCTTATTTTATCCAGTATTTACTAACATTAACATTCCGGCAGCATTTGAACCCGTTTCTAAGTTTATTATACATATACAGTCAAACCTGTCAATAAATGACATCCAAGGGAACCAGTAAAGTGACCTTTATTGACTGGTGGCCTATATATACAGGTTCAAATACTATGAATAAAGAACATCTGAGATACAGTTCTACTGGCCTTTATAACCAGGTGGCCCTTATATAGAGGTTGCCTTTAAGGCAGATTGGACTGAACTTTTAATTACTGTTTATTTAGCCTATTTCGGAGAAAGTAAGATAACAAAATACTCTATGAATTTCAATATGACGGGTACAAATTTATGAGTCTTTTACTTACATGAGCCGAGTCGTAACTGAAAATTTCTGTTTCGGTTCCATCCTTGTTTAATATATCATTTTATGCGACAAAATATAACCTGGGTGGGTGTTTACAATGGTAATCGTTTTTATGAAATGGCGGGGTTCTTTATGTTACGTAGTCATGACGAAAGAGTCGACTATTTACGCAGGTTAGTGCAGCTCAAGAACGGACTGATTTTTGCGTAACTGGGATGACCAATATCGATTTAATAAAGTATTAAAGTGAACTACCTTTCTGCATTTTCAAACTTTAGAAAAAAAAATTGACGTTAATTCAAACTTTTAAACCCAACCCGACCTTTGAACTACCCTTCATTGTACCCCTAGCGAACCTACGTAAATAATAAATTCTTCTGTCATCATTACGTCACACGAAAGACTCCGCTATTTTGTCAAAATTTTTACCATTGTAAACACCCATCCAAAACACGTTTTGGAGCATTAAAGGAGTTATAATGCATGGATTAGATCGAAATAAGGATTATTAGCAACGACTCGGCTCATGTAAGTAAATGATTAATTGATTTTAACCGTGCCATTCAAATCTTTGAAATATTAGCGTTATTCCTTTCTCTCCAGCAGAGTAAACGGACAGTACATGATACCTGTGTATGGGTGTAAAGAATTCAAAATCAAATGAAATACCCGCCGATCCCGCAAATCCGGATATAAACTGCAACCGAAGATCATATTCTGATGTGAAGGAACTCTGCAAATACAAGAACATATAATTTATATACTAAGATCTATCACTATGTAGAGTGAACAACATTGGCCTGTCCGCTTGACCTTTTATTGGGAATATTTATATAGACTGGTCCACCCAATACACAGGTAAAGGTAATGTTAGGATTCGCAATCAGTCATAATACATACACGGCTTTTGATTAGATTGGTGTTCACATTATGAAGACGCAACTATAATACATATGATCCCTATACATAAATAAAGGTCAAGCAGACAGATCAATGTTGTTGAGTTGAGTTGAGTAATGGGTTTTAACGTCCCAGTCAAGAATATTTTACTTATATCGAGACGTCGCCAGCTATAGGCGAATGTGCAGAAATTTTGCCTGTGCGTTGCGCTGATGGCATTATACAGCAGGGTTCTTTATCGTGCCAAGCCTACCAAGGTTATTTTAAGTTCCCATTCGAAAGAACCGTGACTTTCATTTTCGTAATGCCGAGTGCTTGGCGAAAGAACAGTCACTACCCACTTTTAAGTCTTGGGTCAGACGCGGCCGGGTTCGAACCAAGGACCTCCCGCTTACGGAGCGAGCACTCTACCAACTGAGCTACCGCAGTGGTCAGATCCATGTTGTTAGTCTTAGGTTGACTGCTAGTTAGTTCTTAAAAAGCACATGTCTTCTGACTTTTATCGCAGTCAAAGGATTGGTATTAGCTCTTAAAACACAAAGTGTCTCACAGCAGTGGTTTTCAACCTTGTCGACTTACTATTGTTCCAGATAGTATGTTTTCGTCAGTTAAGCTTGTAGATTTATTTAATTTTTGTATTAAATGTTATGATATTTGAATTTTAAATTTAATAGCCTAATTAAATCTTCAAACATAAATTTCTGTAGTCCTCTGGTTTTCCGCTATGTACTGAAAAATTAGGTCTTTTTCGGAAATTGCACATATAACCCCTTTATCAGTGCCTCGTTTATGTTAATTGAAAAGTTATAAGCATTGCGTAATAACCCGAACCGCACACCTATAAGCCAACCTTGTTTTTGACTCGTATGATGACATATAATTAATATGCAGCTCATTCAGGTGTGATTTACATCTACATATATAAGGTACGTTTGGGTATATACAACACATTAATTTTTCACCCGTGCTGTGAAATAGTCAGAAAGTTTGGTATACCCATTTTGTGATTAATTAAACTTTCAAGTCTGCAAACCATATATATTTCTTAGGTGTGGTGATATGGTTTTATAAACAAAAATATAAAAATAAGAACTATTATTAAAATACTAAATTTTATATTGAAAATAAATCGAGTATCTAAGTTGCCTGGAACAATATGTGTCTTTATTGGTTAGTTTGGAACCAGTATAATGAATTAGTCGGTTCTACAACGTTTATTCGTGACGTTGCGAGCGAGTGTATTACCACCGTAAAGGTGCCATAAGTGAGCACAAGTGCAAGGTAGGTAATTGCCCTGCATATCACGATACCCTGAATTTTCCTTGTAGCTTTTTTCAGAAATGGGTTGCAAAAGGCTTTTTGAGACTTCGAAAGACTCCATCGGAATTATTTTGTATCAGAATCAATCGAGAGTGCAAAGAGGGTTATTTCCCATTCATGTTATTGTATAAGATTCTCTGAAATGTAACCCTTCAACAAGATATAACAACAACAAAAGATTAAGTGGACGACATATACATGTATGCACGTAATTAAAAACAAACATACTAATCCATGTCCGAATCACAATCCAGAAGCAAAGTGAAACTTTAGAACTGACAAGTGAAATTCCACCAGGGAAGTAAGGCCAGGTGCTCCGGAAGGGTATACACCTCCTGTTTAGCTAGATACACCCGTTACGTGTATAATCAAAATTGTGCGAAAGGAACATGGAAATATGGAACGTCAAATATATCCAGGGCAATCCTGGACACAGAGAAATTTATGAATAAGTGTACGAGTTTACAAGCCACAGAAATTAATAAAATGTTTCAATTCATATAATGTCTTATTTTATATAAGCTATACCTGATGGGCGTCACCACTGGGAATTATGTATGCTTCTATCGCTTCTTTTGAAAATTCTCTTCGTAAATCTTGTAATCGTAATGTCGTGTTAACTCGAGCTGACATTGGTGCCTTATAAATAAAAAAACCAAATCAGATTAAAAGTCCAATGTTCTGTATTAAAATGTGTATTTACAAATGATGTGATATATGGTTGTAAAAAGAGTGGACTGCGATCTAGTAGTGGAATTTTACGCCCTAATCACTTTATCTAAGACATGACATTGTTTTGGAGTCATTTCATGCTAAAATATACCCGGAATACCCGGTATCATACTAACATGGAGTGACTCAAAACAATAAACTTAAAACTATTTCATTTTGTTTCTTTATTTCCTCTGTTGGTTTTAGTGCATCGTGGAACCCGTCTACCGACATCTCGAAGGATAACGTCATCGGTGAGTGGGATGACAGGTGACCCCGCCTTCTTCCATTGATGGAAAACTCATCAGATCAAAAAGGTTGAGACATACGTTTCCATTGATGTATGAAGCAAATTTAACATAATGTTGAGAATAAGCTTTCATCAGTTCAAAGACGGAAATGGGTGCTATAATTGTAAATTTAAACCGATATAGAGGCGGTCGGTTCTAGAAAACACCCCAAATACCCACCCAGAAAAAAGGGTATCCCCCACATGCGATCAGAGACACTTTATAAGAAAAAGAACTCCCATTGTGGGATTCAAATCTAGACCGTAGTATATCTATAAATAGCAATGCAGCATTTGCTTTCGTTATTATTGAACATCAATTAAACATGTAAAAAAAAAACAGTAAGACCTTGTGACCGTGACCTTCAAAGACAACGTCTCATCAGATTTAGACGATGACACAATATATACTGCAGTTTTTTTTAAGTTGTTTTAAAGATGCAGACATCTAAACTAAAAGTCCACTGTTGTAATAAACTGTGACCTTCGTGTTTAAAATCCATTTAAAAAAAATGTTTTTGCATAACTTTACTTCGCTAGCTGTAAAGAGATATAATGGGTGCAATTAAACTAGGCCGAGATTATTTTATAAATCTACTCACAGATCCCGGTTTGCAGCTTTTCCTGTCAAACGGTGACATTTTCTGCAATACGTCATCTGATATTTCCACTGATTCTGCATACTTGTAACGTATTCCTTTTTGTTTGCATGTTAGACAATAATAATAATAATAATAATAATAATAATAATAATAATAATAATAATAACGAGTACTAATGTAATGATGGATGCATCATTACAAATAAGGCGCCCAAACGGATAAAAGTCAAACTCTGTATTCAGAACTCATATTAGGAGGACTTTTCTTGCTTTTTCTATGACCATGACAACGACCATCATTTTGAAAATTTTAAACCTTTAAATAAGATCTACATACAATAGAAAAACTGCATAGAAACCCAATGAAATTTTGCCATTGTTAAAAATGATGTCTGAAAATAATTTACAAAATGTTTCACTTATTCATTTACATGGTATTACATTATTGTAAACATGTATTTTGTTAACCCTTTTTAATCAAATACCAGGGTTCCAAACTACATATTTTAATCCCTGCATGCATTATTAGAAATTTAAAACTTTTATAATTTTACAATAATTTTATATATGTATATTCATTGGTCAATTACAAATATTCAAATGTGGTTAATACTATGAAGGTGGAGCAAATTACTTGAGTGATAGATGATAGCCTGAAATTCAAACAATAGGCAAAGTCGATTGACATCACCTATATACCCAATATCACAACCTGTTGCTTTGATGAGCTAATGATGTGTTGATTTTAAATTAATCCAAGCATGTAATGTCATATTGATAACTAAGCGGGTTACTCTATCGAATTGAATAATAAATCATGCCCCAGGGATAACTGACCATTAGTGTTGCTTATAAAAAAGATTTAGCTTGAGAGCTTTTGGACATGGATCAGTGATTACTTAAGTATCCGTGACAATGAAAATTCCTGCTTATTGTTTTAATTATTAATAGCAGCCATCCCATGAAGAAAACTATAGTTTGAGGGTGGGGATCTCAGAGTTAGTACCTAAAGCTACCTGTCCCCACCCTCCTATTG
This sequence comes from Anadara kagoshimensis, assembly GCA_021292105.1. Lineage (NCBI taxonomy): Eukaryota > Metazoa > Mollusca > Bivalvia > Arcoida > Arcidae > Anadara > Anadara kagoshimensis. The sequence goes on from CM037865.1 coordinate 14,879,819, forward strand.
AATGACCATATGGGTTTACTTAAGTATCAATCTTTTCAACTTTTCATAAAGAATAAGAAAATATATATGTTAGGGGTGGGGATCTCAACTGATCAAACGTTAGTACCCAGCCCCGCCTGTCCCCATCCTCCTCTGGAATAACGTCATTTGTATTTCTGCAGTATCATTCTACTTTAAAAGCCGAACCAGAAAATATATAGTTTCAGGGTGGGGGTATCAACCATTTAAAAGTTAGTACCAAGCCCCGCCCATCCCACCCTCCATCAAGAATGACCCTATGGGACTTTCTTTAGTATTACTCTATTCAACTTTTCATGTAGAACCAGAAAATATATAGTTTATGGGTGGGGATCTTAACCGTTTAAAAGTTAGCACACTGCCCCACCCATCCCCACCCTCCCTGATATCCCCGGGAAAATCTTTGATACAGACTTGTACATCTCGAGACACTGATCATGAATATATATGGTTTTATAGTACAAAGTATAGTATTAATAGCAAAATTGAGCATTATTGTTTTTAAGACCCCGCCCTCCTGTCCTTCCCATAATAATCCCATGGACATTTTACCTCGGCCTCTTTGGAAGGAGATGGAGATCAACCTTCATGTGAAGTTTGGTTAAGATTTGACCTACGGTCTTCGAGAAATTGGTTTGACAAGTTCATGGCCGGAAGAAGAAGAAGAGGAAGAATAATAATAATAAGAAGAAGAAACGGTGCAAAAACAATAAGTCGCCAAACCTTGTTTGGGCGCCTTACTAATAAGGCTATAAAATTGACGGACAGGAAGCACGGCAAATAAATTTGATCCCTGTTTTTCTTATAATTGACGTATGGCCGACTATGCCTTTTATGTTCCGACACTGGCCGTAATCACAGTACCAAAGCAGTGTCACGGCAACAAATGACGAACTAGTGTCAGTGACGTCATTAAATGGCACAATTCATGTCGAGTTTTTATTCTTTTTGTGTGTAATTCAAGCATGCCGGACTTTTGTCGGAACATTGTGGGCGTGGCCGGCGATTCGTCAATTAAGTTCATACATTGGATGTTAAGTCAACTCTGTAAAAAATGTAATATTTTATCTAATTAAAAACATTTTAAAAATTAGCACATTACCTATCATAAAAAACTTATGAATCCTGACACGCATGTCTTATATGTGCAACAAACTATAATATGATAATAGGCATCTCGTCTAACACTAATTTGTGTAACATTTGCACGTAAATTTACGTACACATGCACGCAATTGTATTCCAAGTGAACATACACGCTTGTTGAGTTGAGTAATGATGTTCAAAGTCCATGTCAAGAATATTTCACCAATATCGAGACGTCGCAACTATAGACGAAGGTGCAGAATGTTTTCCTGTGCGTTGCGTTGATGGCATTTACAGCAGGGTTCTTTATCGTGCCACGCTTACCGTGACACGGAGACCCGTTTATCAAAAGTATCGTATTTTTCATTTCGTATTGCGAGTGTTTTTCGAAAGAACAGTCACTACCTAGTTCCAAGTCTTAAGTCAGACCCGTTCGGGGTTCGAACCTATGTACTTCCACTTACGGAGCGAGCACTCTGCCGATTAAGCTACCGCAGTGGTAATAAACACGTTAGTGTAGAGATGGCTGTACTAGTGATATATGCTTGTGTTTAAATTTACCGAAAACAAATTACGCTTACAATAAATATATGCTTGAGAGAGAATAACTATAATTAAAACTATATCATTTAATAAAACGTGTAACAAGAAGAACAAGAAACATGTTTTATAAAGAAAAAATTCAGTTATGTTTTAGAAAACATTTTAATTTTTTTTAAGTTTAAATAGTATATATGATATATTGCCATAGTTATAAACTCAAGGTGACTGAGCAATTGTAACGACTGGGTACAATCCCTGTAAGGTCTGACCAAGACTTGAAAAAGTAGTGACTGTTCTTTAGCAAAGCACTCAGTATTTAGAAATGGAAACCATGGTTACTTCTGAAAAAATAATATCCTGTACCATGAAATGCGTGATAGGCTAATGTATATGTTGTTTTTTCCCATCGCTTTGCCCTGAGTTACTGCAATAATAATTTCTGCCACTTTAACTTTACCTGTATATAGGTGATGACGTCTCGACCAATTTAGATGGTTTTGACTGCGACGTAAAACCTCATTCATTCAAACCTCTTTCTTTTGTTGCAGAAGCTGATAGTGTTTTTTTTTAGTTTGTCACTGTAGATAAATCAATATGTTGTCATGTATGAAGTACTTACCTACGATACTGTTAAGGATTACGAAGACAGCAGCTACGTAATAAACACTTCCCATGTCTCAGTGAAGGATCGAGTAAGCCACCTCACTCAAAATTTATAGGCTATTAAGAAAATGGACAGTTACGTACATAAATAACGCTTACTTAACTGTCAAAAATGTAAAGTAAAACAACACTTTACAATTACTATGTCTTCTTTAATTTTAAATATTTTACTTAACATTGAGTTGGAGTTAACGCTCTATGTAACATATCCGTTTCACCTGTAATTTTAATGTCTATATATATATTAGGTAAATGTTGTGTATTTTTAATATGTTAATTAATTATAAATTTTGTTTTACTAATACAATATAATGTTAAACAACATTAACCTGTCCGCTTGACCTTTCGCTAGAAATATTCTCTTAGGAGTGAAATATACACTTAATGCATAGGTAGCGTTAACATTCGCAGTAAATACATATCAATGCATATTTTTAATGACGTAGGTGAAAAACAACACCCGTGTTCCCCATACTTACATGCACTGGCCCGTAATAAATATTAAAGTTCAGGGTTAAGCTGACAAGTCATAGTCAAGACAACCCATACAATATATCTAAAACAGAAACCAGGTGTGTTTACTATTAACTTAGTTTAAAAATTGTTCGTCATTGTATTTACGTTTTAACCTGCGTCACCACGGTAAAATGAGTTAACTGCCGGATCCGTCCGTCCGTCCGTTCGTGTATTCCTCCGTCACAGCTATAGTAGACAATGTACATATCCTGTGTAATGAGCCCACTTCATTCAAACAATTCAGGGACAAATCTTACAATGAGAAAGTTTTTTTCAGTTCGCTTACCAAAGTTAGTTTTCAACGAGCATTTGGTTCTATGAACTGTCTCGATATCAGTGAAAGAATCTTGAATGGTACGTAAAACTCCATTCTCCACTATTCTCTACTCCTGTATTGAAAATGTTCCTTCAAATTGAAACAATAAGATAAGTCAAAGTTCGACAAAAAGCAGTTAATCATGTTTCAATCAAAATTTTAATTAAGGAGAATACAAAAATGATGCTACCGATTTTGCAGGTAGATTATAATTGTATTTTGAGCCGTCTATATTTAGAGTGATCGAATTAGAATACGAAGCAGTATTCAAAACGACAACTGCAATTGTTCCATCTGGATTTTGGAAGGCAACAGACCTGGTATAATGGATATTATCAGATGATTCTATTCGTCTCGCGCCAGGTTGTGTGACCTTTGACATATGACCTATGACGTAGTATTCTACTTCCGGATGATAGCTTCCCGATCCGGAATTGACTGTTACCACACCTCTACAATCTTTACATCCACCAACTTGTACCTTTGGGCCGTTATGTTCGTCTAAAGCAATATTCCACACAAGAACTCCTTTTGCCCAAACTCGTGGTTGTTCAATAAAAAGTGTGTTCATAAACCACACCAAGTTGTCTTGCCAATTAGTTGCCCAGCCACCACCAGAACATTCGGTAAAATAAGTCTCAATGTTTGGAAAGCTTCCGTGAAGTTTTTCGGGTTCCGCTGAATCCCCTCCATAACAGTGCCAAGCGACACCAGTGACGTACCTGGCTGCCTCGTGATCACTAAGAACCGTACGTGGATAAGCATTTATGTCCCAGTTATGGTCGAATATAAGAATCTTAGTATTTATACCTTGATTTTGAAATTCAGGTCCGAGGTAATTTTTAACAAGATCGCGTTGTATTTCCGGTGTCATTTTCATGGTTGGATAATCATTTGCGGAATACATCGGTTCGTTTTGTATAGTTATAGCATCTATCGGAATCCCTTGAGCCTTATATGCTTGGATAAATTTTACAAAGTATAAAGTCAGAGCCTTCTGATACTGGTCTCCTGAGCGAAAGTCACCGCCAAACAGTTTGTTTGAAGTCTTCATCCATGCTGGAGGGCTCCAAGGAGAGGCCACTATTTTTAACTTAGGGTTTATTATTAATGCTTCTTTTAGTATCGGTATCACAAACGCTAGGTCTTTCTGAATCGAAAAATGTTGCATCTGGAAATCATCATGTACTCCATTTGGTAAATCGTCGTACGTATAAGAAGGAACAGCCATAAAATCTGAGGCACCCATTGTCAGACGAATGTAAGATATACCTAAAATAATAATAATAACTAGAAAAACTCTGAGCCACAAGCTCACAAAAAATACCCCCGTTCCCCCGACATAAAAAAATCCATCGGATCAAATTTTTAAATAGGAGGTGCACATCTACATTATATCACAAAAAATGTGTAAAAGTTTCATGAAAATCCATTGAAGGGTTTAGGAGGAGTTGCGGATAAGAGATGGTTATCCTAAAATGTAACGGAAGGACGGACGGACACCCCTATCACTATATACCCCCCACTTTTTAAGCGGGGGTATAAAAATAATAATGTAAGTCAATGGATACCTTGTACCTTGGTTATGACCTTCATAATTCTTTTCGGTGCGTTTGCAAAGCCAAATACAAAAATCGTATACCTCAACTATTAACAGATCTGGACAATTTTCTCAATGTAACAAAACATTTAAATGAACTCTCAATTTAGAAATAATAGGTTGTATGAAGAGGTATTTATGGGTCCTATAACATAGTTCCTTAGCTTGTGGAGCTAACTAGACAAGAGGTGATCACCTTTCCGAAGCACCTGGTCTCACTTCCTTGTTTGCACTTCACATGTTTTTGAATTTGCCAGTTTCGAAGTTTTTTCTTTGCTGTGGAATTTTACTTTGGGCAGGGTTGGTTTTTTTCATGTCTAACTTTTAAGGAATATATTAATTATAGTGATTTTTAAAAAAAATTGTTTGAGATTACTTGACCAATGGTACTAGTTATCAATATGCGTGACACGTTACAGAATCGCCCTTTCATGTCCTGAGCGCACCAAAACTTCTGTCTTCTCACCTAAGGTTGGTAATATATCTATAACAGTAAAATAGTCTTGGTTAGGACGTAAAAACTACATTCATCCAATCAATCTTACCCAATCCAGAAGTTCTGTTAAATAAATCTTGCATTATTTGATGTCGTTTTGTACTATGGAAAATCACATAGGCAGCGGAATTGGATATTGCGCCTCCGAATCCATCCATCGTTTGGAATCTTCTGTTTTTGTCAACAGTTATTTCCGGGAAACTTGAACTTCCGGATATCGGCTGCAAGTCTGGTTCTTGTGACAACAGTTTTGACTGGTCTCCTTTCGTAAGTAATACTTGGACTTTTCTAGGCGCAGTGGAATCGAAGAGAAAACAGCTAACAAAGCACACATGCAAAACAAGACAACCTACAGGAGACAACAGAAATGAATCAGTTGTGTTTACATATCAAATGGTATCCCCTATATTTGGCAACGCTATTCCGCATATAATATTTTGAATAAAACATTTTGCAAAGTAAAGAGTAAATTAAATCCCTATGAAACATTGTTTCTAGCATACATAACATTTATGAAAAATGAATTTCACTTGAACGACAAAGATGAAAATAGAAATGATATATACATATTCAAACCCTCATTATAAAAGAATTGGCAACGGACAGTACGCTATAGACAAAAATCATTCGGTTGCTTGTCGATATACTTTAGAAATGTCTCACTGTTTCCTTTATTTAAAAAACATTTAAACATGGCACAAATAGAGTAGAGTGGAGTGGTGTAATGGTGTTTTGTACTTAAGACAAGATTATTTCACTGTTATCAAGAAGGTCGGTTCCGTGATGATGATGAATACCTGAAAACCACCGATCTTTGGCAAGCAAACTTGCTGTTTTACACTAGGATCTGCGCGAGTGAAGTTCTAATCTAGCCTATGACAGGCACTCTGATTCGTAACCACATGCCTAAGACCATTGGATAACCAAGCCCTTCCATCTCCCCAGATCTAAATGCATAAAGATACTAGCAACAGGTACATTATTGATATAAATGTTTAACAGTGTTGACCAGCAGGATTGTTAACTCACCTACAAATAATATGTGATCCATGTTGTATGGTGTTAGGAATGACAATTAATGACACCTTATCTCTGCAGACGTAAGGTATTATATCAATTCAACTCGGTCAACTTTATATCTCAAAATAGTGTCAAAATTCAGAATGACTCTGGAACTAGAGAACATAATTCCTGTTTTGCGGAAGTGAACCTTCACGTATACCATCCGATATGAAGAGTAATTAACAAAAACGACTGTGGAAAGTAAACTTGTGATGAAATTTCTTTTTATAACTTTATTATTTAAAAAATTGAAATTATAATTTAACTTTCCAAAATTTAATGGAGTTGGATATAAAGGGATCATCATGGCCGTTTGGCTCCGGTTTTGAAAATTCCAAATGTTATTAGGAATTTAAAAAAATATAAAATACAAACAAAATATATAAAATACAGTAACTGATATAATTCTGACATCTTGCTCCTTCTTTTTTTTTATTATATTTCGCCTCACCAACTGGTTTAGATTAGGCTAAGGGGGCTTTAAACAACTTGACCCAGATGTTATATTTTAATGAAAAAATCTCTTTCTGAGCTACAAATTAACATGAAAAATTAGTTTATGTTAAAAATATATTTGTTGAAAAACAAATAAGGAAATATTGAAGATTCCACACGACTCAAGTTGTTTTATATATGTTTGATGAGTCATATATGACTTGGATTAAATAATGATATCGGTTGGTTTTCAATAAAACTATTGTAGACTTTTTTATAAAAAAAATGTTGTTATTTTCCTCTCTCAAGTGGATAATGTATATTTGATTTATAATAATGTTAAAATGCTTAAACTTAACAGGTAAACAAACATACTAAACCATGTTCAAATCACAATTCAGAAGCGAAACTATTAAATATAGAATAATACATTGTGAAATCCATATCATATGCCATATCTGACCGAGACCCCCCATATCAGACCGAGGGCTTTTGGTGATAATTGCTTTCCTGCCCCAAAATTTGTTTCGGCAAGGTATTAATTTCTCTGGAGATGTTATTCGGCTCTATTTGATGATTTTGATTAGTTGATTAAATGTTGTTTTACGATGCATCAGAAATGTTTGGCTATCGAGAATAAACCTAGACATAGTTCAAGTACACTTGTTCGCATGTCGCAAATAAACACCACAGAACACAAAGCCGGATATACCTGCTACCGAGCTAACCAATCAAGACCTTTAAAACAAAGAAAAACAATTACCTGCTTGTCAACCGGCATCGAACCAACAATAGTGAGAATCCTTTAATTTGAAGATAAACCCCTAAATCACTAAGACACCACGACCTCCTGTAATGGAATACGACAACAGACTGAGGCAGAGTGTCGCTCCGTAAGTGGGAGGTCGTGGGTTCGATCCCCGACCAGGTCTGACCCAAGACTTGAAAGTGGGTAGTGACTGTTCTTTCGCCAAGCACTCGGCATTACGAAATGAAAGTCACGGTTCTTTCGGATGAGAATTTAAAATAAACGAGGTCCCTCGTCATGATGGGCTTGACACGCTAAAGAACCCTGCTGTATATTGCCATTAGCGCAACGCACAGGCATAATTTCTGCACCTACGCTATAGCTGGCGATGTCTTGATATAAGTGAAATGTTTTTGACTGGGACACCATTACTCAACTTAACTCCTATAATGCAATTACACAGTTCACAAAGGTTAGAATCCCACTCGGTACAGGTCTCAGGGTGAGAAATTTGGTCTGTCAGTTAGTTTGTCGAAGCCCGGTGGTTTTCATCGAGATCACGCAACCGTCTTTAAACTTGCTGCCAGGATATAAGTAAAAAGGTCTTGACAAGGGCATAAAACGCCATTACTCCATTCCGTTCCACTGCTCACAAAAAATCTCAGGTTCACTTTCATTATCCCCGCCTCTCCAAAAAAAGGATTGGGGTGTTAAATTTGAGTTTCCGTCCGCCCGAAATTCTTGTTTCTATGTAGATTCTAGTTTCACTCGGACGTAAATTAAAGCCGACGGAATACTCCGACGTAAATGAAATACGGTGTATCAGGATTACCCCCGTGTGACAGAGGCGGTTTTATTGGGGTGATTTTTTAGGCCATGTCAATCCTTGCATCTGATGAAGAGACGCTCGCAATGTGACGATTCTTCAGAATATTTAAAAGTTTGTACTAATTTTTAGATTAAGATATTAGTATAAAATTGTTCGATGCCAATTCGATTAAAGGAAATCTGTTCAGATGCTAAAAATTAAAGTTTCAAATACAACATCAGATAAATTTTATATTTAACTTTGACTGTAATTTTTTCCGGTGATTTAGACATGGACAATTAGCACATGTGATCAGTGTATTAAGGAGTATGGAAAACCTAGACTATTCCAAACTCTCAACTCTTTAATGTGGTGTTTCGTACTGCTTCACAATTACAACCCGAGGTCTTATTTACGAAATCAAATTTTATATCGCTTTATGTTATTGTCGTTTGCGTCTTTGCGTTTTGGCAAAGTAGGGCCAAGAATTTAAACAATGGTAGTGACTGTTCTTTCTCTAAACACTCGGCGTTTAGATTCTTCGATTAAACTCTTAAAAACCGATGCCTTGTGTCACTATAAACGTGGAATGCTTAAGAATCCTCAAATGTACTGCCACTTTACCTATAGCTGGCGACGTCGTGATATAAGAGAAATATAATTGACTGGGACGTTAAACCAAATAATTAATTCTAATTAAGAGTAAATTTACTTTTAATTTTGTAATGTTAATTTGAGCGGAAACTTTTTTGTACGATATGACTAAGTAAATACCTAATTTATCTTTAATACATGTACACCTGAATATTTATCAAAGTCACGTGCTATTGGTTCAAGATTTATTACGAACGAAATTAGATGGAACAGCAGGAAGCATTTGACGTAAATTGTACGTAATATTAAGTTATTGGTTCAAAAACTATTCCCACTGACATACGTAGGCAGACCAGTAGACGTAGGTTACGTGATAAGAGCAATACGTTTTAGAGATGATGTTATTGATGACCCAAAATGTAATTTAAAATACAGTCTAATATTTCGCTTTTGCCACGTGTCGGTGATTTTCCAAGGGCACTCCGGTTTTCTCAGCCAATCTTAAATTATCAGTATCAATATGAGTCTAAGAATTTTGACTGGGGTGCAAAGTTCCGTTTTATCATTCATTACCATATGACGTGTACTACAGTACAGATCTGTCGAAAGTTTAACACTGAGCTAAATTATTATATGTTGAATAGGTACCGTACAGACCTGTCAAAAGTTTAACACTGAGCTAACTTATTATATGTTGAATAGGTACCGTACAGACCTGTCAAAAGTTTAACACTGAGCTAACTTATTATATGTTGAATAGGTACCGTACAGACCTGTCAAAAGTTTAACACTGAGCTAACTTATTATATGTTGAATAGGTACCGTACAGACCTGGCAAAAGTTTAACACTGAGCTAACTAATTATGTGTTAAATAGGCATTGTACAGACCTGTCGAACATTTTACATCGAGCTAACTAATTATGTGTTGAATAGGCATTGTACAGACCTGTCGAAAGTTTAACACTGAGCTAACTAATTATGTGTTAAATAGGCATTGTACAGACCTGTCGAAAGTTTAACACTGAGCTAACTAATTATGTGTTAAATAGGCATTGTACAGACCTGTCGAAAATTTAACACTGAGCTAACTTATTATGTGTTGAATAGGCATTGTACAGACCTGTCAAAAAAATTTAACACTGAGCTAACTAATTATTGTTGAATAGGTACCGTGCAGACCTGTCAAAAGTTTAACACCAAGTTAACGAAAATGATTCAAATTTGTCTGCAGAGAAATATATGGATTGCTAGTGGCCAAAATGATGTTGAGAGATAGATACCAACTATTAAAACACTATAACAACTAACAAAGGGTCGAAATAAGATGACGATTCGGCACTAAGTCGTTGAGTGTTAAACATTCGACCGGTCTGTACTGTAGCTCATATTGGCCGTCGTTATCTATACCTCAACACTTTTACGACAGTTTCTGTTTATCTGTCCACAGTTTGCCTTTTGGCTACTAGCTATAAATATATCGACCATTCGGAAGCCGATCTTCGACTCTATTCCGGTAAAGTTTCCCCAGTGCTAAAGTTTCTACAAGTCTGTACTGTATATCCAAAGCTGATGGAAATCTTAATATAAAGCCTGTCTCACACAGAACACGGTTGGGCACACGGTTTCAATACGGTACACTCGGTTATACACGGGTTGACTGGTACGAGTATTGAGCTCCAACCGTGCCTGAGGATGAGTTGGTACGATTTAGACTCGAATGTAGCACGAGTATGTACGAACAAAGCACGGATATACTCGGTCAAGCAAGGTTTGTCACGGTTTGAACACGATTTGCAAACGATTTTCATACGATTGTTGTACGGTTCCAAGTACGGTCTAGTACGGTCTGTTACGGCCTAGTACGATTAAACACGACTTTACTCGATTAACTGGACATTTACATACGGTCCCACCGACTTTTGTTCGAGTAATGCTCGAATTATCACACATTCGTGTATGTTTTGATGTTCTTTGCTTCTTTATACACAGTTACATTTGCTAGATATCATGTTTGGAAAGTGTAATAGCACTTTTTGAGCTCAAAGTGGTTTCGATAAGAGTACAACTTCCTAATTGGTGACTTAATTTTTGGACCAAGGGACAAAGTAGTTATTTCTTCAAAGGAATGAATAATAAGATTTACCTTTATAAGTGAGCAAATGTTATTTCAAAGAAAATATCTAAGAAAAATAACCACTGCTCGCTTATAAAGGTACATCTTATTTTTTCTATGGGAACCTTTAATTTTATTTTTGCAAAGTGATAATAATAAAATATTTAATAAGCAGTGCATTTATGTATATATATACGGTCTCGTACGGTCTCACACGGTCTTGTACGATCGCTAATACGATCATACACGGTCTCGTCTCACACGGTCTTGTACGATCGCTAATACGATCATACACGGTCTCGTACGGTCTCACACGGTCTTTTACGATCGCTAATACGATCATACACGGACATGGCACCCGTGCCAGTTTTTTAAAAGTTTTAAAAATCATACACGGCTTTCACGGATACACTCGAATGGCCCGAGTGTAAGTCGGATAAGGCCACGGTTGGTTCGGTTGTATGTACGGTTTACACGGGTGGCCAACCGTATAAGCCGTGTATTCTGTGTGAGACAGGCTTAAATAAGTTAGATTGTATTGTCTGAGGAATGACCCTTCTAGGACCTTTATAGTAGATTTTAATGATATAAAAACTGAAAAAACAAGCTCTTGGAAATCAAATCATCGAAAATATAAGTTAATTAGTGCCAGAAACAAAAACAAGAGACAAAGATAAGAAACCCACGTACGTATTGACACTACCGTGATAATATTACTTACAACTTTACGTCGGCACTGGAGTACATGTCCAGCGGTGTGGTTATAGTTATTTTTGAGAGCCAAAATTAGCAATGTTATTATGCCGAAAATATGTAGCATGTCAATGTTTTATTTTTACAGATGAGAACTAAAAAAATTCAAACTTTGAGATTTATTAACATTTTTTCTGGAAAGATTTCACAATTTCTAGTTTATCCCTACAGGCTCTGTAAGTTTACCATCTGGACTCTGAATTTGCTCTCACTGTGTAACTAATATTATCAAACCTGTGGGTATTCATCTTTCACGGTATTCTGAGACTGTACGAGATCACCACTTTTTTTATTGGAAACAAAATACATGTATATTATCATTTGCAATTTATTATTTTTAATTAAAAATCTCTACTACATTTTATGTATAACTTAAACCTCATTATGAACTAATACGAATAGAGGAATGAGGCGACTGATTTCGAGGGCAAGTTGTAATTATAATGAGACCCATCGATATTCAGTGAAAATGAGTTTGAATGTGATGCTTTGTTCAAAACAACAACTGCGATAGTGCCGTCCTTGTTTTGAAAAGCAACTGATCGCAAATCGCCAACTTTATCAGTGGATTCTATCCTAACAGCTCCAGGTTGTACAACTTTTGACAGATGACCAATTACGTAATACTCTACTTCCGACTCATATTGACCGGACCCGGAGTGCACAGTTAAAACACCTCTGCAACCATGGCAACCACCGACCTGTACTTGTGGACCATGGTTGTCATCTAGTGCCAGATTCCAGAGTAAAACAGTTTTAGCCCAATTTCGAGGTTGTTGGATAAACAAATTGTCCATGTTCCACACGAGATTGTCCGGAAAACTATTCGCCCAGTCTCCCCCAGAGCACTCTGTGTGATAAATGTCAATGTTTGGGTGACTGTTGTGAAAGTTTCCGGGTTCCGTGGCATCACCGCCATAACAGTGCCAGCCAACTCCGGACACGTACTGGGCGGCAGTTTGGTCATTTATAATATTTGCCGGGTATTCCGGGTGGTCCCAGTTATGATCGTATACGATAATTTTAGTGTTAATGTTGTTTCTCCGGAATTCTGGACCTAGATGGTACTTTACAAGGTCTCTTTCTATCTGTGATGACATGTACATTGTTGGATACGCTTTTTGATTGTTTAGGGGTTCGTTTTGAATTGTAATTGCATTAATTTCGACCCCTTCAGATCTATAGGCCTGGATGAATTTTAAGAAATATTTTGCATATGCTTGCTGATACTGGCTTTCTCCCCGAAAATCACCACCATACAATGTATTAGTTGTCTTCATCCAGGCAGGAGCACTCCAGGGTGTGGCGATTATTTTCAAATCTGGATTTATAGAACGTGCTTGTTTAAGCGTTGGTATAACAAATTCGCGGTCTTTGTGTATATCAAAATGGTCCATATTAAAATCGTTGTATACTCCTTGTGGTAGGTCGTCGTAGGTGTATGGTGGGACAGCCATAAAGTCCGAACCACCCATGGTCAAACGTATGTAGGATATACCTAAAGTATAAAAAAGAAAAGTACCTAAAATAATTGTCACACCGTTTCCAAAATATCATTCTTCTTCTTGTATTTATTTTATTCTTAATTTGAAATATCGCTAACAAAAACACATAACAACATCAATAACAACACACAACAACATCAATACAACACACAACAACATCAATACAACACATAAAAACGTCAACACATAACAACATGAACATATAACAACATAAACAAAACCATCAGTAACAACAAATAACAACATCAATACAACACAACATGAACGCAGAAAACATAACAACAAAAACAAAACATCAAAACAACACATAACAACAGCACCAACAATCATAACAACATCAATACAACACAACATGAACACATTACAACATAAACAAAACAATCAATAACAACAGCATCAACAACACATAACAACATCAGTACAACACATATCAACATCTACAACACATAACAACATCAAGAAAAATACATTACAACTTCAACAACAACAATGTCGCATAACTATAACAACAACAATACCAATGAACCTAACGTTATTTGTTTGTTTATAAATAAGTTGAGCATTATTTTGTTTGTTTTACTCCTCATCGGCAGTTATTCTCTTTTCATGAAGAGGCGCCATTTTTAATTTCATTCCAAGACAAATGTTAAATAACAATAGAACATAGTCACAATCATATCTCAAAACTTTATATATTTATGAAACTTAATTATTGCAAAAGTAAAAACAGCCTATTTCCTGTTTTGACAAATTCAAAACAGCAGAACTGAAATGGAAATCAAATCGCTCTAAAGGTTGTTTCAAGAAAAATAGATTTATAAGACCAGCATGAGATTTAAAAAAACCAAGCCGTTCCTCGATTGATAAATAAACGTATTAAAAGAAAGGGGTTTTATAGGGAAAATGTCTATTTCATACAATTTCAGGGGAGCTTTAGGGCCCATAAAAGAACTTACCAATTCCAGACGTCTTGCTAAACAGATGTTGCATAATTTCCTGCCGCCTTGAACTATGGTAGATAACATAAGCTGCCGAATTAGTCATGGCTGCGCCAAAGCCTTCCATTGTTTGGTAACGCCGATTTCTATCTATGTTAATCTGTCTACCATTACTATTGGACGGATACAGGTCGGCTTCTTTAGATAACTTTCTTGATTGGTCGCCACTTGTGAGATATACCTGTACTTTTTTCAATAACACTGGTTTTGACAATAAACTCGTAATGAGCAACAACCGAAGCAACATTTTCCAACTGTAAAATAAGTTATTAATATTATTCACAATATCCCTAAGACCATAAGTTGTATCAAATAAAGATAACTTTTTTATACTCTTTAATGACAACCCTTCTTGAAGGGTACCAATTGTAGTTGTACACATTTATCATGTTCCGTGCGAGTTATCACCCTTGTACCAGGTTGTTACAGGGTGACATCGCGGATGTTGAGAGAGGTTGTTACACGCTGAAATGCCCATTTGTTACTTGCCATGTAATTAGAAAAACATCCAATAAAATGTGTTTTCATATATTTTATATTAGAGATATAATGCTCAACATCCAAATAATGTTTATAGGTACTTTGTCTCAAAAATTACCTTGAATATATTTAGCGTCCCATAATCCCATGTTCCTTCCACGCGTGTTGGGTGTAGCTAGTTATATTGGAGGCTCTTACTCTTCCGTAGCACCTGGTCTTACATCCCTGGTGGATCCCACGTGTCTAATTTAATATGCAATTTTAGGGGGTTGTAATTTGAACATGGACTGGCATGTTTGTGTTTGATTATGACGGTATTTGAGTTATGAATATCTAAGTATAACCAATATAATGGTTATTCCTCTTAATGTATGTATAAGGTTATCTTAAAATTGAGACATTGACCACCAAAGAGGAAAAAACTGAAATCGTAATCTGTTGAATAAATATTTTCTTTTTATAATTTTTATTATTACAAATATACCATTACTCCCCCGGATACATTTGTTGACTGGTCCACGGCCTGATAACAGTGCAGGGTTTAAAGACATTGTTCTTCAATTTTCATACTGTTTTGTACACGTCCTGTTCACCCTGCAGGTTGTATCCGTGTGTGAACAATAACATATATTGTTTCTTTGCTTATTGTTTGTTTAATAACTATTTTATCACGTTTTTTAATACCGATCATATGTAGACTATGTTTTATCATTATAACTTTAAATTTATCGCCAGTGGTATAATTTGAAATATAATAGCTCATATCTAAACGACATATATATTACCAGTAGCCCGGGCAGCAAAGGTTGCCACAACCAAGAAACATAAAACTCAATTTATGATCAACATAAGGCAATGAGGACACTGGGAAAGTGGTGTGTCCAGAGGTTGTGGATCTGTTATAAGGGAGTAGGTGGAGTAATACTGTTTTACGCTCAACTCAACATTCTTTCACTTATAATATTAGGACGGCCAGTTCTGGAAAGGATCATTGCAAATCGAACTTTCTCGCATAAGGATCTTCCCGGAGTTAGATTCGGATTCAGGTGTACTTTTAGAAGGGCCTAACAAACTACACCTAGTAATTTCTATGATTATGTTGCATAGAAATTAAACGATAGACCCCAAGGTGTGAGTGGGCAATATTTATCGATATTTGCACACAAACTTTGTTCGAGTCGTAGGTTCCCAAGTCAATTTTCATATTACATAATTTGTTGCGGTCGGTTTGACGTCATACGATTGTTATAACTTGACTGTAGACAACATCGCAGTGCACTAGTTCTTATATCCGTATTAAGTTGGTTTTTTTTGGTGAAATACTAGTAGGTAATGAATTATATTTACGTTGCTATAATAAAAGTGTTATTGAAGCTCGTACAAATATCGAGTCAGCTCGGGACAATATTTATTAATATCAGTTCATATTCGAGTTTATACTCACAGATCGATTTACTGAACCCTCACTCTGTGATTGTCTTAAGGTAAATGTCTTATCTTTGTCAGAACATAGAAGGTTATTTATTGGGTCATAATCCAGACGGTTGTTTTATTGGTTAGTTATTACTCGTAAATACAAGTTGTTTGGTAAAAAGATTAGGTTTGAAGTCTTCTGTACTGCTTATCGACGGACTAAGGAAATGTCGGTGACATTCTAATGAGAGAAACAAAAGTAGGGCGTTTGGACAATTTGATTGGATAGGGTATTTCGATAATCTTGTCATTCCCAATTTTGATTTTAAACGCAACTAGCTAGAGAACCGTTAATCGTTCCTGGCACCCGGCCTCACTTCCAAGGCTTTAACTTTGTTCTGTTGATTGTGAGTTCACATGGACTGTTATGTTTGTGTTTATAACAAAGTGTCATACACCATGTTTTAAAATTTAATTAGTCAATACATTAAAAAATTGTATGTACAACTATACAACCTTACAGTCTGGATATCGTAGATGGCGTTGGCATCGAAGCGATGATTTGCGAAATTTACATATAAAATAGTTCTTCTTATGACAATTTTATGACTAATAAAATGTACCCTAAGCTACCAAGTACATAGTCTTCGTATCCGTAAAATATTTAGAATATTTAGTTTTTGCAAACACTTCCACACAAATAGATCGGTCGGTTCATTTTTTGTTTAGACACAGCATTATTAGCCTAAACGATTTTCTTGAAAACAAAAGTCTTTGGTTCGGCTAAAGCTAAATTCAAATGGAACTGTGTGACGATTCAGAAATGTATATCCAGGGAAAGTAATTCTTTCTCACAAACCGTCTTGGACGTTATGTGGTACGCAACTGAATACCATTACATTGTTGTTGTTTTTCTTCAAATCTGGCTATTAGGTGTCGGAGGAGTCTAAAGCGTGTGCTTACAAGTCAAGCGCATTTCACCACCTAGGTTCGAATCCCATTCGGGATAAATCCTAGTTCGAGATAGTTCGCTTGCCAGAAATCTATGGGTTTCTTTGGCCACACTAGTTTACTCCACCATCCCTGAATTGACAACCTTAATATAAGGGAAAGAATCATGACTGAGGCGTAAAGAATTTATCAATCCATTCCGTCAAATGATAGTTTTACAAAATAAAAAATAAAAACATAACAATGTTATTGCTGGTTAATTTATTATAGTCTTATATTATATTGTGTAGCATCTATTGGTTATATTGAACAACTAGCTGTTAAAGGCAAACAACATTGACATGTTTCCTATGACCTTTGATCAGGAATATTCATATACGATAATGCACACAGTACATGGGTAGTGTTTGGATTCACAGTTAAAACATAAACAATGCATGTTTCCTTGATTTAGGCAAATAAGCACCCGTGTTCCCTTTATATGTACAGGTAAATAACAATGACCGGTCCGTTTGACCTTTCATTAGGAATATTCATATAGATTGGACCACCCAATACATGAGTAGTGTTATACATGTACACATTGACCATGATTAGACGAAATATATACGGGTGATCCCCATTACTTAAATTTACCTGTCCATCATGAATGTTTAAATCAAAGGTCGAGCGGACAAGTCAATGTTGTTTACCTATACAAGCACATTTCAAATAAAAAGTCAAGCGGACAGGCCAATGCTGTTTGCTTATATAGACCGTAATATTACATTAATAATGTGTATACAATGCATTCTATAACTGAAAAGTCCCTATTATAATTACTGTATAGCAAAAAGTGTCCCAAACTAAAAAAATGACTGGCTCTCAAACTGGTAGTCAGACAAAATTACTACAATAACGTAGTACAATTGAGTTATGTCCCCTTATATATGATATAATGCTCGATCCGTAAATGGGAACCACGACAACTTGAAAGTGGATTTGCCAAACACTCGGCATTACGAAACGAAATGAACACGGTTCTTTCGCATGGGAACTTCAAATAAACAAGGTTCTTTGTCATGGTAAGCTTAGCAAGATAATGAACTCTGCTGTACAATGATATTACAGCACAGCACACAGGCAAAGTTTCTGCACCTTCGTCTATCGCTGGCGACGTCGCGATTTAATTGAAATATACATGACTGGGATGTTAAACACCATTACTAACTCTACTCAACCTATCATTTAAAAAGTTTTTAAAACAGTATATTATATTTATTTTTTTGTTTTCTTTTTCGAAAATCAAGATTGCCCATTTGCTGTCTAATGATACTAGTTGATGATTACAAAAATATGAAGGTTATCCAAATCGACTGAGTATTATCAGAAGGGAGTTAGTCTATAAATACTGGTAGAGGTGATACAATGAAGTCCGCCAGTGTACCACGTGACCAATACTTCTTAACGTTTGTTCGAAACATTTTGGAAAACGTTTACATCGAAATCTCTCGGAGTAACGTGATTTTTACTGGACAATGTGAATTGACGCGATTCTATATCCAATGAAAATAATTGTTCCACAGAGACGTTATGAGGTATCACATGGTATACTGGCGAACCTGTTCCAAAGAATCAGGAAACTGGATTTGATCACCATGTAAAGTAACAAACTTCATTTATAATAATAACTATAATGAAACATTTCTTTCAGTTATAACTCATATTAAAGCAAATGAACAGATAATATTATGGCTCGATAATTTATCGCTTATGAAATTAATCAGGTAGAATAACTTGTATCAAGTTGGGGAAATCCTGAAAAAAAGTTTATTTCCCGACGTATACTAGAACCATGACAGTGGCATTGAAACCCCTTCAGACAAGTTGTTTGTGTCAATAATCTTTTTACTACAGTATCAGATGCTAAATGTATGTTTAAGTCATATGTAGTAGATTATGTTGTTCAGTTTCGTATAATTGTCAAGGGAACTTCATTTAATTACCATGGTGACAATACACTATAACACTTATATTTTTGTACTTTCATATTCTATAATGCATGTGTTCTAATTATTTGAATTTTATTTTACAATCTATCTAACAGCAAGTCCGATCACGTGGTCTGTAACATCTCCATTTTGTTGACAGCACGCTGCAAACTTTCAAGGTCACTTCTCAAAGCCAATTGTAATGACTCCACGGTGGCAACTTTGTCTAACGTTTGGAGTGTTTGGGTAAATGGGTCATATCTTAATTCTTCTTTACGTTTTATCTTTGATGCATATTGCCTACAAACAGAAGCAAACAGCAGAATTAGTATAATCGAATATTTACTTGTATCAATATTTTAAATCAGCTGTTAAAGCTTACTCGTACAGGCTAGTCTTAACCATAAATCGGAATGCATATGGTATCTGCTAACGTTAAACTAGTAAAATTGTGTACACACTTTAAGAATACTCTAAGTGGGAGAACCTGGAGAAAAAACTTTCGGCAAGCTAACCGACGAACTTTTTCACACTAGGATCTGTTCCGAGCGGATTTTGTATCTAGATATTGAAAGTCGTTGTGGTCCGTAAGCGTGTGTTTTAGACAACTTGGATATCGAGGCCATCCTTCCACTAGATATAAAATAAACCATCTTCAAGAAAAAAACCTAAATATGCTAAGCTATCGGTTTTCAGTAGCAGAATATCACTACTTGAATGAGAACTTGAACTTTTGGAACTTAATATAATATAATATAATATAATATAATATAATATAATATAATATAATATAATATAATATAATATAATATAATAAATATAATATAATATAATATAATATGATATATTGCCAGAATCACTGAGCATAATTGCGTTTTAACAGGTAACGTCTAATACAATGGAGATCAGAGATTAATATTACTTTAGTAAACTAGAGTAATATATCTTTTCTCCCCGTCAAGATCATTTCGCTTATATTGAATCCGTCAGTTCTAGATGGCGAAGAAAGAGCGGAATGCCTTGAGAAAACTATTGGCATTCGGCAAGCAAATTGATAAACTAGCTTACTTATACTAGAATCTGTCCCTAGTTCTAGCCTAGGTGTTGACAGGCACCTTGATATGTAAGCGCACTTTCCATCACTCGACCACCGAGGGCCCTAAATTGTTTCAAACAAATCTAAAAAACTTTAAGCATAGTTGGCAACGCAGATATTTAAATAACGTCGTACCTCATTTTTTGTTGCATATCCTCAAAAGATTCTACAATGAAAATATAGGCTGTAAGTCTTCATCTGTATATACTTGCACAGCTGTTGTGTCCGGGTTGAAGTACAATTTCTTCGGCGCATCAGAAAGAGCATGTTTGAGTTCACCGTACGAGGACAACACACCAGCACCATAAGCACGAATATCCCCGTCTTGTTTTACAAGCCCGAATTCAACGGTAAACCAATACAACTGAAAGAATAAAACAATTTGTATAGTAAAGAACTGACGAAAAAAGGTCGCCTCGGTCCCCAGTGACATATAGAAATGTGATTACGGTCCTTAGTGACACATAGGAAGGTCATATCGGTCCCTAGTGACATATAGAAAGGTCATTTCGGTCCCTAGTGGCATATAGAAATGACATCTTGGTCCCTAGTGACATATAGAAATGTCATCACAGTCCTTAGTGACACATAGGACGGTCATATCGGTCCCTAGTGACATATAGAAATGACATCTCGGTCCCTAGTGATATATAGAAAGGTCACCACGTTACCTAGAGACACATAGGAAGGTCATATCGGTCCTTAGTGACATATAGAAATGTCATCACAGTCCTTAGTGACACATAGGACGGTCATATCGGTCCCTAGTGACATATAGAAATGACATCTCGGTCCCTAGTGATATATAGAAAGGTCACCACGTTACCTAGAGACACATAGGAAGGTCATATCGGTCCTTAGTGACATATAGCAATGTCATCACAGTCCTTACTGACACATAGGACGGTCATATCGGTCCCTAGTGGCATATAGAAATGACATCTTGGTCCCTAGTGACATATTGAAATGTCATCACGGTCTTAAGTGACACATAGCAAGTTCATATCGGTCCCTAGTGACATATAGAGAGGTCATCTCAGTCCCTAGTGACATATAGAAATGATATCTCGGTCCCTAGTGACATATAGAAAGGTCATCACGTTACCTAGTGACATATAAAGCTGTCATCTGGCACCTAGTTACCTATATCCTGGCAACTTTTTGCGTCATTTGCTTTTAATCTCTCGGCAGCTTTTCGGCAATTATACCAGGTGTTTATATTTTGACCACACGGTAACATAGATTCGACTTCTTTTCGCTATGCCAGTTTGAATTTTTCGATAGGTTTGTGCTGTTTGTCGAAAATATATGTCTAGGCATATGTAAGGGATATCAAGGATTTTTTTATATATAGAATTGTACCCGAAATGGAATTTATAATTAAAAAGTTAAAAAGTAATTGTAACAGTTGTTTACCGTACATATAATCAAAATATTTTTCTGTGAATGAGGTCATTGTAAGGATCATATTATTTTGGCATTGTGATACTGTAAGTGTCATAATTTCCAAGAATATTAGAAAAACAACCCGTGTTAATAAAAATGCACACCTTCTATAACTAATGATGTTTTGCACCAAGTTTCGTAAATAGTGCTTCATAGTTTTGGAGAATCGCTCTGGACAAGAAATGTCTGGGCGGACGGCAGGGTGTCCCTGTTATACAGAAGTAGCCTACACGTGTACACACGATTGAGATATGAATAAATTCGACTATCCTGTAGGATTAATCTGTCGCATATGCAAGGAAACGGTATAAAACATTTCTGAAAAAAGCACAAGGAAGGCAAGTTACAACCCATGTAATTCATGATATAATAGAAGAATAATGTGTCTGACTATCAATTAGCACTTACTACGGTCAATTAAAGCTCTATTTCAAGAAAAATGTAGAAAGGTTTCATTTCATGTTAAAGGGAAATATATCCTGATTTTTAAGACATTAACGTTTGATAGCTAGCTAATGTCTATAAAATCAAACACACCGCCAAAAAGCTTATTGCCTTAGTAGTTTTAGTGTTTAGCAAGCACGAAAAATGGTTATTATTTTCTTTCCAAAACAACATCTTTGTGTGTGTGGGGGATGTGACAAAACAAAATCTCGGGGAAAAATCGATAAAGATCGACTGTTGAATCCACACAATTTCCGGGTTTCTAAACTGATTACTCAATACCTACATTCGTATGTTTCTAACTTCCTTGCCATTTCATTCAAGCACAAACATACCACTCCATGTCAAAAACACAATCCCCCAACAGCAAAGCTAAAACTTTGAAAACGCCAAATTTTAAATTAAAAATGCGAACTTCCATAACGAAAGCGAGACTGGTGTGCTTTGTGCCGTTTTATATGACATTGTATAGCTTTTAGACAAGTGTGAATATTTCTGTTCTATATAATTATTACAAATTACATAAATTATGGTAGGAAAAACTACAAATGTATAAGCTAGCGCGCATAACCGGAAACAGAACAATAAAATGAGCGTAAATCACAGAAGCACCTTTAATAAGACGAGAGTCTTACAGCGGTGCCAAGTATAGTCACTTTTTGTTAGTTGCTGGGAATTAATTCAAAGAAGTTGTATTCATCATGTTGATTTTCGTTCCAGAATTCAATCTTTTACTCTCTCATTTTAACTTACAGTGGCAAATTTTTCGATATCTTCATCAGAGGCTCCCAAGGTTGCTATTCCAATGTCTTGTGAAAACTTTGCAAATTTAGGGTCAGCTAACATTGGTACATGTCCTAGCAGTTCGTGGACACAGTCCCTATAATATATGAAATAATATGACTTGCTGTAAAAATGCAATATGATTTTTTTAATATTGAAAAAAGCATAGACTTTTATAAGCAATATCCACGAAGGAGGAAAGATCCCTATGCACCAAAGGTGGTGTCAGGATTCGCATTTAATACATACACAATGCACGTATTTACTCTTTGAAAAAAGTGTTTAGCATCATAAACTCAGTAAGCAATGCTTTTAATGTAAAAACGAAAATCTTTTATCATGGAAAGTATTTCAAAAGTTTGGTCAAAGCACTGCTGATGATGAATTGTTTTCCGAAACAGATTGTCTAGTTCCGTAACATTAACACTGGTATAATATGTAATAAAAACGAATTAAACACTTGAGCGATATACATAAATGTACATGTATATACCTATATTTAAGTAAAAGGTAAGTGAATCACAACGCCTCTCACCGTCTGGTTTGAATCCGGCTCGGGCAGATTGTAGTGAGCGGAAGATTGTCTGTTTGCTTGTGCAGATGGGTGGTTTTTGTCCGGAGATTTCGTTTTCTTTATTATCCCACAAAAGAACTCGGCGCCTCAATATAATTATAAAAAAAATTTACTGGTGCTTAAAATCTATTATCCCAATCCATTCTATTTTAGAAGTCCAAATCCGTTTTGGGTAGCCTTTGATGTCTCTAGATTTATAACATAAAGGTTCGTTTCGGATACATTTTGCGCACTATGTTATGTGATTTTTAACATGATACTACCAGGAGGGAAAATCGTCATGGTTTGACCACCGAAATCCCATTTAACATTGATTGATTGAATTGGGTTTGACGTTCTAGCCAGACATATATCGTAGCATTGCCAATTATAGTTTTCGTAGTGAGCTCAGCAATGTGCAGGTAGGGTTCTTTACCGGGCTACGTTTCTCTGAATATTAAAATATTAAAGTCTCGTATAAAGGACCATGTGACTATCATTTCTGAATGTCGCGTGTTTAGCAAATGAACAGTCACTGCCTATTTTCAGGGATTGGTCAGAGCCTTTCCAAGTTCAACATCCATTCTCCACATTCGAAGCGAGCATTACCGGTACATCAAATAACCTACCGCAGTTGCTCCAATTCAATATAGAAGGAAGATATATACAAGGAAGAAAACTAAAAAAAAATAGTATTTTGCAACAGCTAACACACTGCAAAAACAATACACAAGTGGAAGACATGAGAGTCAAACAAATAAAAATCTAGATAAGAAAAGACAAACTAGATATTATGATATGATAATACATGTAATTATATAAATTTTCTTACGGTTCTGGTGAATGATCTGGTTTTGATCCGTGTCTAACATATTGTGTACATTGGAACACTCTAAACGCCAAACTAGCCAAGAAATCACGTGCTGACAGCAAACCAGATACTGGTCGGAGCTGAAATCCTGTTCTCTCTATAAATAACCATACATATATAGGTACTAATAATAACAGTAAAATGTGACAAGTATGAGCAGTTTCCCTAAAACCGACCCATCTCAAGTATAGTAATAATAATAATAATAATAAGAAGAAGAAGAAGAAGAAGAATGAGGAGAAAGAAGAATAAACTATTTTTATTCGTACTAACAAAACTAGATATTAAACTGAATACGGTGAGCATCAAATACCTTGTTAAGAATTAGATATTGAACAGAGCGTTTTATCAATCAACCAATTGACCAATGCATACATGTATTTGCATATGTGTATATAACTCTTACATAGTGTTACGTCTTTTTGTAAAACTATATTGTGTATTTGTAACCTATATATAAAAGTACAATGTATTTGATTAAATAAAAGAAAAAAATAGAGGGGTGTATAATTGCTAAAATGAAACTGAAACAGCTAAAAAATGTTTTCATCTGAGTAAACATCCAAGAGAATATTAATGAAAGTAGTACGTCCTTACTTTTCAAGAATTTAGATACATCATCTAACTGAGGAATGTTATTCTCGCTGTAACCGGCTTCTTTTTCCAATATTTCCAGATTTTCCCGGAATTCCCTACACGCATGGGTAGGAACCAATACCTTTAAATTTGTATAAACGTGTTTCCTGAAAAACAAAAGAAGAATAATAACACTTTACAGACTTGAAAATAATAAACTGAAACGAAATTAAATGTTTGAAGCTTAAACATTATGTAATATTGATATCATCATATTTATCAAAGTTTTATTGTCAATCAATTGATTGTTTAAAGTGTGTCTTTGAATTTTGTGTAAATAGCGTAGATACAAATGACCGACCTGATATGTATCGAGTCAATATTCCATCAATTATATCCCTATCATCAGGGCGATATTTGAAGAGGTATTCAGATAATTTAGATTACGATGATAAATATTGTGTTGGTCGTAACAGTACTATTTAATGATGCTATTGTTCCTATTAAAACAGAATTGACAAGAACATCTTTTAAATGTGAACGATCATTTGGTATACGGTTATTCCAATTGATTTATTTTTCGCTTCGTTAATTTTTACACAATCGGTAAATTATGGTTACGTTTGGGACTGCAGTGAGGTCAATTGAATTACTGAAATACGATCTCTTCATGGTTGGTCATCAAATTTTTGTGTTTTCAAATACTGGTCGAGTTTCCAAATGATAAAATCAAAATGTTTCTTTGGGTCACTTCTGAAGTACATGTAACCTTTTACTCTACTTTTGCGTAACTTTTATGATGGCAAAAGTATCTACCTGTAATTTTCAAACAACATAAATAATTGAAATACACACTTTGAATCCAAAAGCAACTTAAATAACTTGCAACATATTGAAAGTAAAACAGAGTGTATTGTATCAGTGTGTCATGAACCGTTTTTTGGCCTTTGAATATAAATTTGCGGCACATCGTCTCGCGTTGGTGTACATTTGTGCCAAGTTTTATCAAAATCCATCTATACACATAGAAGATATGGAGCAGACACGGTATTGGGACGGACAACCAGACAGACGGACAGACATACAGACAGGTTGATTCCCACATATGGATCATTTAATACCTACAGGTAGAAAATCGAGTTCAGTACAAATTCCTAAACTTTCCTTCTTAAGAATGGCATCAACGACCAGTAGGACAGTGATAAAAACACTCACTAACAATTAAATGGAACCCGAGTCAATATGAAGTCATTGTCATAGTAACTTTAACACAGTAGTATTAATGTATTATGCAGTGCGAAAACTAATTTATACTATTACTCACTTTGTTTAGCCTGTTTTAATTATTTTTTAGTTGTGAGCTTCCTATATATATGGCCTACTCTTTTTCGAACTCTACAGAGAACTGAGACACGGGACCTCGGATTTTAATCTCACCCAAAACATTATCCTAGTATTTAGCTTTTTACAGCTCTAGTGTGGGAAGTAGATGAAAATCATCTCAGAAAATGTCCAAGTCCCGAGTGAGGTTTGAAAAAAGAGGTTTCAGAAACTGTCCAAGTCCCGGGTGAGGTTTGAACCCACATCCCTTGATCTTGAAAGTCAGTGACAGTACTATTCGGCCATGTTCGCTCATCGTTTTAAACCAAAATGCTTATGATGCCATGCATTCATTAGTACATTATTCTATTAGATATAAATTCAAAAACAACGCATGGCAATGTATTAAAGATGTAATACAAATATAAAGAAAATGATATAAAAATAGAATTGATACACCGTTTTGAGTAATAACATTTGCGAAGCCATGTACGGCATTAAGTTGTACACTATTCTCTTAAATTAAAATTAAAAGAAACAACGCATGACAATTTATCAAACATCTACTGTAATACAAATATAAGAAAAATGATATAAAATATATTTTACTAACCATGTGGCTATTTCATCTTCTGTATACTCCACGTGAGGGATTGGATCACCGCTATAATGTAAAAATACAAATATGATTTATAGACGGTCTCTTGGTAAGGTTTATCACATATTGCTGCAATGCTGGTAGAAGGTTTGCTACAATGTCAATCATGAGGGTGTTCTTTAAAGTAAGATATTTTATTGGTTATAAATTTTCTAAAGTAAATAAGATATGACTAGGTTTCTTTACACGCACAAGGTAATTGTTGGAACAAATCGTTGGAACTTTACTTTTTGTTTATTTCATACTATGTTTATTTTAAGTCTTAATTATATAGAACTTCGTTACAATGGAAAAAAACCCAACCGAGTTCAAAATTGTGCCAAAAATAGTTATCCGAGCAAAAATAGCAAAAGGTACGTGTGCAATTTCACAATCCCGAATTTTTCTTACGGTGTTTGGAATTGGCTGACAAGTGATTTCCGAACAAAAGTTGAAGCGGGAGACTATGAAAACGCTCACCCTTTTGACGTACACGGTCTCACTTCCCTGGTGGAAATTCACTTGTTTAACTTTAATATTTTAAACTTTCAAACTTTCGTTTTTTGGTTTTAGGAATGGACTGGTATTTTTGTGTTTGATTTGAATGAAATAAAACATAATATCAAATGTAGTTCAGTTGGAATCATTTTAACTTTGCAGATTATTTAGATTACAACTTGCTCAAAACGCATATTGTATGGCTAGAAAGAGGATGAATGATGTTATGATTTGCTTCACATATTTGCATTCCGACTGTACCCGATAAATACAACTTGCTTTTTACATTAAATGCATATCAAAACGCATATTGTATGGCTAGAAAGAGGATGAATAATGTTATGATTTGCTTAACATATTTTCATTCCGACCGTACCCGATAAATATAATCGCAAGGCAGACATCAAAGTTGGAATGGGATAAATACTCCATTACGAAAACATGGCTTTGTGGTTTGACTATTAGGTTATAAACATTTTCTATATTCCAATGTTAATGCTTCAACAATTTAACAAAAAGAACATCTCAATGTTTTACCTAAGGTCCCGCTTTGTATATGGATGGTGATTTATTTATTTTATGAAATAAGGTCATATAAATTAACACACGAAACCGATATTTTAATGCTTTGTCTCATAAAAAGTATTTAAAAATATAAAATGGCACCGATATGAATATTAAATGAATATTAAAGTGCATATCACCACCACTGATAACGTGTAGTGTAACGCATCAGTAACACTTCACTCGGTCGTTACGTATACATTAGAGGAATAACTGGAACTTTTAGATTGTGGGAGATAATGGTAGAAAATCATAAATAATTCAATTACACCTCAGATGATAATTTAGTATCAATCTTTGTGAAGTAATGGCGATATCTGATATATCTTAACGATAAAAACACACATCCCAATAAATTATCACATAAAAATTATCATGATTTTTACTCGTGCATAGCGGATGAAAACCTTGCAGCATTTTAAGCTGTGGTTATGATTTAGCTTTTTTGACCCCTTTGTTTCAGGAAAGCAGTACTTAGTAAAAGCGAATTTTATCGGAGCGCAACTAACAGAAGAAATCTGAACTCGATACACATATACTATGTACATGTATATAGAGGCCACTTATCCAAGTTTCACAATGGTTTATTAATTAAGATTTTCCTTAGCTTTAATGGTACTTGATAATAAATTAATAGTAATATTTGACAAAACTAAATATTAATGTTTTAAGATAAAAGTGGTCTTAGAAACGACAGTTTAAATTCCTGAATATCTTCAAAATTAACAAATATTAAAAATCAATATTTTGACCCATTAATTTAAGAAAAATTTATGTAAAAATAAAAATTTGGACGGCCGTGAGTAATGAAAAATCGGTGCATGCTTCAACAGGGACTAATGAAACCAACTTATTTTGAAACTCGGTCTTTAGAAATATAATGTGGCTTCTAAAACGCCGCCATTAAGTTTCAAGACGACGAAACGCCAGAAAAAAGATCGAAGTCCTAAGTCAACATACCATGATTTATTGGTTTTGTTTTCAGATTTTTTAGCGTTTTGTTTCTCCTTGTAATTGGTTGACCAGTTACCTCTCTATAAAAAGTAACTTACTGTTTATAATTAAAAGCAATATCGGCTATCTGTTTCCGGCGAGCTCTGTATTTCATGTCTGTAAAACCCTAAAACAGAGACAATTAATGAGAAAATATACTATGTTTAAAAACATCACTTTATTACCAGTGCATTAACTAACGATTTTAACACTACAGTATAGACCTGTCGAAAATTTAACCGTCACCAAACGACCAAATCAGCAGTTCGTCTTTGCCCCACGTTAGCGGTATATTTTTAGGTATTTATTTGGCAGTTGCTATCTTTCTCTTGTCGTTTTTTAGTTCATGAGCTATCAGATATCTCGGTTACTTCGACTCCTTTTTTTGCTTGCTTAGTGTTAAATTTTTGACAGGTCTGTACCGTATATCAAAGACCATTACTGTGTCTCTACTTACCAACAATATTGTAAATCAGTATATCAAGTTACTATAAAAAGCTATGTAATTTAAATAAGTAAAACTAAATCAATTAGTACATTACTAAGTATCAGTATGAACAGTATCGGTGTACATTTATACCATCATCGATTAAACAGAAATCAATTACTTCTAAATACATTAATATTCTTGTGTTGTTACTCTCTTTCTGTATTCACACACACACACACACACACACACACACTATCTCTGTCTCTTGATTAGTTTAGCGAAAACACGTGAATAATTAATATCAGAACATATAAGAAGTATAACAAAAATCAGCATGAGGGTATACATACTGTGAAATCATTTTATTTTTGGGTGGTATATCATTCAAATTTCGGATTTCCATTTCAGGTAACTTTCTCAAATACAACATTTCGTTAATATTTCTGGGTCAGTCCATCCACAACAAAACATTAAATTACATGATGGTTTTTTTCTGGTTTTACTTTCATTGTTCCATCTTGTGATTATTTTCACTTCTTTTCCACACTGTAAATAATATCATAAGTCCAACTTACCGGATGATCTGAATCAAGCTCGGGTTCAAACTTCGTTACAAGGTGTGTACAATTATCAAGCTCTGATATATGACGTGGAAACCAAGAATCTATAGCAATTAGAAAAATAAATCGATTGATTGATACACACGAAAATCAATGTCCTATAAATATTGTTTGTTAAATCTAAACATCGCCATCTATATATAGGTAAAAGTGTAAAAATCATACTTTTTCAATTTCAAAAGAAGTGCGTTTTTCACGCCGGATTGTCTTTTGCAATAACCCGTTGTCCGTGTTATATCGACATTTTAGCAGGTTATTTGTCAATTTTCTTTCTTTCTTTCTTTCTTTCTTTCTTTCCTTCTCTTTTGTGAATTAATAAACAATGTCAGCCGTGGTTCAGTGGTATAGTGTCCGTTCAGACAGCGGGAAGTCGTGGGTTCAAAGCTGGGTCATACATAAAACTTTATAATTTGAGATCCTCGTTTGGTATTCAGTATTAAAAGAACATAGTACTAGTCCACCAAATATCGGTATATTGTAACTGGGGGAGAAGCATTCTTGTCTATGCCATACTAACCCGGTGAGCTAGCACTTTAAAGTCGTCCCGGGTACGCGTTTGTACAAGACAGATAAAAAAAAACTTCTGTATCACTTATCGAACGTGCATCTGAGATTAATGCTGAGAGATTAGCAAGCAAAACATTTGCTCTTGTCGCGAACAGCTTAAAAATGTTGATGCGACTTTAAAAATATTACAACAACAACTAACAATGATTGCTTAAAAAATCACACACACACTAATCCATGCCTAAATGAAAGAGTAATGTATATTTTAGAATTGCCTTGATATCACACTTACAAGTTTCATATTTTGTTAAGTCCTGACTTTAAAATAGAAATTATTTCAAATGTATTATCAACATACATACCTTTATTTGGAAATGGGTCCGATACAACATTAAGATCCAATATTGGCGTATTCTGACGTAATTGGTTCGTTAGTGACGTCACTTTATCTTTGATTCCAGTACACTCAATAAGAACATCAAGTTGAGAATCATTTTTCTGTGATCGCCTTGATTCAATGTGTTCTAAAGTCACTTTGGCATTCTGTTAAACATTCAAATAAATTAATATTATTATTCAAATTTAGTCTATTTCAGAATATTGATTTTTCTTATCTAAAATGACAAGTTGCATTTTTTAATAACTGGACGTAGTTTGCAGTTATTTACAAAATATGAAAAAGCAACATTTCATAGTATCATCAAAATCGTGTTTTTAATTCGGAAAAAAGAGTCCCCGATAAAAACTACAAAGGTTTTGATAAATAAATCCAAATTAATAAAATAAGTTTTTTGTTTAATTCCATGCATTTACGTGTATAAGAGAATGACCAGATGGACATTTTCAACAAACTAGGCATTGGTAGGCATTTTACACGGTCCTGTGTCATTAAAATTTTTCAGAAGTCTTTATATTTAAATTAGATTTTATTTTTTCTTACACCACATTTGTTTACAAATTTCTGTTTAATAAAGATAACTTTACCTCAAAAACCCGTATAATTCTTGACAGAGAAGCAATTCCTTCCTTCAGCGTTATCATGATGCTGAACTTTATCTGTGGGCCAATTTCTACTGGAGACGCAACATCGCCGTTCTGGGCAAACACCTCTTCTTCACTGATGGACCCCCTGGTGCCACTAATTGTTCGCTCCCTTTTCTCGAATTCAATGTTTGTGACGGTCTCAAACTTGGCATCTTCAATAAGGCTACGCCTTCGCCAATTCCCACCATGCTGAAATTGAATATAAAATATCGAAAATTAAAAATCTGAACATGGAATATAAAATAGTGTTTTTTAATTCCATTAAAGGTATTTTGTTGCGATATCTACACGCCATAGTGTAACTTGAAATAACACTGCCTCTATATTTATTGTAAAATAATGCTACAGCAACATTAATATAAAAAAAACAAACATACTAATCTATGTCAAAATCACAATCCAAAGCAATGCAAAAACTTTAAAACTGACAAGTCAGGTAAAACACGCGAACTTCGACCAGGGAAGTGAGACCGGGTGCTCCGGAATGGTAAGCACTTCCAGTTAAGCTAGTTGAATCCGTCACGTGTATAATATCCCATCTTTCTTTTCAAAATCAAACATAAACTAACCGGTTTATGGTCATATCACAATCCATAAAGCAGAGTAAAAACTTTGAAAACTGATAAATTAACTTGACCTTTAACACAGGAAGAGGTTAATCACAGAGTCAAAAATAAAGAATATGTAAAATAAAATAATCTTATTTCATATATTATACGGCGCCATAGTTCTAGATTTTGCCACCAAATCATTTTCACGTTCACAATAGACTTTTTCGGTTGCATTCGAATTGCCTATTTAATGTAATATGTTAAATTATTAATTGCACAAAACAGCAACTTCCAGTTAATGAAATAAAGCTCTAATGTTAAGTCCTTCAATTTGTTGAAAAACTTTTGGTGCAAATACTGATGTCAAAAATATAAAAATGATGGTAAATCCTTCAAGTTGGTTCTTCTATATTTGTCAAATCAACATCATAAAAATGCTTGAGATTCTAGGCACTAATGATGAGAAATTTTATTCCGAAACGGGCGTATAGTACTGTTAAATTTATAAAGGTTTTAAAGCAATAATTAACGTCAAATAAAAACAAAAGAAAAAAAAACCAATAAGTTCTTAAAGTGGTTAATTGAAAATGGAATATCGATAATAATTCAATAATTCCTTAAATTGGTTAAACACTTGTATGGTTCGAATATTCACGTCAAGAATTAAGTCCTATCTTTTTGTGGTTAAACTATATATATATATATCATCATAAAAAGGAAACGTATAAAATCGGAATCTAAAGCTTTGTTTAGATAAGTACATGTATGATAAGTCCTTTAATTTGTCATGGTTATCAAAGCTTCGATACAAATATTCACATCAATTATCAAAGGCTACATCTGTTTCTGTTCTCTGCCATTGTACCAATGAAGTCGGAAAAAATGTTGGCAGGTTCTTTTAACTGGTTAACAAACCTTTGATGAAAAAATCAACATCAATAACAGGAACGTATGAAGACGGCTTCAGCTGTTTAGTTTCTGTTCGCTATCTTTGTACCAAATATTGAAGTCGGGAAAGAGAAATGTTGGTAAGTCCTTTAATCTGGTTAACAAACCATTGATGAAAATATTAACATCAAAAATAGAAAACGTATTCAGACGGCTACAGCTGTTTAGTTTGTGTTCTCTATCTTTGTGACAATGTACCCAAGGCTCTTAAGCCTTAATCAGCATAGCGATGGTAAGTCATTCAATTGGCTAAATAACTTTTGATGCAAAAATTAACATAAAAAATATGAATACGTATTGAGAAAGAATCTACAGCTGTTTAGATTCTGTTCTCTCTCTTTGTGACAATGAAGACCAAGACTCTTACAACTTTAATCAGACATCATCTTGTAGCTAACTGACAATTTACAGAAGTATCATTAAAAATAAGATGTTCAGACAATTCACAAAATGTCCCATTTCCGATGCCACTCATAAGAACGGAATTCACAGAAATAGCTTCCCACCAGACAAGAGACGAATTAAGGAATCAGTATGTGATAAGTACAGTACAGACCTGTCGAAAGTTTAACATTAAACCGACGAAATAATGCTGAATATATAGACAGAACATGTAGACCCTTTGTTACCTAGATCTCGACAGATTTCCATCTGCTATCTTTCTCTTTTTGGCCACTAGCTTACATATCTCGACCACTCGATTGTCTGATTCCTTTTCATTAGCTCAATGTTAAACTTGCGACAGGTCTGTACCGTACATCTGATAAACACACGTCTGATGAACTTGTCAAATGAAGTAGTACTTATGCTGATAATAAAACACGTGTTTACCTCATCCAGTAAAAACAAATTGTATCATCATGCAATATTTGTTAACAAGATCAAAATGTCAAATTCTTGTTTTGATTCTAAACAATATGTACATGGTGGGATTTAAACGCAAATACCATTTTTATCCCAAGTAACTAGACTTACACGTTCAGAAATGTTATATTCAAACGAAAACATACTTTTCCATTGTAACGGCGCATAGCGATGTTTCCGTATGAACGTGTTCCAACACGTCTATGCGGGGAATTTCGACGCATAAAGAGGACGCTTTTATGCGGAAAAAGGTTACCTAGTCCTCTATATACGTCAAAAAGACAGCCTTGTGCCGCATATTAGCAACGCCATCTTTATGCGATGAACACCGCCGCTTTAACATGACTGACCTCTTTATGCAATGAAATTCCCCACATAGATCTAGACGTGTTGGGCGCTTTTTGCGGCATCACCGCTATGCAGCGTTACAGTCCATGTCCAAACCAAAATCCCAGAAGCAAAGTGGAAACTTTAAAAAAACTTGTATATTAATTGACACACGTGAACAATATACAAACTAGCTAACAATATAATTAAAAGTGGGTCTTAAATTATTTCTGAAATCACCTGCATGATAAACTGCTTGCAAGACAGAAACCATTTATGAAGAGAAAGTACACATTTGCAAACTCTATAACATGGTCTACACCCTTGTCGTAAATGAACCGGATAACTCGTGCAAACTACCGTATAAATTGGGGGAAGGGAAATAAGATAATTTTGAGCGCGAAACAAAGATATATTTGTCATTGTCAGCAATGTAAAGTAAAATTGCAAAGTAAGATAAACACATGAAGTGAGACAAAATGCTCTCAAATGGTAAGCAGCTCCTGTCTAGCCAGATGCAGCCGCTATGTATGAAGTCGATGTTCAGATCGAAAGAACATGGGACGTATATCAAGGGCGATTTTGAATACAGTGACATCATGCTTTTCAACAATATTTTGATGACCGACTGAGGGTTTTAGAGCGTTGATAACAATAGACTTGCAATATCTATGAATCAACAATTTATTTATTCATTTTGAAATATTAAATCAAAATGCCGTTACACCAGCATTTGTTCTGAAGCCCCAATAATACCCTTTTACACGCCTACAGAATATTTGTTAAAGTCGTTTTGCTCTGTTCAGTACCTGAATTTTTTCATTATCTTTGTTCATCCTTTTATTTTTTAAACTCTTTTGAGCTTTGATATAATATTAATATGAAACTTGTCTTCCATGTAACGATGAAAGGATATTGAAGTGACGTCTTTGTGCATATTTGATTAACCATACTTGCTTAACTGTAGCGCGATAGAAAGTAAATATTTTTGATAGTGAAATAATTAAATGGCTATGGACAAGAATTGTATGTCTGCTGTCGTTGTTAGATATCTTATGAGCATTCCGTTTTTATCTTTATTTTGATTAAACCGACAGAAAGAAAGTATACAAGATCAAACAAAGATTGACAAATGTTTAAATCATAATCCTTAAAGCAAAGTAAAAACCAGCAATTTAAGTAAAACACGTACTTTGTCAAGTAAGTGAGGCCAGGTGCCCCGGAAGAGTTAACACCTCCTAGCTTGCTAAAAATCAGTTAATGTACTGAAACGTTTAGAATTCGTAGCAATCGATATTAACTCCCACAGTTCCCAATATAATATATTATTTTAAATTGTTTTAATTTATGAAAGCAATATAAAGTGGCTATATCTATCTTTCAATATTTTTTAAGTTCTGTTATCCATATTTATTTATTTAATATTTATTTATTTATTTATTTAGTTAGTTAGTTAGTTAGTTAGTTAGTTAGTTAGTTAGTTAGTTAGTTAGTTAGTTAGTTAGTTAGTTAGTTAGTTAAAACAACATTTATCAGCAAATAAAATTTTTTGAATAACATTTAGAAACAATTTTACAAATCAGGATTCTGGGGCAGTTTCCTGTGCATCTCAAATAATTATTACAATTTATGCAACATAACATTAAATATTACACACTAAAAATGAAGCATTTATTATTTTATTCAAACTGGTACAACTGCGTGGCTATAAAACAATAAACAATAGTCCTATTGCAGCAATAAGATAAGACAGAAAAACTTGTAGAGGTTCCATAATAGACATTAACCCTAAAGAATCAGGCAACTCTTTAAAGGGTAATGTTGCACGTAAACCCAATACAACAATAATCAATGTATGTGCCATTTTTAAGTTTTACCTCACAAGCTGTAATTTATTAGACTTTAAGTAAGCTGATATCGGCTTTTATTGTTGTGATATTTATATAGCCCCATTGTTCCATCCATTCGTTAAACACACTTGTTCCAGTAGCATGTTTTAACAATCCGGTTAATGGTACTGTACATACTTGTCGAAAGTTTAACACAAAGCTAACAATTTACATTAAGTGCCAAATCGCCAGTCCATTTCTGCTCCTCGTAAACACTATCTAGGCAGCTGTTATCTATCTCTAGGCAGCATTTTGGTCACTTTTGCATTTCGTCAGCTGTTGGTCGACTTTTTTTTGTAAGCTCATGATCAATGCTAAAATTTTAACAGGTCTATACTGTACGTGTTTCATTCTTTATTTCTTTACTTATCACCACGTGGAAACAAATCACGTGAAATGCCATTTAGACATCACAGAATTACATAATTACACATAACAAAGTCTCACAAAAGAGATGAAATTGATTTAAAGACGTGTTAAGGAGAATATGTTAGCATATAACAATACAAGCCAATAGCCATCGCGGCGGTTACACCACAAATGCATTTTGAAGAGCAATGAAATTATTACAAGTATAGTGACGATACAATTACTGACCTTGGATGCCCCGTGTTATGTAGGTATAACAAACTGAAGACAAATCAAAAGCCTTTCGGCGGTTACAATATACATGTATTTTGTAGAACAAAAACATTTTAAAATGTGTAGTGTTTGATATGCATTGAATACATTTAATTTTCACCTTGTTCATTGTACAAAAACGCCCAGTTTAAGTTGTAGTATATGTAAGGCTATGTGAATTGTAGCACGTACATCTTTTCAATTTGTCCTGGCCATATTTCCAATAAAAACAAACATACCGATTCATGTTCCAATCACAACCAAAAAAAAAAAAAAAAAAAAAAAAAAAAAAAAAAAAAACACAATAAAAAAAGCAAAATGAAAAAGAAGCAAAACATTTCAAAACTGACGAAAATGTGAAATTCCAGGACAGGTGCTTCAGAAGAGTATCAGTTTAGCTTGCTACAGCTGCCACGTGTTTCAAAATTTACACATGATCAAAAGATCCAAATTTAGATTGAACTATGGGAAATCAAATATATCCATGATAATTTTTGTAGAGAGAAATTAATGTTTTTAACAATAGAACCTTCATGGAGATGATGTTACATACAATAACTAAGGACCATAACCCTTCAGTTACAGAGTTAAGTCCCTTGATGATTTTTATTCGGGGTGTATTACTCCAGTGAAGATTCCATTATTGGTGCATTCAATAAACCAATATTTTCCTATGGTTTCCGATCAAACATTTTCCCCCAGAAAATCGTTTATTTATCAGCGTATAAACATATATATCATATAAATAATTAAAAGATACAAATTTATAATACCATTTTAAGGGTTAATCCATAATTATAAACCATTTTGTGACACTCATCACGTACATGATATAATTTAATATACATCTATTATGATCATCTCTCTGTTTTCATTTCACG
The DNA here is from genome assembly GCA_021292105.1 of Anadara kagoshimensis. Classification (NCBI taxonomy): domain Eukaryota; kingdom Metazoa; phylum Mollusca; class Bivalvia; order Arcoida; family Arcidae; genus Anadara; species Anadara kagoshimensis. Next base: position 14,917,351 of record CM037865.1, read on the forward strand.
GATTATGATCATCAGTTAGGATTTTGATGAAATTTAGTCGTTGTTGTAACATGGTTAACCAAAAAGAGTATTAACTAACCATCTAGTTTTACGGTACTTGGTTTTTATAGTGACGCAAAGAAAATGTATAATTAATCACATTCATGTGAAGTGGGCAAACTCCTTTGAAAATAAACCAAACACTTCTTTACTTGATGCCTGAGCATAAGGAAGAAAATTGTTATGTTTAATATACTATATTTTACTGGTGTTTCTGTGACAAATGTTTTCTATTTAAAAGTAAGAAACATTAATTTGCTAATATAAAGGCTGACAAAATAGTCATCAATGATGAACAAAAATATACTGAGAACATTTATAATCCAGCTATCAACGTCAGACGAGAACTGAATAAAATGATAAAATTATATGTTTTCAGTGGTGTGGTTGAAATAGAAATATTTATGATTTTATATCCATGATATATTTGTTCAGAAAAACATGTAATTTTACTCTGGATACATTAAACTTTAAAAACAAGAAAGCGTTTATAAAGCATGTGGAGTTTTGCATCAGATATTTGTGTAAAAAAAATATTTGTTGAAGAACGTATCGCAAATCGCAATTTTTTCGAGCCGGAACTCGCTGTACATCCGAAAATACTAAAACATGAAATATATTGATTTCATACATATGTCAAAAGAGGGTAGACAACAGACGGTTAATTAACTATTGAAGCGATTTATTTTTGGCTCAAATGTGCTAAAATTAAGACATTTTAAAAGCTATGTCATCTGCTACGTTTGATTTTAAATGAAATAATACATCATAAAAATTCAAAAAGAGCACATGGTAGCTTTAATAAGCTTTCTTTACTTCGTACCACTGCGGTAGCTCAGTTGGTAGAGTGCTCGCTCCGTAAGTGGGAGGTCGTGGGTTCGAACCCCGCCCGGGTCTGACCCAAGACTTAAAAGTGGGTAGTGACTGTTCTTTCGCAAGCACTCGGCATTACGTAAATGAAAGTCACGGTTCTTTCGGATGGGAACTTAAAATAAACGAAGTCCCGTGTCTTGGTAGGCTTGGCACGATAAAAAACCCTGCTGTATAATGCCATCAGCGCAGAGCACAGGCAAACTTTCTGCATCTTCGCCTATAGCTGGCGACGTCTCGATATAAGTGAAATATTCTTAACTGGGACGTTAAACACCATTCCTCAACTCAACTTTACTACGAGTGTACATCATTAAGTAGATTTTAGTGATCAGATTTGTCGTAGGTTTTTGATTCCTTATAATTAAGGATGTAAGAAGGTTTTGATTAAACATTTGATGCGCAGGAAACATTTGGATTGTAAACCATAAAACATACCATTACTGATTTGGTTTGGTTTAAAATCTGATTTACCAAGAAACACAGTTGGATTGTCAGCCAAAACACCTTACCAGTATCCATATGGCCTTTTTAAAATCTGATTTACCAAGAAACACAGTTGGATTGTCAGCCAAAACACCTTACCAGTATCCATATGGCCTTTTTAAAATCTGATTTACCAAGAAACACAGTTGGATTGTCAGCCAAAACACCTTACTAGTATCCATATGGCCTTTTTAAAATCTGATTTACCAAGAAACACAATTGGATTGTAAACAAAAAGACCTTACCATTATCGATATGGTCCGCTTAAAATAACAGAGTTGAATTGTAAACCAAAAGAAAAACGGAAAACTTACAATTATCGATATAGCCGGTTTAAAATCTGATTTACCAAGAAACGCAGTTGGATTGTAAAAAAAAAAAAAAACTAGTTTGGTTTAAAATCCGATTTACTGTGAAATCAGTCATTTTCGGATTATTTTGAGTCAACGAAACATCATACATACAGTACAGATTTGAGAAATGGTACTTTATACCCTAGTCAAGATTTTTCCCCAGTATGTTTTCCCAAAAATTTTAAAAATAGATAGAATCTTAGATTTGTATTAATATGATATTGAGTTAAACAAACGTATTGCATCATGTACTGTAACTCAATAAGGATTATGTTTCTGATATAACACCATGTAATTTCACTTGAATCGAGATGTTATTAGTCAAAATGAAGTAATAGATTAAGACAAAAGTAATGTATGACGAACAAACCCACAAGACTGTCAGCTTAACGAACGAATGTTTACCAAAATGAGCTTTAGTCTTTGGCTAAACGATTTATTTATATTACTGGTGCCAAATATGTATCGGCTTGCTCTAGTGTTAAAATTATTGAATAAAAGTGCTGTGTTTAAATGCTCCAATATTAATTGGGAAAGAAACAGAACACAATTTTTAAGGGATTTGTCTTTAAGGTAGTTCCATACTTTACAAATCGTCTGAAAACACATATTGAAATTTTAATTTGTTGTACATGGGCAAAAACCATTCAACATGCAAAATTTTCAGGGCAGGTATTCGACTTGCTTAAGAAGTTCTGAAGCGCCACCTGGTGGCCATTTTCACGACATAAATGATCAACGTATACCTACTGTTATCAACAAATAAGCTTTAATAATTTTTTGTCATGATTACAAACCAAAAGCTCTTGCATTTAAATTAACCATTATGTCATGAAGATTATTTAGACCAATGGAGTTTTACTTCTGGTCACGTGGTATTTTTCTACAGCGCCACCTTTCAAGAGAGAACATTAAATTTCCGGAAAACTAAAAGTAACACCCTTTCGTTAATTTGTAGATTTTTTAAAAATTAAGTCGGATACGACCCCGATTTTCACATATATTGCACATGAATATAAGTTTGATTTTCGGAAACAAAAAATAAGGTGGTCGTCAAGCTACTTTTTTCATAAAATTGGATCAAATTCCTGAAATAAGAAAAAAGCCCTATTCCTTACGTAAGAAGTCACCAAAAATGTCCTAGGATACTATTATGAACTCAATGTTTTTCGTTTGGTATTAACAAATAAACAAAAAAAACCACTGATTGCGAGCTGTTTGGTTGTGCAAAACAAAACCAATTTAAATTTCATATGGTCTGTCACCCATAGAAATCCATAGCAACCGTTACCCAACACAGATCAGTTAAAATGGAAAGAGGATTCGTATACATTGATGAAGCGTTCTTGATTCTATGCCGCTGAATGAAACGAAAATACAAGAACATAGTCAAACTGCTAAAATTTGACACCGAGAAAAATTACTATACAGTATGTGAATTGAAGAATCGTCAGTTTGTCTCCTACTATTTGTATTTAAAATCACAGAAAAAAAACAAACATAAAGCGGCATTTAAAATACCGTCTTCAAAATTTAATCAATTTCATCAAAATTCAATTATTTAGAATAGTACTCTCAACAGTGTAGTTTTTCAGTACTTTTTGAACATTTATATTTGTAATAATGTTTTTTTCGAAAATAAATGTATTCATTCTAGTGTTACTTAAAGGATAAAAAATTGAAAATTCTCATAAATTTTTTATGAGATGTATTTAAGAAAAAACCACTTATGAACAACATCAAAATTGAGTTTACTGTAGTGGGACGAAGTTTGCACAATTAAGCTTTTACATGTATGGTTAGTCCTTTTTGCTTGACCTCTTCTCCTGAATTAAATAAATCTAAAAATCCAATTTATTCCCGTGTTATTATCAGTAACGATTTATCAGAATTATTTATCAAGCCCCGTAATCGTGAAGCAATCTCGTGTGTCGTATTTTGTTTTTATCATATTATTTTATGACTCGATAATGACATGAGTTTGCTTTTTGGCATAAAATAGTTACCGGATGCGAGTGCTTTTAAGATCTGTGGACCATAGTGTTAGGAGCCGAGGAACGTATACGCTTGATTTTTACGAGAAAACGTGCATTGATTTCCTGGCCACTAAATACTTATTAGAATATAATTCTGTAGCGCGTTTGATGTTGTTTCAAACGATGTGATTTAGGAATTGATATTTGGAGTGATGTGGGTGAAGTCTGCTACAGCATAGGAAGCTTTCACATAATTGTAAATGAGCTTATTAATGATCCCTGAAAAGTATTCTCTAGCAATATAGTAATGATTATAAAATGTTAAGTAGTTTTCAAGCTTAATCCCGAAATAAACAAAGCACAAATACATAAAAATGTCCTTTTAATATAGATGTATATATGTGAAATCTACATCCTAATAAGGACATAATACTATAGTTTTTAGCTTTACGCTGCTTTACTGTTTGGTAAAAATTGGCTGCCATGAGAAATCGGCAAAAGTCAATACGTCTATTGACAATACAAACTCAAACGTTTCAAAATTTCGGTCAGCTATTTTTTGCAAATAACTTACTTCGTATTAAATGCATCTGAATCTTTTACTTTTTTCTTTAAATACATTCAGATCTGATTTTGAACAGGAATTGTCTTCATAGAGAATATTTTTTATATATTTCTCAGCACTGAATCAAACATAAAAATATTATCAGTATTCAATACTTAAATCACAATCCCAAATGCAAAGACAAATTTTCAAAGCTGACAAATTAAGATTAAACCTTTACACAAATGCCAAAGGTAAGTTCACGAGTAGTTCAATATTTCAATGAGTAAGCAAAAATACAAAAAGTGACCAGGTTCGTGCATGGCGATTGTGAAATGGGGGGGGGGGGTGGTTCATACAAAGATACACGTGGAATATGGAAGCAGTGCATCCGTTTAAGATTTCTAAAATAAAAATTACGGAAAACGAACATTTTAACTTAAGACAAATTAGCTTAGTGTTTTTTAACATTACAGATGACAACTTTTCTATTTTTAAAACTTTCTAGTTTGAAGTTTGAAATATGGCGTTATGATTTTCAAATGGAACAAGATATTACCCAAGGGGCTAAAAAGCACTTACCACGAATTTATGATATACAATATGAAATGTACCATAAAATATGAAATAATTTGCTATATATAACAATTAACATTAATGTAAGCCAGCTCAAATCTCGTAAATATGCTACGTAAAAGCGTTTTAATGCCATAGTAATTAGTGAGGTAAACGTATTTAATTCACGCGATGACGTCATGGAATGGAGTTCTCAGCTTTCCGAATAACGGACATAAAAGGAAGTGTTAATATTTTACATGGCAGTAAATCGTATTAATTCTCTTTCTTATTTTCAATTTTTTGTCCGTTCTTCTTTGTTGAGTGTTTAGCAGCGTGGATGCTTAGATATATCAGCAAAAGTCCACCACCAGATATATAGTAGCAATAGTCCACCACCAGATATATAGTAGCAGTAGTCCACCACCAGATATATAGTAGCAATAGTCCACCACCAGAGATATATCAGCAATAGTCCACACCAATAGTCCACCACCAGAGATATATCAGCAATAGTCTACACCAATAGTCCACCACCAGAGATATATCAGCAATAGTCTACACCAATAGTCCACCACCAGAGATATATCAGCAATAGTTCACACCAATAGTCCACCACCAGAGATATATCAGCAATAGTCCACCACCAGATAACTATTAGCAAAGTGCACGTGGTTAAATAATTGCTAAACCGGTTTTAATTTTGCAACACTATAATGTAGTGTAATTTTTTGTTTAACATCACCTGTGACAGTTTTTTTTTAGTTCTTGAGATCAGAACTACACTGTATATCCATATATTGATAACGATTACGTTATTAGTGACATCGATTTATTAATTGCTGCCAATCATTAAAGCGACTACATATTCAGGGTATTCAAGCGATAATTTCATTTTAGTGAGCTTGTAGGAATTTATGAGTTGAAGTAAATGCTAAGTCATGAATTGTTATCTGCATGAGACTTCTCAATGAGTTTCCGTTATGCATAGACTATTTCATTTAGTTCTACGCCAAAATAAGCCTATTGAATACCCAACCGCTCTAAATTGAAATAACAGATCCGACGTGATCATGTTATCTTGCGGGATATTAATTTAATTGAAAAATGTTTTAAGTATTTGGATTGGTAATTGCCTGTTGATTCAATAAGTCCCTGGACCTGTATAAAGTGTTGACATTATCAATCATATTATCAGTCTATTACACCACTTATAATTGCTATTCAATTCAGATCATTCCTGCAATTACAACGATCTTGAGATTTATATCGCAAGGCTTTGGCACTTAATCCATGTTTGTACATTACGCACAATCAGATTTGTATTTTGATAATTATTTCATTTTTTTTCTCTATTTTTTTGTGCAATTGTTGTAAGTTGTAATTTTATTCATTTTTTGCTTTTGCATGTAATATCGACAGATTTACAATTTTGTTTCTCACGTATAAATTGAACTCATGTTTCAGCATGCAAGTTCATGATATGTAGACCTTGCTGCTGGAACAACAAGTACTTGATGACACGCAAATTAAAATCGAATGGAAAAACCAAAAACACTCTACATGACTCGCTACGAAAAATATCATTCCTGTAATTACAACGAATTTGAGATATATATCACAATGTTTTGGTACCTCATCCATGTCATTACATTCAAATTTGTATTTAATTAATAATTTTATTTTTTTATTTTCTGTTTGTGCAACTGTTGTATTGTTTCATTTTTGGGTTTTTGCATGTGTATTTCTCTTGAATTCAAGATTATGTGTACAACTTTTATTTATTTCTATTATCTTTTTGTTTGCATGTTAACGATAACAACTTTTCTCTTGTAAATTTATTTAAGATTATATGTGCTATTATAATAATGTAGCTTGCGAACAAATAGATGGTCAGTAACAACTACGGTCACTATAAACAGGCAAATTACAAAAAATCGAAACAAGGAAACATTGTACACGCAACTGAGAACACATATGCATATAAAACATTTCCTAACTTTAACAAGTTTTGGCTATAATGACAAAAGGGGTACAGGCCCCGGTTTTACAATTATTCCTTAGCTAAGATTTTCTTTAACTTAAACTAATCAAAATATGACAAGGTCTCTTTATGGAACTAGGAATAAACATTTCTGCCAAAACAAAATCCAGATGCCATAAGCTTAAGCTTGATATAATCTTTAAAGTGGCATCTTAAATTTCTTAATATCTTAACAATTGACACAGTTATAAAAGTTTTTGATTTGCCAGAATTAAGTTAAGGAAAATCTTAAGTTAAGAAATGATTGTGAATCCGAGCTCAGATGTCTTACTCTATTAATGCATATAACATTGTATTAGCTTCCAACATCGTCCTCAGACAACGAGAAAAAAGGCAAATTAGCGTTATTCTTAAAGAACATGAAACAATGTATACTTTTCTAAGATAGATTTCATCACCAACGCCGTCCTCAGAAATGTTGACTGAATAAATAAATACTACCAGTATTTGATTATGATGGCGATGTCGATTCGTACCCTAAGTTACATGTATCTATAAATACAACATGAACAATTTTTACTAAATTGGGATGTCAATTTAAAGTAGCAGCCTCTTCAACGAACCAGAAATCCATATTTTTAAATCATGCGCATAATCAATATTCGAACAAAGGGTACATATTCCTTTAGTCCGACAAATCAGCTAACCGAACTCCCATTTTAATTTTGACTTACAAACCACCAACAAGTCAAAAAATTAAAAAAGGGATTCCTTTGACTGATTAGTCGAACTAATATTCCCCAGCCTCAAACTAATATTCCCCAGCCTCAAATTATCTCCGAGAAGTTTCATACAGATATGTTTAATAGCATTCGAGAAAGTGGCGGAAATAATGTTGGCAAAGGATATAGAGTTAATACTATACAACTAAAACTAAATGATATTTGTGGTACAATGCTCATAATCTTCGGCTTACAAATATATACTGAATACGAGAATTTAAATATACCACTAAAAACTATCAAACCATAAGACACACTGTGCACATAACTTTATAGATTACAAAAAAAGTTTCATTTAAATGTATCAAAATATATTTTGCAGGCGAAAATACGTAGCTCGAACGGGAGCTTTTTGTTTTTCAATGGGGAAATAGACGCTCAAAATGTAAACTGGATTCAGGAACAAGTGCATTTACAAGCATTACAAGCATATATTTATGCTATTGATCACATAACATGTTTAAGATAAGTATCAAAATATAATTCACGGGAGGATTTAAGGAGCTGGAGTCGAGGTAGGGTTTTGTCTTTTCCTAAGAGAAACAGGTGCTCAAACTGTACACTGTGTTCAGAAACAAGTGTATTTAATTACGACGCATTATCAACCTATATTTATGCTATTGATCACATAAAATGTTTAATAAAAATATCAAAATATAATTCGCGGGTGAAATTGGAGTGACGGAAAGGTCTTGTTTTTCCAGAGAGAAATAGACGCTCAAACTGTACACTAGATTCAGGAATATGTACATGTACATTTAAACTACGACGCATTAACCTATATTTATATCATTGATTACATAAAATGATTGATAAATGAACTAAAAATATGATTCACGGAAGGCATTGTGGAACTTGAGAGGGTGTAGGTTCTTGTCCTTCCAGAGAGAAATAGACACTCAAACTGTATCCGGGTCATTATCAAAAAATAGGCAATTTTGTGTCCTGGAGACTAAACAGACCTCTACAGCTTCTGATACATTATAATAATTGTTAAATTTTTTAAAAATAATGAAATTAATTATTTATCAATTTAGAAAACAAAAGCAATCTACCAAACCAAGTTAAAAAGAATTTTTTTTAAATTTATTTAAGCACCAGTAGCCATTTTTTGAATGTCCAAACAACAGAGTACTATTTTCTTGTGACAAATATTTGCAAAATACAGTTGCCCAGCCTTCAAATTATGGTTTAAATAAAATTTAAAATACTTGAATTCATGAAAATATATCTAACTTTTTTCATAGTATACTTAGTTGTAGCAATTTTTAAGCTTTACTATGTTGTCCACATAATCAGCATCATTCCTGTTACCACACAATGAAGCCCCTGTATAGAGAGTTGCTTCCCTTCCATTGTAACTCTTTTGTGATATTTAGCACAATTAGATAGGTACATCATGTACATGGCAGAGTTGGAGAGAGGGAAGTTTTGAAGAGGAAAAATTTCATCACTGAATTCGGTAAGTTGGATAAAAACTTTTTAGTTTGTCATTCATGTTACCATCATTAGTCACTGTATAAAGAAGTATAAAATCATAATGGTGACTGAATAATTTTGTGAACATAACAATATCAACAATAACCTATGCCATTCAAACTTTGTCCTTGAGTATGACCTAGAAAATTTTTAAAACACATGTATAATCATCATTACTGTTACCGTCATTACTGTTACTGCTAAAAAGTAACAGGATTGACAGAAAATGTAACAGGAATGATTTATATCTAACTTTATTTGATCTGTTTAACTATTTTATATGCAATATAATCAGTCAATTTTTAAATGTTGGTTTACCACTTCTCAGAATAAATTAAAGCATTGTATTGATTTGGTTAGAGCCATTTTTCTCACATTTAATGAATTTAAAACAATTAGTTACAGGAATGATGAAACCGGTAACAGGAATGACAATAATTGGTATTATTATGACATTTTATTCAAATTACAATGTAACCAATAATTTCTAGTTAGTTTATTATATTCAGTTTAAAAACATAATAATTATCTCATTGCAAAATTAAAAGAAAATAACATAAGGCATTTTAAATAAGTAACAGGAATGACAAAAATAATAATATGACGTGAAGGAACATGCTTTGTGTTGTACATGTAATTAATATCTATCACTTTGGTTTATATAAGTAATTTTCCATGATTAACCCTCTATTTGGTTTATTTTAGAATATCAAAATGCCATTAACACCAAGTGAAAAACAGAGGCGCTACAGAGAGAAAAGGGACAAAGACCCAGAAAGAAGAAAAGCATATTTAGAAAAAGAAAAACAAAAATATAGAGATGACAAGAAAACAGGAAAGAAGTTAAGCATTGGTAGCATGTCAAAAAGAGCACAGAGAAGACAGAGAAGAATGTGGAACAATGCCCAGAGAAAATACAGAAATATGAAGAAGCAATTAAAGGTGGATGAAGAACGAAAAGAACAAACACTCACAGTATCCATGAATTTTAACAAAGATTTGTCAGATAAGAAGATTACAAGTTTGAAGAACAAGTACCGACGCAACCTAGAAAAATTAAGAAATGATCTTAAAAAGCAAGAAAAGATAGCTGATAAGTACAGAAAGAGACTTGAGAGACATATAAGTAAAATCTCAATACCCAATTCTCCAAGAAAACAATGCAAAGTAACTCTAAAATCTGGGAAGTCAGTAATACACAAAACACTATTATTTCACTATTCTTTCATTGCAGATTTAAAAAAGAAATATTGTGAATCAAAAGGTTCAACCAAGCATAAGCTGTATTCTAAGTTGTTAATGGGTGAACTTTTAAAAAAATATAGACTCAAAGGATATGCTAAGAAAACGCTTAATTGGTCATGTCACAAAGGTGCAAAACAGACAGTTAAAAACTGCAAAAATGTTCGTTTGGGTCAGAGTGTGAGAGCATTTTATTTGAGAGATGATGTTAGTCGTATCATTGCAGGAAAAAAGCAGACAGTGACATTTCATAAAATAAAAAACAGAAACGAGTTCTTTTAGATAGTGTCCAAAATATTTTTGCTAAGTATTTGTCAGAAAATCCTGAAAAGACATTGAGCTATACATTATTTTGTCGACTCCGCCCCTTCTGGTGAAACACCCAACTGAAGCAGACAGGCAAACATGTATCTGTAAAGTTCATGCAAATATTCACCTTTTGTTTAAATCGGTGAGTGAAATTTATGTTTGTGAATCTCTAAAACCTGAAGATTTTGTAAAACAAAATGTTTGTGACATTAACAGTCTAAAATGCATGTACAGTAAATGTAACAAGTGTAAGAATAATACTTTTGAATCAGTTGTAAAGACTAATGACTGTATCAGAGAGAAAGAGGTATGCTGGGAACAGTGGAAGAATGTTAAAGAAAAACGAATGGTGGCAAAGGGTGGTGAAACAAAAGAGATTGTAGTTAGTGTTACTGTCAAGAAGAAAGAGAGTGGTACACTGTTTGATCTCATGAAGGAAGTAGACAAACAGCTGATACGGTACAAAAAACATTTATTCAATATTCGAAATCAGTACTCTTATTTCAAAGAATTAGTAAACAAATTAAGTGGGAATGAATGTCTTATACATGTTGATTTTAGCCAGAATTATGTTTGCAAGATGCATTCAGAAGTGCAAAGTATGCATTTTGGTGCTTCGGCTAGGCAATGTAGTCTACATACAGGTATTTATTATGTTGGTAACATAAAACAGAGTTTCTGTTCCATTAGTAATTCTACAAATTATGGTCCATCTGCTATTTGGGAACACTTAGCTCCAGTTCTAGATGAAATACAAGGTAGGTTCTCTGCTGTCAATACTATTCATTTTTTCAGTGATGGACCTACCACTCAGTATAGGCAGAAGGGAAATTTTTATCTTTTTTCAACAATTTTAGCTACACGTGGCATAGACAAGGCCACATGGAATTTTTTAGAAGCAGGGCATGGGAAGGGGGTCCCAGATGGCATAGGGGGTGTAATAAAACGTACAGCTGACCGACTTGTCAGAGAGAGTTGTGACATATCAAATGCAGAGAGTTTGTACAGTACACTGAAGCAAGAGAAACTCTCAACAAGCATTTATTATGTAGATGGTTCAAAGATTGAATCAGCACTTACAAGACTAGCACATAAGGACATAGCCACTGTCCCAAACACTATGTCACTTCATCAGATTTGCACATGTAGATTATATCAAATATCTTATTCTGATGTTAGTTGTAGATGTATGAATCCATTCACATGCAAGTGTATTAAGAAAAAATATTTTAATTTTGATACTGTTGTTAAGTGTAAAAAGCTCAAAGCTAAAAAATTGACAAAAGGTGAACCTAACAATGCTGCTAAAAGTAGTAATGTTGATATGAAACAAAGTAGTAAAATCTCCAGCAATGATGCAACTGATATGCCAGGGAATATTTCACAGATTTACAATTCTGAAAACCAAACAAGCAACAGTTCACAAAATGATATTAAAGAAAAAAATGAAAAGGACAGGGAGAACTTTTTTAAGAGTATGCTTATTGAATTTCACTCAAGCAATGATTATGCAGATTTGAGAGCCAAATGTTTGAATACCTATGTTGACCTTCCATATGATATTTCATATCAAACATCTTTGAGTATTGTCGATAACAGGTTTACTGTAGATTTAGTAGCACTTGACTCATGTCCTGATGATATCCCTGAAAATAAAGTTCTGTTCCCTGTTAAAGTAAAACCAGATGGAGATTGCTTAGCACATTGTGGAAGCATTTGTGCATTTGGAAATGAAATGAAAGAGGTAGAAATAAGAGCAAGAATCATTAGGGAACTTATAATAAGCAAGAGCAAATATTTAGACTATACTTATCTGAGAAAAGGAGTAGATATTACCGATACAGAAGCCCAGAAATTACCAGCTGAATATGCTATGTTTTCAGAGTATTATGAAATGGAGCATATGTCTGAAAAAAATATTGAAAATGTTTTTGAAAAGGAAGTTCTAAGTATTTGCAAAAAAGGTGTGTATATGGGCATTTGGCAAATATTTGCATTAGCTAATGTTCTCCAATCAAACATATACTCCGTGTATCCAAAATTAGGAAATCCAAATGTGAGAAAACAGTTACATAGACGAATTTTGACAGATACTAAAGAAACAACAAACACATATTTTATCATGTGGAGTACCACGAGGGATGATATGACAACAACTCATTGGGTCCCAAATCACTTTGTTGTACTACTTCCTCCTGACAGCAATAAGAAACAATCGGACGATTGTACAGTAGAAAATGTAAGTATGACGGTAGACCCAGAAGTAACCAATACAGAAAATAAACTTCAGGTAGGTGAACAAACTGTAGGTATGTATGTAATTGTCAGGTATGACAACAGGATATATCCAGGGAAAATAGTAGAAGCAAATGAAAGAGAGATACGGGTGACATGCATGATGCCAGTGAAAGGCAAAGCAGATCTTTATTATTGGCCAAGAGTGCCTGATATTTGCTGGTATTTATTAGAAAATGTTGAAAGATATGTGTATGGCATACAGAAAGTGGGCAAAACCCATTTTAAAATCATTTATGGTGAAAATTAGCACATTGTATTGAAAATTACTTACTTTTTGTACATCAACGTCATTACTGTTACCAAGTTGTCATTACTGTTACCACCATGTCATTACTGTTACCACCATGTCATTCCTGATACCGATCACATTTTCATTTATAAGTTTTTCAAACAAAAAAGTTTATGTTCAATATTTACTCACAGTTAACCACTTATGTCATGTTAATCACAAGTAAAATTAAAATGATGAACTATTTCTCTGTGTTAAATAAACGGAAATGAAAATATTCGTTTTTTAACAAATTCGGTCTGAAAGACTGTTTTCGAAATATTTTTTACAGTACGTTAAATTCCTTCCCGCATTTCAAGTTTAGTTACATTATGTATTCCATTTGCAATAAAATCAAACATCTACTTTCTTTCAAACCATTTAATTGTATTCTGAAAAACAAGATGTTTGATTGGTAACAGGAATGATATTTTTTCATGACGTCAATAAGTTTTTCGTCATATTTTTATAACCACATCAAAATTTCTTATTCATTTGTTAAATTACTTTCTAGAAAGTATTCATTTTTCATTTTCAATAAAAACTTCAGACTTAATATGTGTTTTATTTTTCATTTTCTCATGTGTGAAAAAATGCCAATTTTTTATAATGACAATACAACTGTATTAAGGAACACACGCATTGAAATTATGATAGTAAGTATATTTATGTCATTGATTACATAGAATGTTTAATAAGTGCACATAACTTTATAGATTACAAAAAAGTTTCATTTAAATGTATCAAAATATATTTTGCAGGCGAAAATACGTAGCTCGAACGGGAGCTTTTTGTTTTTCAATGGGAAAATAGACGCTCAAAATGTAAACTGGATTCAGGAACAAGTGCATTTACAAGCATTACAAGCATATATTTATGCTATTGATCACATAACATGTTTAAGATAAGTATCAAAATATAATTCACGGGAGGATTTAAGGAGCTGGAGTCGAGGTAGGGTTTTGTCTTTTCCTAAGAGAAACAGGTGCTCAAACTGTACACTGTGTTCAGAAACAAGTGTATTTAATTACGACGCATTATCAACCTATATTTATGCTATTGGTCACATAAAATGTTTAATAAAAATATCAAAATATAATTCGCGGGTGAAATTGGAGTGACGGAAAGGTCTTGTTTTTCCAGAGAGAAATAGACGCTCAAACTGTACACTAGATTCAGGAATATGTACATGTACATTTAAACTACGACGCATTAACCTATATTTATATCATTGATTATATAAAATGATTGATAAATGAACTAAAAATATGATTCACGGAAGGCATTGTGGAACTTGAGAGGGTGTAGGTTCTTGTCCTTCCAGAGAGAAATAGACACTCAAACTGTATAGACAATACAACTGTATTAAGGAACACACGCATTGAAATTATGATAGTAAGTATATTTATGTCATTGATTACATAGAATGTTTAATAAGCGTATTGAAAACATTATTCGTGGGATGGATTGCACAACTGGTCTGGTTTTGTCATTCCATAGAGAAAAATATGCTCAGACTGTGCTCTTGATACAGAAACAAACGCTATTAAAGTACGAAAGACAGACAAATTATAAATCCACATATTAATACAATTGATTACATGAAATATTCCAAAACCTGGTTTTGTATGCGGGAGACATTGCGAAACTAGTGTTGGAGTCGGTTTTTCTCCTTGCATAGATACAAAGGACGCCTAAACTGTACACTGGATACAAGAACAAACGCATGCACCGCATTATAAACCTACTGTTTTAACATCATTGATTACATAAAATATATCAAAAATATTATTCGCATGTGGCATTGCGGAACCGATGTGGGAGTAGGTTTTTGTCATTCCATAGAGGAAAACGACGCTCGAACTATACCCTGGGTGCAAGAACAAGCGCATGTACCGCATTATAAACCTACATGTTTTAATATCATAGATTGCAATGGAATATATTTAAAATATTATTCGCGGGAGACATTGTGGAACTGTTGTGGGCGTAAGGTTTGCCCTTCCATAGAGAAGAAGACACTGAAACTGTACACTTAATTCAAGAACAAACGCATTAAAATTACGAAAGTAAAACGCATTATATATAAACCGACATGTATATTAATATCATTGTTTACATGGAATATATATATCAAATTACATATTATATACCAGTGTTTATTCAACAGCACTAGACGGTCGTTTCGGAATATAATTGCACAACAATAGTGCTTTGACCCAAATTATGAAACCGAAATTCTTATCAAGATGTTGAAAAGATACCCAAAGGACCAGAATATATTTTACCAAATTTTGCTAAAGAAATACTTTGCATGACGTATTTTTCGTGGAAGGCAAAAAATCGCTCGAACTTTATACTGGGTTCAAGAGCAACGCATTTAAATTACGAAAGTATCGCTGTATATTAATTTCATTGATTACATAAAATATATCGCGGGAGGCATTGCGGAACCGATGTGGGAGTAAGTTTTTGTCCTTCCAGAGTGAAATATACGAACATCAATAAAAATAACGATGGTATCATTATCTCTGTTTTATCAGTAAGTTGTACATCAAACATAATTATGAGAACAAATTTTATTGATTCAATACAAATCTTATTGTTAAATCCATTAAAAAGCAAGTAGAGACAGCAATTACTCTTCATGTGGTGTCATCAAAACTAATGTTGTCAATACGTTTTAAATACAATACAACCGTGTTCAAAGTTTATTACTAAGCTTACGAATACGTGTCGAATCGACAGCCCAGTCCATTTGGTACCTTTGTTTAATATATTCAAATAGCTTTCCTGTAGATGTTATCTAGGCCCCTAAACCCTTTCGACCACCAGCCACCCACATTTCAGCAATTAGGCAGTCAACATTCGACTCCTTTTTGCTAGCTCTATGTTAAACTTTTGACAGGCATTTACTGTGTAATGCAATAAACATCACTTTTGAGTGTTTTATTGACAGAATTAAGTTATTGTCTAAAGTATCATCTAGATGAATACAATAAAGAATTCAACTAAATACACGTGTCATGTTTACCAGCATCTAGCTGATAAATGAAATATTATCACACAAAAATGTTAAATTTTTTCCATAATGTTTCTTTGTTATATTTAGACTGTTGTGAAAATGTAATTATGACAGAATTTAACATATTACGTTAATTGCAATAGATTTTCGCATAAATAGTGAAGAGACCTTATTCAATGGACTGTTGTTTCTGCTGCACCACATTCATTTGGCCATAATAAGAACAACTCAATACACAACACAAGGAAATAGAATTATAATATAATCAAACACAAAAACATACCGGCCCATGACAAAAATCTAAATTTCAAAATACATGTAAAGTGAAATCTTTGAAAATTGGCAAAATTGTTAATTACTTGAACTTCCAGCAGGGAAGCGAGACTGGGTGTCAGAAAAAATTAGTTTCTCTTGTCCAGCTTATATATCAAAACTAAAAGTCAAAATTGAGAATGAAAGGAGCGTCGAGTTATGGAACGTACATCAATTACATATAGAACATTTCATAAAACCGATAACTAGTATCTGGTGTGTATGTATGTCATAGAAAATTTGAAAACATGTATTTCTTTTTATTAAATTAATATATTACTACTACACGTGTGTTGTAAATGCTTACTCAATGTCCATATACGCATCAACTTTTTTTCGTGCTAACAAGTAGTTAAAGGTACACAATATATCAATATCAATACTCAGATACCATTGTGATATTATTGACCGAACAAACACAAACAATTATTATGACAATGGACTATAACATTTTATCTGCCCACTGGATAAACGACACAAAAGGAAGGTCACTCGTGCAAACCATTTTAATCAATTTTTACGCTGTATTTGGAAACCCGTGATTACGTCTTTGGGGATTTTAAGCTCCATTTTATTTTTTTGACCTTATATTGAACTTCAAGAGCTAAATGGTTAGCTTATGTGTTAGATAATTTCTCTCTCTCTGTCTTTCAAAATTTTAATATATATTTCTCTTTTTCTTAGAACAAAACATTTCACATTTGGTCATCCTCACGAAATTATTGGTAAGCCTCTGTATCAAAATATTATCTGGATATATTAGACGTTCAATTGGTCCATGTTATTTTTCTTATAAATTTCAATTTCATACGTCTAGCTAGACATGAGGTGTTTATCCTTCCGGAGCACTCATTCTTACCTCACTGGTAGAAGCAACTCTTTTAAGTATAGATTTTCAATTGACTTGGATACCAATAACAAAACATTGCACAACCTATCCTCAATTTGGTAATAAAATGATTTAGCGATAAATTGAGAGAGAAAGCGGTGGAGATAAGCGTGGTTATTTATTGTTTGAGGGACATTAAAACGAGGTGTTATTGTATAGAGGAAGAAAAGATATAATTATTCACAAGAAGATAAGTTCCTTTTTAAACCCCTTACTCTCAAATATTTGTCAAATTTGTTAGAACTTACTTATAGAGTAAATGCAACACCATACAGTTATACATAATAGAGGCATCTGAAATCATTTATTTTCATGGTGTACAGTTTTCGTGTTTCTAAGGAAAACACCATTACTTAGGGTGATAAATCCGTGATTTGTAGTTAATGTTTAATATATGTTTGTTATGTAGGGTAATATTCCGTTACCATGTAAATTCGTACATCAGGGTGGAAGTTCGGAAATAGAGAAAATAAATTGTAAGTTTAACAAGAAATAGTTACTTTTAGTTGAGCAACATTTACAGGGCACAAATTTTAAGACAGTAATGAAAATATGTTAAACTGCTATTCTGTCATTTATTTGTCGTTCTTGCCTATTGCATCTTCTTAAATGAATTTAATGGAGTTTTACGCACCAGTACAAAGTTCGTTCACTAATAGCGCTAGCGAGGCGCATGATGATGATCATGAGTTCATGAAACCAGGAGTTCCAAGAAGAAGAAACTAAGAACCAGAAGCAAGTTAACTGACAAACGTTCTCAAGATTTCTTGTTTTACTTTTTTCAGTTTTTAAGTTTTTACTTTGCTTTTGGATAGTGATATGTATATGGATTGTTATACTTGTGTTTGATATAGAGAAAAATGTCTCTCAAACAAAGATATGTCCAAGTTGGATTCGAACCTACGCAGTTAATGCACTGTACACAATGGTAAATTTAGACATCAGCAATCCGGGCTCCGTGTTATTTATTGTGAAGTGTGTTACTATTGCCTCTGGTCATTTCAAAGAACATGTTACATGATTACATGTTGTTTTTTTAATTTGATTTAGTAGGACGTCCATATTACACACGATTCACTTTTTCATCCGTCAAAATGTCGTGAATATAACTATTTCAACACCATAAACCTTTATGTCACAATACTACAAGCATTACAACTATGTTATCACCACCATAAAAAAGAAAACTGCCATTCATTTGAAATAAATGTCGTTTGACAAACACCACAAATGAAATAAAATTTATAGTTTCAGTTCCAGATCATTGCCTTTAGAGACTATTATCAGCGCTTTATTCTCATCTGAAAACGGTTCTAAATGGTGATAAAAATTCTGATTTTTTCACGTTGATCGGAAGTTTTTCAAGCATTTAACAGCGACATCATCAATATGGGAATTCAAGTTATCAACTGATTTAAACAAACATTGATTGAAATTCTAAAAAAATACTCTCGAAATTAAAAAAAAACAATACTTCACATGTTTTGTATTCTTTCGTGAAAACAAATGGATATTTTGATAAACAAGTGATTTCGTATTTTAAAACTAAGAATCTTTTATTTTTTATTTTACTTACAATGTATGTTTTAAATATAAAATGAAATTAAGAACACGTGTATTATATTCAGCCTTAAAATACACACTCTCTTTTAAACAAAATTTTAATGACGTCAATATACTTCCTGTTAATTAAAAGTCTATAGATTGATGTCATATTTCCGGTTGACTTACAAACGATTTTTAAATAATGGGTAAAAAAGGTTTAGATGGCATATAAACATTGATTTTAGCTGAAAACAGTCTGGGAAACTCTTAAATTCAAAAGAGAAAACTGTATTCCAACACCTTAACAAAATATCCAAGTTGTCTAATGTGCTATGACCTATTTCATTTTGTTTTCAATCGATCACTGGATTTTTTCATAGAATTTGTTCCTTTTTAAAACTGTTTTGGCTGTTTTGCATAGTTTGTAAAAAACAGATGGATTGCTACAATCTTATCATTATATCTATATATGTTTTTTTTATTTCCTGTCATCGGTCCAAGGAATTCGATACTTAGTAATGACGTAATATGTAAGTAATAATAGTTCTTATTTTCATTCACCATATTTTTTGGAACTCGTTGGGAATTTAACGTGTAACATTTGTTTTACCTTATGTTACCAATAAAAACTCTTTTTTCCGCATGTTCAAACCAAATTATTCATTTGTGCAACTTCGTTGTCTTTAATTTGCAATTACCATCATAGGATAATTATTTTTAATTCCAATTACATCCAGATCATCTTAGGCTTACAAAATTATAGTACATATATTAAGAATAAAACATATTTACCTTCGCCCTTTCTCAAATTTTGAACATTACGAAGACTTCCACACTTTTTACAAATTGTTTATTGAAAACCTCTGTTGTATAGCTCAAATAACATCAAAACACTCTTCTTAAATCTCTACCTACTATGATGATTGTGTTTAATTAATGATGTTGATGTTCATACGTCAAACTGTGTAGTTTAAAGTTTTCCCAAATTTTCATAACATCCGTGGCGGATGAAGCTTAACAAGAGGTGCTTAGCCTTCAGGTGCATCTGGTTAAAAGTTTACTTGTTTAACCAAAAACAAACATACTAATCAATGTCCGAATCACAAGTCAAATTTGGAACTGACAGGTTAGACACGTGAACTTCCACCAGAGAAGTGAGGCCGCGTGCTCCGGAAGGGTAAGCACCTACTGTTTAGCTAGCTACACCCGCCACGTGTGTAATCAAAATTGTGTGAAAGGAGATGGAACTATGAGACGTCAAATATATCCAGGACAATCCTGGACACAGAGACATCAAACTTATCAACAAAATATTTAATACTGTGATGACGGCCATAAAACTTTTTGAGGGCCTTCCAGATTAAAGGTTTTACTTTTGCTTTGGGATAGTGAGTTGTATATGGATTGGTATGTTTGTGTTTGATATAGAGAAAAGTGTCGCTCAAAATGCTGATGAAGTATGCACATTATGCCTCATCTTTATTGTGAGTACATAAATAATTTACAATTTGTGTAAAAGCTATGCACAAACTGGAGACCCGTAGTCTTATGATAGACGTTAGATCTATCAAGAGGTATGTAATTTATAATAAACACTTGCATTATTGTAGTTTTAACTTTCACAAGAGTATAAGGATTCAGCGAAGTGAATGATTACGTGTTTCAAATTTCGTCATATGATAGTCATATTTTTAATTTCAGTCCATATGAAAATACAACAGCCACTATAAATACATTTGTATATGCCTATATTTAATACTACATATTTAATATTACAACAATCTTAATCGATTTCGGTCCACATGGTGGTAATTAGGCTATAGTTATAGGAAATGTTTGATTTTCCATTCTTACATTTTTTGTGCACATGTTAGTCAATTGAATTCGGTAGCATATATGTAATTCTTCCAAACGTCTGGATTTCAGCAATATTCTACAATCTTGTATAAATTTAAACAAAACTCTGCTGCCTATTTCAAGCATCATTTGTGCAACAAAAAAAATTATGAAGGTCGCTTATAACATTATATCATATAGACATTCCATTATCGTCGTTTTAAGTGTTGGTATCAAATTTCCGGCCCGAGTTAGACAGAGAATGGGTCTAATTGATCAGAAATGATTAAGGATTCTAAGCACAACTGTTGGCATCAAAGGCAGTTTTGTCGCACGAAACTGATTTTGTATATTATTTGGTAATAACTACTGGTATCGTTATTTTTGAAATAAATTTGATTACATATAATTTAATGTTTTATCACTCAAACTATGCCTGCTTTAACGGAACAATACAATTGCAACATTTAAAAATTAATATGAAAAGCGTGGCATTATTGCTAAGGAAAATGCCTGCATTCGTCCATTTAATGTTGCTTAAACCGTAAACATAAAACAGCTTCGACATCTACAGATTATGGAGTTAGCTGCAACAGCATTTTACACGAAATGTCGAATTAAAGAAAACATGACATTTATAGTTTTTCGAATTGATTCTATTTTCATGTGAAGGAATTTTGTAATTCTGATGAATGATTTCTTATAACCAAAAATGCACTAAAGCGACAATACTTAATTTGTCTCAATGATAAATGCGCGTGTATGTTTTAATCGATGTTTTAATACCAAAACTATAAATTACACCTTGTTTTCGAAATGAAGGAGCGTTACTTAAAACATTATTGCATTAGTGTATGCTACGCCTGTGGAGTGCTCGCTCCGTAAGTGGAAGGTCGTGGGTTTGGCCGGGTCTGACCCAAGACTTGAAAGTGGGCATTACGAAATGAAAGTCACTGTTCTTTCGGATGGGAACTTAAAATAAACGAGGTCCCGTGTCACGGTGGGCTTGGCACGCTAAAGAACCCTGCTGTATAATGCCATCACCGCAAGCACAGGCAAAATTTCTGCACCTTCGCCTATAACTGGCGACGTCTCGATATAAGTGAAATATTTTTGACTGGGACGTTAAACACCATTACTTAACTCAACATCTTATATTTATATACAAATCTCAACTATGATGTTTAACAGACTCGAATATAAATTTTAGAAAAAATCAAGAATTATCATACATTTTTAAATAATGCATCCTAGTCTTATGTCACGTACATATCATTTTGTAGTTTGTCAATAGTGTCATATGCTACTTTTTTAGCAACGATAGTTTTTCAACATCTTTAGAAAATTGGTTTCGTAATTTTAGTCCAAGCACTGGTATATCAAACGGCCGTCTAGTGCTTTATAATATGTAACTTGAATTTTAAAGAAATAATAAATTCAAAAGTAGCTAAAATGTCACATAATAATTGTAAATGATTCTTACCTCTTGACTGTAACTCTTCTGAAAGGCAAACCGTCTTTTAACCGTTTCCGGGTCCGTCATTGGTGGTGTCCCTGTTTTAATCATTATTGCAATTCTAAAATTTATATACTATGTTTTTATAAAATCCCTTCTGTCTCAAAAATGATCAATTAACCGGAATTGTCCTGATGATGAACTTTTTTCAATAAATATATTTCTCGCTAAATTATTTATAAAAATATGAAAACACTTGTTTGTTTTAAAAAAAATCAATTATTTTTTTCTGTTATCCTATCTGTATATAATGACTAGAATTTTTAAAACAAATACCGGGTAGTTTTCTAGCGACTTGTATGAAGTAGCAATGCCCCAGACAAACTAAAGCCTTATGTAGCAGCAGAACTTTTATATCTTGCGGGATCTTCATAAATAATGTGTATTGATCGCGATAAATGATATTTATATAAGCAATTTTAATATATATGGTTTACGTATATACCGCGAAACTTAAAACAACATTGAAATCAGTGTCCAATTTAGTATATCGATTCAAAATCACGGCTTTACAAAAAGTCTTTTTCAAAACCAAGAGAGTTAAAGCAATAAAAACGCCCACGTGTATTCCATTCAAAAACTCTTCCCGAAAATACACGTACATGATCAGAACATGTTGCTTAATTTAAATAAAATGACAAAGTCATATATGTATATATTGAATATCGTTAAGGTAAGCCCTTGATTGCTTATGATGTTTTAAACAGGATATAACTAGGAGTCACGAAACACAAAAATAACAACCGAAAATATCAATAACACAATACTATAGAGAATAGGTTGATTACGGGTATACTGGGACTAGATACTTAGTAAAACAGTACAGATCTGTCCAAAGTTTAACACTGAGCAAGCTAAAACGGACCCGAGCTTAGCTGCCGGGTGGCGTAGATATGGAGAACTAGTGACCGAAAAGGTGGCGAGATATGGATAACAAGTGCCATATATAAACTATAGAGATTAAGCTCAAGGGACCGAATGAGTGCTTATTCGGCACCAATTCGATAGTTTTTGTTAAACTTTTGACAGATTACGGTAACCGGGATTTGACGCAGTAGCTAAACGGGCGGTCCGATAGAAATGTGTACAAAAATATGTATTTAAGTGATTTAATGGTTTATGCTTAGAACTAAATTAATATGATACTACAAAGATTTACTAAGTCAATAATGTAGAAATAGGGTGTAAATGGATTAGACAAAAGAGTTATAAAAATCGTTTTTGTCTTGGTTAGAGCGTCAAATCTCTGACATTCTCTGTAGACACTTGTACAGAGATACCAGTATCGATTTGGAGTAATGATACGATAAAAACAGCGATATTTAGTGATTTGGTCACACTTTTCATGAAAGTGTTAACTCATATATAAATGTACAATGTTTGGACTTGATAGGAATGCCAGTGTAAAAAAGTAGGGATTGTCTGGAATGTAGCGGTGTGTCAAAAAACTGTTAATGTTTATCCTGTTATTAATTCAAAAAAAGTAAATTATTCGTGTTTTAGGAAGGTCCATCAATATTTAAATTTAAAACGCGCGGTGAAGCAAGTGCATTTTCTACAAAACAACAGAGTTTTATGTACATGTCTTACGGCCCCTTTTGCCGATGATATGTCAAAGCCAAGAATTTTATATTCAGAGTCCATGTCAAATATAGGCATTTTAAACTTAATCATTAAATTATTTATTTATTTTTTAATTTCCTTATTAAATACGTTTTTGAATGTATTTAATTATAAATTGAAAAATGTTTAATTAAGCTATAGATTATAATTATACAGTTTTACTTTGATGTTTGGTAAATAATGTAACATTCTCCTCAGTTAAAGATGCGGATGTGTAATCTATCAGAAATAAAATAAAATCCATGTTATGTCCATATCAAAATTTACTTATATGCTTTTTGTCTAGGAATTTATTGTTGTGAAATAAATGGGGGGGGGGGGGGGGGTTCCTCAAATGCACTTAAACCACACCACTGCCACCACATCAAGCTGGGAGATTGTATACATGTAGCTCTGACATTTTAGATTGGATTTGCAGGGCCAAGGCATAATGATAAGCTACAAAAGTAATGTATTCCCCGAAAAGGCTAGCGTAACTCTTTAGAACTACAATAACTTTTGAGCTGTACGTATAATCTTGAATATAATATAAAAAAGGTTGATAATTGGTGCTTGTTCTGAGTTACCTCAAACTTTAAAAGTGTACATGTTGCCTAAACTTTAAAAGTGGTACATGTTGCCTATACCATCATGAGACGCGTGTGGGAAGCGTTAGTCGTTGTGAGAGAAAACAGATATTTTATTTTTTATT
The DNA here is from genome assembly GCA_021292105.1 of Anadara kagoshimensis. Classification (NCBI taxonomy): domain Eukaryota; kingdom Metazoa; phylum Mollusca; class Bivalvia; order Arcoida; family Arcidae; genus Anadara; species Anadara kagoshimensis. The sequence continues at coordinate 14,941,973 of CM037865.1, forward strand.
CCATCTCATTATACGATATATGGTTGATAAAATAGCAGATACATCCTGTTAATAAAGTTATTTTTCTATAAATATATATAAATATAAATAAATATTTACAGCAAGCGTCATCCTACATTTTTGTATACCACATACAAACAAGACACATGTTTAAACAAATCACAGAAGAAAAGTAAAAACCTTAAAAATTTGCAGATTATTAAGTTAAGCATGATAACGTCTACAAGTGATCATGAAGTGAGGACGGTGATCCGGGTGAGTACACCTATCATGAAAGAAAATTCAGATAAAAACATCTTAAAAGAAAAATAACTTTGAAACATGAAATAAATCCGTGATATCCATGTATGTATGTTCAAAAAATGACAAGAAGATTAATGTTGCCTTTTTTCGATTGATGTGCTAATTTAGTCAAACCAACCATTTATGTAAAGTAAAATTTGAATTTAATGCAATTAAAATGTGATCAATCGTTTTAAAATAAGTAGATGTTAAACAATGTTTCGGTTTTAAAATTCCACGTCATCGACACAAAAATATCTGATACTTTTATACTGCTATCTACAGTAAATTTTATTATGATACTAATAAACAAAAAACGTAGACAAACCAGTAATTACTGGTACATAAAACAACACATAACGGAAGGTTTTCATTGCCGTATTTAATTCCAGGAGACTCACACATCAAAGGTAGATTTAAACGGATCGATTATACGTAAAACAAAAACTAGAAAACTAGAGATATTCATATATGTACTAATTGAACACGCATTAACTCGATCGCAGTCTAATGAGCGTAAGGAGACAGTGTCATGCAAAATAGCTGTATGTTTCACTACTTTTTGGTCGATTCTATCATCTGCTTAAGTGCATTATATCAGAACAAACAACAACAAAATGCTGGCATTTAATTTTATAATTCAGTGATAATCAATCAAAGAGACGACGAAAAATGTATAAAATTTAAAAATGCTACAACGTTTTTTTTTAAATAAATGGAAAATAAAAATGATTTACAGAAATTAGTCACGCTCATGATTAAATTTAATGCTATAATGCATTTTAAACGTTATAAATATTACAATTTGAAATTTTACAGCAGAAAACTTGATAACATAGGAAATGTTTGTTTTCTTAAAACAGAAGTATTTAATCAATGTCATTTTAAAATAATTATGACTATAAGATTATATGTATCGCCTAATTTAAGTAACTCGCAAGGGTGATAATACATAAGTGTAATATGACTTTAACCACATATTTTGGGATCTAGGATTTTTACGTACGTTCATGTACGCTTTTCATGTCAGCGCTTTATATATTTAACCATATTATTACTTAAATGAAAAAAAAAAACATGATAAAAGTTTGTCTAGAGCATTCAATTAAAATCAGACCAAATATGCAAGAAGTGGCTAGCTATAATCTAGATGGTCGGAGATTTAACTAAAAAAGAATCGCCATAGTCTGTGAATTATGAAAAATAGAGACTCCAATCATCATGGCGGCCGTAAATAACAATCTCAAGAGTAGAAAATATTACAATTTTTTATAGAGCTATAAAAACAAATTAATACAAAATTGTGAGAGAGGATAATTTTTAAAAACCATTAAAACACACTAAAAAATAGAATCAAAATTACAAAACTGTAATTTAAATCTAAACTTTTCGAGAACATGCTTAATATTTATTAATTTTAATTAAAATTTGTCTGGTGCCGCATACATCACTTGATTGTTATCCTCGGCTAATGGTACCCGTTATGTATCATTGCATTAAAGATGTCATAGAAACATAATTAATGATAACAAAATAAAACTATTATATCTTATAATCGATGAAGATACTCAACCTAATGGTACAACACGTTATATCCTATCATATTGTATCATGATTATATAGCACCCACTGACTGTGGCTCACAAAGATAGATACATTGATTGATTGATTGATTGATTAATTGGGGTTTAACGTCCTAGTCAAGAATATTTTACTTACATCAAGGCGTCAGCAGCTATATGTGAAGTGGCAGAAATTTTGACCTTTACAGTGCGCTCAGAGAATTGATAAAATTGATAATATTCACCCACTTGTACCTACCTGATTAGCGTAGAATATTTCTGCACAGAGCAAAACGTTGGCGCTATGGAGACATGTTGGAAAATCAGTCTAATGGCGGATCCTGTAGCGTATATGACTTAAATGTTACCAAGGACATACCTTTAGATGTAAGCACCGTCATTTTGACCATGTAAAATCCGCGTAGTGCCTACAAAAATACTTTATGACAATAGCAGATGGGCATACAGATTTTAAGTTATGACTATGTATAATAAGTAAGTGAATAATGTCAATTTTTATTCAGATTTATTTGGTTTTCTATGAAAAAGCACAATTTCACTGTCACAAACAGACCGGCTCTGACAGTAAGTAGTCTTTTATAAGGCAGTCAAAAGTGTATATTGCCATCATCAAAATATTAAAGTCTGTTTACAACCAATTAGTCTCTTGGTTTTTGTCCTTTTTCATGGGGTTAACGTGTGAATAAAAATCATAGCTTTTTGCATCGTGAAAACAAGCCCATGCCGTAATGTGGCCTGTTGTAACCGGTGTCTAATCTACACTCTTTACTTCATATTAAAACTTTTTAATATTGCCTTCGATATCGCTATGTAAATTGTTTTAGCGCCATTTTACTAACCTTTGCGGCGATACCAAAAACAGGAGTGAGAGGGTTTTTCATATGCTAATCAGTTTCTGTTACGGGTCATTTACACATACGAAGATAGTCACCCCAACCACGTGTATATTAATATCACAACCAGTTTTCCTAAAACTTTTTTTTAAGTGAATGTCTCTAAAAATCTACACAGTTGTTGATTTATCGTTATTATTTAATTCATATTTTCTGCTACAACGATCAGAAATATTTGTTATTATAATCCGGTTACCAAATTGCTAAAGTCAAAGTTGATCGACTTTTACAACACGTGTACACCTGATCATGAATACGGTAGTCAGTCTTGCCAACCACCAAGTAGATTTGACGAAGTTCTTGCAGTCTTTCTACTTATCCGAACACACGATTTATAATTTTAATTAGTTATTATAATTTACCATTTAAGAATAATGGTACAGCGAGAGAGAGAGAGAGAGAGAGAGAGAGAGAGAGAGAGCATTGTCTCAAATAATGATTTGCACGTGAATTGTTTTAAGTTTGTCAAGGTTAAGTATCACCGTTCTTAAATGAATTTCAGTAAGAATTATGGTACAACGAGAGAGAGAGAGAGAACGTTGTCTCAAATAATGATTTACACGTGAATTGTGGCAAGAATGCAATATTTCGTACAAAAATCTTGTAAACAAAAATTTTTAGTGCAGAACTATAACACCATATGTGGATAAATTTAAATAATTTGGGGTAATTTTATAAACAAATTTATGAAAACAATATCCGTCCCTGTCAATCATGGGTAGTGTTGCGTATCAACATATTGTCGATAAGTATTTCTTATGCAAATTAGATCAGTATTTCCCTGTCCGAAATGGTTTCGACCGAAATGTAGGACTTAGACAAAATAGCCGTTGCTCAAAATTGACCAAAATTTACGGAGTATGGGGCAAAACTGAGAAAAGTTTAAGGATAGAAATATTAAAAATTAATTACGGCATGAGTTGTATAATAAATGTACGATTTTACTTTTACAATAAAACGTTTCGTTTTAGAGAATTTTACGAAAGACCGAGAGACTAAAGGATCGTAAATGGACTTTAATTATAGGTATGATGTCTCTGTGTCCAAAATTAACCCCGGTATATTTGATATTCCACAGTTCCATGTTTCTTTTATTCTTATTTTTCAATTCACACGTAAGGGTGGAGCTAGCTAGACGACATGCGCCAGCTCTTCCGGAACAATCAGACTTGCTTCTTTTGTAGACTTTCACGAGTTTAACTAAATGCGCAAATTTTGAAAGTTATACTTTTGGGAAGGTGATTTTAACATGGACCAGTATATGTTTGATTGAAAGTAAATCTCATTACATAATTATCAGGATACACTATGCACTGGAAAAATGGTATCAATGAAACGATCGAGATTAAATGATTGCTATAAGTCAAACATAATTAAACAAATATTGTGACAAGTTGTAATTCTAAAAATAAATAAATATTTACATGTCAATAAAATTATATTTCATAACTCATTGATTACCGTAATGCACAATCAATGGTACTTATATAAATAAACAACCTTCCGGTAAGATAAATTAACTTCTCAATACCACCTACGTCAATGTTTGTTAAAAGTTTACATCGTGTCACCTAGTGTAGTATCTACGTCACATCAGAAACGAATTTTACTTCATACCAGAACAAAAATCTACGTCATACCAGAAAAAACGTCTACGTCACTGTCACCACAACAGATACAATTTGTGCGTCATACTGAACACATCTACGTAATACAAATACCAAATTGTCAATAAAAAAATAGAATGAATTGTTATTTTAATTAAGGTGTCTTTTACATTAGCGCAGACGTACATTACCACCTAGGATTGAATCCTACTGGGTAAAGATTCTATTGTTAGTAAGTTTGTTAGTTTGCTTGCCGATGATCGGTGATTTTCTCCAGGGAGTCCAGATTTTTCCACCATTTGTTAACTGACCGCCTCGATATACGTCAAGGAATCTTGACTTGGGCGTAGATTTCCATTAATCCACGAACAAAGCGGTAGCTTAGTTTGTAGAGTGCTCACACCGTAAGTGGGGAGTCGTGGTTTCGATTCATGAATGGGTCGCACCATGACTTGAAAGTCGGGTAGTGACTGTTCTTTCGCTAAGCCTTTGACATTACAAAATGAAAGTCGCGATTCTTTCGTATGAGAACTTAAAATAAACGAGGTCCAGTGTTACTTCAGGCGTGGCACGATAAAGAACCCCCATGTATAATGCCATAAGCGCAACGCAAAGACAAAATTTCTGGACCTTCGCCTATAGCTGGCGACGTCTCGATATCAGTGAAAATTCTTGACTAGGACGTTAAACTCCATTACTTCACCCACTCCATATAAAACACTAAAGACTTTCACACAAACTAAAACAATATCAATGTTTCAATAGGTTCAGTATTGTAGATAGGCTATTGGGGATTACTTATATAATTATTACCTAACTTTATAACATTGATTTATGACAGACAATATAACCCATAATGCTACCATTAAATGTTATTGTGAAATCAAGAGAATATGGTTAATGGGACATAATATAAATTAATCATAGTAACCCTAATATAAAGGCATTGCGTAAAAATGGAAAAACACGTCTTATTTTAACATAACTGTGACAGACAGAGCAAATTAAAAAAAGGACATAAATTGGTATGATTTTTATTTGAATGATGACACACAATAAGCGATCAACAGGGCCCGCTCCATAAGTTGGAGGTAGTAGGTTCGAACCCTGGCCGGATCATACTCAAGAATTGAACTGTGACTGACCGTTCTTTTGCAAGGCACTCGGCATTATGAAATGAAAATCACAGTTGTTTCGGATGGGAACTTAAAATAGACGAGGTCACGTGTCACGGTGGTGTTACACGAAACAGAATATTGTTATATAATGCCATCAGCGCAGCGCACAAGTAAGAATGTCTGCACTTTCGCCTATATAGCTGGCCACACGTCTCGATATATGTGAAATATTCTTGACTAGGAAGTCAAATACCATTACTCAACTCAACTCTTTACTATATAGTAGAGCCTCTTTATACTACGGAAACCTTATACAAGGTAGGAAGTGGTGCCAATTGTGGTTTCACACGTGGTGTTTGTAGCTAGCTAAATAGGGGGCCCTTACGGTACCCACTCGGAGCACCTGTTTCACTGCTTTGTCAAGTTTTATTTTGCTTTGAGACTATAATTTGAACATGTATTAGTATGTTTGATTTTGATTTACAAAAGATCTTAAAGAGAGATTAAATGACTACTCTTGTCATTTGAAATGAGTAGATACCATAATGTATTCAGGTAAAAACAATTGTGTTACAAGTAATGTATTTGAAGATAGTTTGCCGGGTTATCAATGAAGGCATAAGTGATTCTTCAAAATGATATAATTTATCCTCAATTTTTAATTCTGAAACTGAACATGTTTCCATAATTTGACCCTTAGATTTCAGAATATATCTGTTGATCATTTTATCATTGTCAAAAGAGATTGTGTATATTGGTTTTATTCATTTGTCTTGTTGTCTAGATAAATTAGAAAAACGTTTTATACAATTCCAGATGTGACTATGGGTACAATATGCGTATGTATGGTTATGACTATTCGCCGCAGCATGAAAGGACAAGTTAATTTAAACTACATCAAAAATATGTATGGAACTGCTATTATGCGAAATTAAAACAAAATCATGAATAAATTGTAATATCTCTTGATTGCAGATACAAAACGAGATTTGACATCATTTGATAGTCAGGTCCAGAATACAGGATCCTGTTCTTTCACCTGAAATTATCGAAGAAGACTCATTCATAACTGATTTGTCATGAGAAGGAAATACTGAACGATGTTAATCCCACTTGTTAAATGTTGTCTGAAGGCATCTTATAATTGGCACGAATCGCAAATACTATATAGTTAATACAAAAATGTCAAAATCTTATAAACTATACATTTACTACGTTTTTGAAAACACAATGGAGAGGATATAAAAATCTCTATGTCCATCTGTTCGCCCGTCTCAATATCCTGTCAATTTAATGCTGCCACAATGTGGATGGATTTTGATCAAACTTTATATAGCGCAGCATCAGTTCATGTGTCGCACACAACATTTAAATGTCCAAACAAACTTAAAACGGACTGTAGGTCGAACGTCGAAGTCATAAGTCGATTTCTTATACTTGTTGGTCCCGTTGGTGAGGGGGTGGATATTTGTATCTCTAGAAACTGATCTATCGTATCTTAAATGAAGGTACAAACCAATCCTTCCAGAATTTCAAATAAATGTATGTGATAACCTATCTACTTTTGAAATCTGCTACATCTGTCATGTGCTGATTTTGAATTTTTATTAAAATAATGCATTCAAAATCATGTGCTAGTTGTCATGTGCTGATTTTTAATGCATTATTTTATTAAAAATTCAAAATCAGTACATGACACATCTAATAAATACACTACTATGATATCTACCTAGAGATAATTAAAGGTCGCCTGGGTGTAGTACAAAAGACATGTAGTTGTTACATGTCGTCCGTGTCATTGGCAAACGACTATTAATGTTAAATCTTTATAGACGATCTCGAGACATTTGGTGTCACCCTGGTTAGTCAGAAATAACGGAGTCTGTCTGTTTCCATTAAAACAGTTTATACTTACTTCTTTTGACAAAATCATTTGTATTTCAAAAATACGGACGTAAGTAGTAGAAATATTCAAATAAATAAATAAATACTGCATTCAAGTGATGTTACCAAGAACATGGAAATGGTATCGTAATAAATACGTGGGACATTTAATATGTTTAACTGTTTACCTCAACAATTCAACATATCAATACTCTAATCTAATCTTTTGTAAACAATTTTTAAGTCAATACGTTTATGAATGCGCAACAAAATGCACTGCAATACAAATTGATATGAAAAAATGCTAATCCATGTCTAAACTCAGTCCGGAAGCAAAATGAAAGCTTTGAAACCGACAAGTAAGGTTAAACACGTGAACTTCCACCAGGGAAGTGAAACCGGGTGCCCCTGGAGGGTAAGCACTTCCTGTTTAGCTAGCTACACCTGCCATCTGTGTTATCAAATTTAACATAGAACTATGTGACGTCAAATATATCCATGGCAATCCTGGACACAGAGACATCAAATTTATCAATACTGTGATGACTACCATAAAACTTCTTGGGGGCCCTGATAACCCTAGGCTTACAATATCTCTAAGTCAACAATTAATTTGTACGTAGCTTGCTTCTTTGTATATAGTTCCCATAATGGGAACAAGCTCTACTTTAGCGTATTAATTGGGAAACAAATACACCATTAACAAGATGAGCAGATATACAGCTGCATAGAAAAGGACAGTTGACATTTGAAAATTGAAATGATATTCGTGAGTTCATAATTGAGGTATAAGTCTAAATATGAAGCAGACCTTGAGTAATCAGTCATATCTTTAATTTCAAGCTGGCTGGGATAGATGGCATTTACACGGTCTACAAATTTACGATTGTTTAGAGACAGAACATCATTTAATTATCTGTATATGGAGTTGAATGAGTTGGCGACAGTCTTCTCTCCTGGATTAACAAGGTTCCGCATATATAATATTTAAAAACAGTAACACAACATATGTTTGCAGTTAATAGCACGTCTGATGTCGCCAAAACATCAAATGGAATATCAATACTCAGGAAAACTGCCACTCCGGGGACATGTTTTACAGAAGTGGGAACGATTTGACCTGATACGTTTATGACACAATGCCAAGATTTGTGCACAATACATACTACACAGTTGTAAAATAATCACCAAGCGTGGGGTTATATTATTAATTACACAGTGCTAGTGACCTTTTATGATTTTATACAGGGGCAGTACATTCCATATTGGGCGAGGGCGATTATATCCTACCGATCACCCTGAAGAACTATGGTAGATTCATGTTCACATCCATATGCGGAGACGGAGAACCGAGAGTAGTTCTGGGTGAGAAACTACTGAAAGTTGTAGTTAGACAAACTAAATTAACCCTTTAAATAATATATTAGGTCCCAAAACGCGGTGTAACGCGTGTTTCATACCGGTCACATCAATAAATCATTTACAAATCCAATTTGAATGCACCCACACAGCGACATATGACTGATGGCTGGGTTGGAAATACCGTCGTTTGGTGGACATTCTATTTGTTGACTTACTAGCAACCTCCATCAAAGAAATAAATTGTACTTTCATCCTTAGAAATCCGTAGTCAGTCAGAATGACAAACAGATTGACTGAAACCTACTTCATTACTCCCCACCCGATACAAAAATCATTTATCCAAACCACAAATAATCCAAAAACTGGAATGAAAAAACATCAATTTATTATTATTTTCTCTTTAAACCTGTTGAAATACGACCCGGTTTTCTGACCATAATTCAACGATCCTGTTCAATATTCAACGGAAAGGGTCTTACTTCACTACGTTTGGTCTTAATTATCAACGTTGAAAATTACCCCCCCCCCCCCCCCGGTCACTTTTCAACTCGGGTCAAAACTCTTCATTACACGGACAAGAACTCTCCAGCCATGCGGAAACGGCGCTTTAGTTAACCGCAGCATTGGCTGGACTGTGCTAAAAGAAGACAGGGGATAAGCCTTCAGGGCCACAGGTAGCAAATGTAAAACGCAAAAGTTCATACCTTCACTGCTACAATTTATGCAGAGTAGAACAGGGGATAAACACTAAAAATTGTCAGTACAGTTAACAGTTACTAATATAATAAGTGCACCCGCATCCAATGCCAGTAAACCCGCCTTTCACTTTTTGACAATTTGGCAAGAACTGTGACACACCAATCCTTTTTATAAACAACCACACGTAGGAGGTGAGAAAGAAATTATTTTTTGCTTTTATATTAATCCATTATACCCATGCTTACAGAATTTGGCTGTCATTTAAAGACTTCACTGTTAATAGTTTGTAATCGAAGGTAGTCCGGCAGTTCATGTATATATATTTACATTTTGTCTGTTTTCTGTCTTCTACACAAGGTTTCAGAGCAATTGCTTTCATATCGGCTATGAACTGCAAGATCTACCTTGGTGACGTCACGGGAATTCCATTCACAGCAATCGGCGTATGTGACGTCACGGGAATGCCATTCACAACAATCGGCGTATGAATACACAATATGAAATACACAAAACCGGAACTTTTTATTGATTGTTCGCATAATTGTGATTATTTATTACCGAAATAATTGTATTTAATAAAAAATTGAACAATTTAGTTGAAATTTTGTATGCAATTTGTTGTTTTTTTTCACGCACTATTTTGTCATAGAATTTCTGGCGCCGAACTGCACAGCTGATCAGTTGGATCTGCTGTTCCATCAGCTGTTCCGTTAATCGAAAATCGTTGTTGACAAAGCGCGGAATTAAAATTTTCTAAAATGATTTTGAACCAAGAAAAAGAAAAGAAAATAGTTTTAAACGAAAATATAACAATTGAACTGTTTAGAAATGCGGTTTATAGTCGATATAAACGCAATTGATATGCAAGGCAAACTAACGCGCGTTATTCAGTTTGCTTGCATGTCAATTGCGTTCATATCGACTATGAACCGCATTTCTAAACAGTTCAATTGTTAAACAAGAAAGAGCTTAAGTCCAAGACCTGTTTTCTTATGAACTACTTGTGTGAATGGTACTGTGTCTGTTTTGTGTGTGCAGTTCTTGTACGATGGGGATGAGTTGGGCTTTACAGTCACGAGAAACGAAAGCCATGCTGTAAATCATAAAGGATGATATTAGTTTCCAGATCGTTCATAAGATGTTTTGTAATAATATTATTTTCCATGAGACTGCAGCATATGAATGTCAGGAAGATAGTTCTATAGTTTGATGGTTTGTATTTATTTCCTTTTATAATACTGGTACATTGTGAAATTCTCTCTTTTTGTGTGTTTCACAATGGAACTCTGGTCCCCTACATCAGCTTCTGGCACCAACCTACACTTCTGTTGTAGGATTTAAATAATAATTATAAAATAAAAGTTCTAGTCTACTTTTTATTCTACTGAAATAGTCTTATAATATATACAATATTTACAAAGTCTCGCAATTGTAACAGCAATCAACACAGCAACACTTAATATATTTTCTTTACGATTAGCCAATTTTTCACCGTGATTACTTAAATCCCGATCTCGGACAACTCCAACCTGTACTCTAATTTCTAACCGAACCCAACCAAAACTAAACTTCCTAACTCTCGTCTTCAGAACTCCCAACTAACTCTAACTCTAACTCCAACTCTTACTAACTGTAACTCCAACTCCCAAAAAACCCCAGACGATGCCTTATATACCCCGATTGTGCAACAGGTACTGTACCGGTTCGAAACCTGTTAAACCGGTTACGATGTTCTGCATACATGCATGTAGCAAGTGTGGACACTGACTAAATAAGTTTACAATACCTGCAGTTACCAGGACAACCGACTGACCACTAGAAAGTATTTAGACCATAACATCAAGTGTTGATGTATTATTTGGCTAATAGTTACAAATCTTAATATAGCCCCAGAAACACAATTACCTAAAACACGCCCTACATTATTATCGATTAATAAAAACCAGTTTCCCTTCCCACTAATTTACCGAACAATGAATAAAGTTAAACCCCCGAAATTAGTTACTTAACTGAAAAATACTATTTTAAAATACTTCACAACATCATTTGCATGTTTCCAATAAATTGGTGTTTCACTGGTGTTGTTTTAATAATTTAAATATGATTTTTAAAATAGCAGCGCTATTTTTTTAAATTCCTGAAGTACTCATCTATTGATGTAATCAGGTTCACTTGCTTTGTTCGGATTGATGTTATGTAGATGGTGTATGATGCTAAATTATGGATAATTCTGGTATGTTTGAAAAGTTACTTTTGCCTTTATCTGGTAACATCACATATATATACATGAAATGTCATCTAAAAATTCAAAAAAGCATTCTTAAATTCAAAATCACCGCACAGACATTTAATTGATGTAAAATATTACTTCAATCTGAATTACCGCGAGATTGTTGGGTTTGTGACGCAAGTCTTTCTCTGCTGACACAGTGAAAACGACAACCGTAGAAAACTACTATCAGTGTCAACAGATTTTCAGCTCTAGGCTACTATATATCAATCACTTCTTATTGGCTTTTCTTTGCATAAAAGTAAATTTTTGTCTATACAAACAGTTTTCTGCAAATGGAGTCGAAAGTATGCTCTCTCATATCAAAACATTCAAAGGTCATATTATCATTGGTTACTTTGTGTTTTTACAAACATCAAAAATCCACCAACACCATCATTTGTATGTAGTATTCATCAAGTGCTCCTACAACGAAGTTTTACATTTTAGTGGGCGATATCAATATATACTGGTTGGAATCATCTAATAAGAACCCGGCTCCATGTTTTGAAAGGTTGTATTTATGTTAACTTGTAGAATCATCCGCAGCCATTTATGGATCTGCAATTGACCTTGTTATAACAAATATTCCTGATGTCACCTGTGGAACCCTCTTAGTGTGTTATTTAGTTCATAATTATACTATCAAAGTAGAAAATAAAATACAATAATCATAATTTTCAAACTGAGAATATTAAACGGAAATAAAAATGTATTTGATTAACCTTAATACATTGTTTTTAGTTTTGTGGTTTTGAAATTTGGCGTCAACATTTTGTCAGAAAAACACATCAAAGGTATGAGCTAATTATATGAACTTTTAAATATTCCATACACTAATGCTATACACTAATAACATTTAAAATGCATGCACATTTAAGTGTTTTAAGTTATGATGATTGTAATATAATATATTGTCCCAAGGATATTGCAATCATAGGCTTTTCAGGGCCCGCAAAAAGTTTTCAGTATGGCCGTTATCACAATATTAATGATAAATATGATGTATCTTTCTTCAATATACCATAACCTTGATGCATTTGACGTCCCATAGTCCCATGGTACCTTCTTTCCCAATTTTTAAAACACACGTGGCGGGTTTAGGTAACTAAACAGGTGGAGCTTTCCGTGACACGGGGCATCGCAAAGGTCAATTTTTGCCGGTTCAGCTGGTGACGTCACAATATAAGTGAAATATTCTGGTATTGGACGTTAAACCGTGTTCAATGAACCAAACTTCAGTTATTCGCTGTACATGTAATTGAATAAGCAAGTTTTAACTAGTTATTTTACCTACATGTAATACTTTTTTTATTGATCATTGGTTTTTATTTGATGTATAATAAAATATATGGTTGTAACTAAAGTAAGATTTAATGTTATGTTTTATGATTTTTTTTGTTTTGCAATATGTCTGAAAATTATTCATTAAATTAAATGATTCTGATTAAATAGAAAATTTGTCGCATTATTCCCAAATGTCTAATTCAGCAAAATTGCTATGTCAATTTAATTCATAAGTATTTCTTATTTGTATCCAAAATTACCCTGGATATTTATGACATCCCATTGTTCCATGTTCCTTTCATTTCCGATTTTGATAAACATGTGGTGGATGTGGAGGTGTTTACCCTTCCGGAACAGCCGGCCTCACTTCCCTGGTGGAAGTTCACTTGTTACCCTAATTTGTCAGCTTCTTATATTTTTGCTTTGTTTTAGGATCGTGTTTTTTGACATGCATTGGTAAGTTGTTTTTTATTTCACCGAGAAACTGTTGAATGATTTCCTTTGATTTACTACTTTTTAACAAACATTCAATTAAACGTCGCTATAGCGCATTAGTTTTAATTTTTTAAACTACCACTCCTAATTTATTGTATAGCTTTATAATGTGTAATCTTTGCGCTTTTTCAAAGGTGTTGAAGGTCCGAGTGCTTCTGATGAAATAGCCGCCTTGTGCTGTAAATACAATTATATTACAAAAATACCTGTTTTGAACAAGTTATCTATAATAGAAACTGCATCAGAGCCAATTCATCTTCGTCAATTAAACTAAATTCTAATCACGCTTTGCGTATATTTATGGATTTTAACGAATCCCTGAAATAAATTAGAATTAAAATTTATTACATGCATACATGAATAATTAATAAGTAAGTGAAATATAGTCTCGGTGATTTTTAAAGTATATTGCATAATGTTTTTATGTTTCTAAAATAGTTTTTACGAATGTTGACTACAGGCGTTAAAAGCGCCTAAACCAATTAAAAATAACATTTCATTCGAATTTGAAGTAGTCTTCTGGAGACAAATAATAGAGAAATTTATAGAGAAAAAGCGAAATGTATAACTTTGTAAAAGGCCAAGCGTAGATTGATTTGTTGCTTAGTTGCATAAATTAAGGTAAGACATTATAGCGACTTAAATTGTAGCATTTTTGTTGTTATGAAGTTAAACATTATAACGAAATTTAATCGAAATAGTTTATGTTTTTATTGGAGTAATTTACACATTAGACCAGTTTTTAATTTCACAGCACTGGACGGGCGTTTGGGAATACAACCCCTCAACAGTAGTGTTAAGAAACAAAAAACAAAAATCAAGATGTTGAAAAGATACCCAGAGGATCAAAATAAATTTTACGAAATTTAACTAAGAAATACTTTGCATGAGCGAGTAAACCTTTTTTTAAAGAATATCGAATTTTAACTAGCTCCAAATTTACACAATGGTATATTTCTGACAATAAAATATGACATGATCTAATTTATACTTTTATGTAAAATAATTATTTATGTTTTTCAAGCTGTAAAGCAGTCATGGTGTAGACAATGTCCAGTATATCACACAGTGTAAATTATCCTTTGAATGTATTTTACATCAACGATTTACCTCTTCTCGGGCAAAAATTCTAATGTATCGATCGTATATTGTACTGGCACGATATTTTGAAATCGTCTACACCTACTTACAATGGAGAAATAGAACAAAAAATAAACCTGGGTTGGGTATAATTGCCACTGTGATTCTAAAGTCTACATAAGAACAGATACAAACTTCTCGCTACAAGTAAAACATGTAAAACCGTATCATATGGGGGAAATCTCGCCCGTCTCGTACATCAGAAATGAAACCAAAAAAACGATTATCGTGAAAATAATTCATTGAACAAGTAATAACTTAAATAGGTTGATCAAATACCAAATATTTACGTTTCTTTCGCCATTCTGACTGATCTCCAAGTGTAGCGTTTCAAGATTCACGATGACGTGATTCTTTTAATGGGGTCAAGTTCAATTCAGATCGATAACCACTGTTAGCCAATCAGCGATCGGCATTTCCATGCGCATCAACCATGATCACACAGTATACAATGCGGGAAGATACAAAATTTGCCGGTTTCAAGTTAGATAAATTGATAACCAGTTACCTGACACCAAACTATTACGATTAGTTACGTTAGCATAACCACAGTATATGACATCTGCGGTAACTCTTTTTCACATATTATTACTTAATTGAATGGAAATTTTGAGTGCATATGTGACCCTCGCTGAATGTAGTGTAAACAAAAATGGCGTTCGTCAGGACGGAAAAGACGTTTTCACAAACGATCGATTTTAAAGAAAAATAATAAAATGCGCTTTTCGAGAGAATTAATCAACAGATCGTCCCAATAATATTTTTTATGAAAATACAGATAAAATTTATTGACATTTATTCCGAATTGAATGTTAATTTTGACAAATCCTCTGTTTGTTTACATGTGACGTGGATATGATTAGCTGATCGAGCTGGGACAGTTTGACTTTAAGGTGCTGACTAGAACTGACTTCAACTACAATGACTGCATTCATAAAAAATCTAGCTGGGACATAACTGATGAGGAAACTGTACATGTTGTTCAATGAGATGGACCGCTGTCCCAGAAAGTTGTGATGAAAATAACAACAATAAAACATTCATGTTGAGTTTAGCAGCTGACTGTAGTTGAGATCCACTTGGGTAAGGTTTGAATTGAATCCTTGAAAACCTCCAGGGATGGCGACTGGACTACTGATGCTGGCAGGGGATTCCAATAATTTACAGTTCTAGGAATGAATATAAAAATTTTAACTAGGGTAAAATCAACATTACCCCTCTTCAATATCCCAGACTTGGTTCTCGGAAAAAGTTGGTATAAGTGAATATATGGCAATTTCCACTCCACCATCCACAGAAGTGACCATTTCAATATAAATCTTAAAGCACCATCTTTCTAATATATCATCCCAGAATGTTCCATTTTAATTTAGGTGAATAATGAATAATCTTGACTGGGGAAAAAAAAACTCCAACCCACCATCCTAGAATATTTACCGTCTCGATATAAGTGAAAAAGTCATCTTCAATTCTCCGGGGCTGGGTCTTTTCATGCAGTGACACTTAAAGGGGCTGGGCTAAAATTAACATTATTTAAGTACAAGCCTGTCAAGTTTTAATCATCATTTTTTACTTGCTATGGCCTGTGCTTTAGAAAATTCTCATCACGGTACTATATATATATGCATGTGAATGTTGAATGTTTAAGAGGAGCTTACCCTCAGCTCATACCATTGTATTCATATCGGGTTGTGGGTTAAAGGTGCTGTCTCACAGAGTCAGCACGCCACAGACAAGCATTCCACTCCTAATTAATATTATTCTATAACCAGCCGATAATCTATCCTCTAAGCCAAATGTGGCTTGCAAAATGAGGAAGCAGTAACTCAAATTTTAAAGTATTATCATGTATAACACAAGACAGGTTGGAACCAAAAAGGTGATGAGAATCGGTTGCATTTTCATAATCGATTAATCGGTTATAATCGGAAGATGATTTCGATCGATTTTCCGATTTTAATCGGTTAATAAATTGAAGCGGAAATTACAAAGTAAATTAGATTAAATTCTAATTTTGAGTCTTAATAATATCAGCAAGATACTTGTATCTCAGTCAAGACTTAAAATATCCTCCATTTTTCTGATCATTTACTCTTCCTTACATTTGTGTTTTCCTTTTCTACACAGCTACAATTGAATACTTATTTTATAAGAGACGTTCCATAAACGAACTTCAGTAGATAATCGAAATCAATCGATTATTAGATTTTAGAATCGATTATCGCTAATCGGACGCTCAAACGATTAGATATCGATCAATCGGTCCAACACTACCTTCCACTCTCCAGGAGGACGCTATACCATTGAGCAACCAAGGCGGTCACAAACAGAATAGATTGTTGACTAAGGGATATTGCAAGCCTAGGCTTATCAGGGACCTCAAAAAGTTTTATGACTGTCAACACTGTATTGTTCCATCTTCCTTTCACTTAATATTGATTATACACGAGGCGGGCGTAGCGGTGCTCACCCTTCCAGAAAACTCGGTCTCACTTTCCAGATGTAAGTTCCCGTGTTTAACCTAACTTGTCAGTTTCAAAGTTTTTTACTTTACTTCTGGGTTGTGATTTGGACATTGATTAGTATGTTTGTTTTTCATTGGTATAACTGCTTCATTAATTGAATGGAAAATCTTGAACTGTGATATGATACACATCTTGTTTTAAGAAACAGGAGTAGTTATTTATGCAATCCATAAATCAGTAGATTAAATTATTCACATGGTAGTGTAAAAGGTGACATAGATGAGAAGACATTACAACGTGAAAATGCTGTCGTGGTATGGATTTGTATATTTACTATATTGGGTAATTGAATAGCCTTTTGTGTCCCTGGAAAGATCATACCAAAACTCAGTTCTGTGTGACAGAACATGATTGAAAGATGACGCAAGAACTCAGTGGTAGTTAACTATAGTCAGTCCCACTAGTATTGGGTAAGACAAAACAATGTGTGCCATCTCTTTTTTGGGGTGTGTGTGTGTGTGTTTGTGTACACAATAACCCGATAATAAATTTTCCGGGATAGGCAATGCCTATTTTCATATTACAAAAATTTGAAAAGGGGGGTTGTCAAATGATTGATCTGGTACAACTCTAAAATAAAAAATAAATAGAAAAACAGTGTTATACGAAGCATGGTATAGAAAAGGCGTTTTTACAATACAAAATCTATTAAATGAAAATGGCAAATTCTTCACCTATAAAGAATTTAAACAATTATATGGTATAAAAACACCTTTTACGGTATATGAGGGACTAAAGAGAACAATTACACTGTCGTATCCATGTATAAAACAGGCTACACAAAAATCTACAGATGTCATAATACCAACTCATAGGCGTAGGAAGGTTTTTAATATGGGGGGGGGGGGGCAAACCGAAGCTATGTATATGTCGTGCCGCAAGTACGACCTCGTGCATAGGTGTGGGTCCGGGGGACCTCCCCCGGAAAATTTTCAAAACTAAGTCCTGTCTAGACGCATTTTCAATGTATTTTTCAGCGTTTCGATAGGTTAAAATAATTTGCTATCAAGGCAAGAGTATATAAAATAACCGTATGACACAAGTTCTATAATCAATCCTCTCATTGAAAATGGATATCGGGGTACCCCGGAAATTTTTGCAGCGTTCTGAGTGAGAGACTGAAAAGCAGTGAATTATTAAGACAAATTGTAAAAATAACTGCATGACATAATTAAGTCCAATGAAAAAAAGAGAGAGACAAACAGAGGCGTATCCATAATGTTAGGAATGTGGGCGTATAAGGTGAGAGCAGGAGGCTCGAACCTTCTAGGGGGGTTCGGGGGCATGCTACCCCGGAAAATTTTGAATTTTGAAAAAAATGGCGCAAAAATCCTGCATTCTGGTGCAATATTAGCGACATAAAGGGGGGCGTACGCCCCCTACGCCTCCTGTTGAATCCGCCACTGAGAGAGAGAGAGAGCTATTGACTGATGTGACCCCCATATGGTAATATAACAACCCATTTCTGCATTTCTGAACCCTCGTCTCTGGAAGCTCGCGCCTTCGGCGCTCGCACCTAGCATTGACATAATTTTCAACCCACCTTTCAACAAATCCTGGATCCGCCCCTGCCATTGGAGATGCTGTTAGCCGTTTCTAAGGGCGAATTTCAAGACGCCCTTTAACAAGTATAATGATGAAATTGATAATTGATTGGTTATCAGATGGACATTTCCTGTTAAAGCTTTTTTTTAAGTTTTTTTAGCACTTACATTATAAACATAAACTATAATGCAAAATTTCACACAAAATATTGCGGGGGCCTGCCCCCCCCCCCTTCTCTGATATGGGGGGGGAGACCCCCTGCCCCCCCCCCTGCTCCTACGCCTATGCTACTTTTTTCAAAAACAAAAGGTACTATGGACATATACACTATTTTTATAAGAGCTTTATATTGTAAACCTAAAAATGAATCAAAATGGGAGTGTGAATTACAATTACCACGCGACTTTGATTGGAGTTTTGTAAATCTAAATATTTTTCTTAGTACCGCAGACACAAAATTGCGATGGTTTAATTATAGATTGTTGCATAGAATTTTAGCTACAAAAAGGTTTTTATAGAGATGATCCACATTGCTCTTTCTGTAAAACACATGAGGAAAATTAAAGTCATTTGTTTTATCACTGCTCATACATAAAGGACATTTTGGCATGGGATAGAAAATCGGATAAAGGAAAAAATGATAAAAACATTAAAATTGAATTAAAAGACATAATATTGGCTAAAAAGGGTAAACAGTTCCATGCAATCAACTTTATTATATGTATTGGTAAATTATATATATATCAACAAAGAATGAACAACAAAACAATAGGTTTAGATCAATATATTATCAAAATTAAAATATACTTTATAATGGAGAAAAAAAAATTCTCATGAAACATGGAAGGGATGGGCGAGATTATTTGAAGCATAACGAAAAATGTTCTTTGAATAATAATATGTTAAATACTTTTGTTTTTGTTATTTTCGTGTATGTAGAATGTAGACTTTTTGTGAATTTCATACCGTTATTACAATCAGAAAACTTGGTTTCGTGTTGTTGTATTATGATATAGGATTGACACACCCGAAAATGTGTGTGTGAATGCAAGGTGTTATTGTCGTCGTTATATAATATATGTTTAAATTGAAAAAAATAAAAAATAAAAAAATATTTCTGACAATAATATACAATTATTGCCTACTGACTTTGTGATATCCTCGGGGAAAAATCCACCAGCAAAGATAACGGCTCAGTGGTTCAAATTACATATACCCAAAAGGACCAGAATCTATTTTACCAAATAAAGCGAAGAAAATACTTTGTATGAGGGAGTAAACCTTAATTTTTTAGGAATTTCACATTTTAACTAGCAACATTTATTTACTTATTTATTTTTATTTTGGCATTCAACATACATACACATACAATTATATTTACATTTAATATTTACAAAATAGTACAACAATAAATATAAGTAATAATACGTAATAATAATGGCCTAACTCTGTAGTGTCGAAAGTTTTTAAGAGAGAGATAGATGTGGATGTAACTTTTGTTTTTAGTTTAATATTGTTAAACATTATCTCCATAATTTTGAAAATGTTCATATTGCCCTTTTTAAAGCTATAGATTTTTGGATAATAAATAATGTTCAAGTTGTTCCCGTTTCTCATCAAGAGTTGCAATATTTAGATCTGTTGATTTTTTCCAACTCGCTAATCTCGTTTAATTTTTTTTCTATCTTTTTTTCCTATTTTTGCGTTACTTGCTTAGGATATTGTTTTTTCTGCGTATTTCCATCATCAGTGTTTCCAAAAATAATAATAAAACATACTAATCAATGTCAAAACCAAAGTAAAAACTTTGACGAATTAGGTTAAACACGTGAACTTCACCCAAGGAAGTGAGGTCGGGTGCTCCGAAAAAGAAAGATACTCCTATTTGATTTTAATTTTTTGTACTTATTAATATATTTCAGTAATCTACAAACATGACTATAGCTGACCGTCGGAAGTTGTGTTTCCTTTTTATGTTTTTCCTTCCTGTCACTGTCCTTTGCAGAGGATCAACGTGTGAACAGAAAATTCCCAAAATGTGTGATTTTATTGTTGGTGAGTGTGCTACGTAATTTGATATTGTATGTGTTCTGTTCTTACAATTGTGCCACGGCGTAGTTGATGTATCCAAGTTGTTTGTTTATTTCATTCTTGTTGACGTGTGTAATTAACTAGAGGTCAATCTTTCCTGGGCATCCAATCACATTTTTCAATCTCACGTGTTTTTTGTATTATATGCCAGGCTTTATTTTTGTACGGGAGTGAATTTCATATGGACAGATATGTTTGTATTGAAGCTAAAAACAAACGTACAAGAAAATAGCAAATGCTATGAAAATCATGGAATAGCAAAGGCAACATAATCAAGAAAATATTCAACGAAAAGGTTCTGATAAATGAGCTATGGGGAACGTACCAGAAAAAATAAATTGCAAAATCCTTATCATCTGTATTTTTTATAAAAACAACCATACCAATCTATTTCAAACCACAATCCCAAAAACAAAGTTAACACTAAGAGGTGGGGTAATTAGGTTAAGCACGTGCACTTCAAACAGGAAAGTTAAGCCAGGTGCTCAGGAAGCTTAAGGATAATCATCTTCTGTTGAAGTAGCTACCTCAGCAACGTAAGTAACCAAAATTGGGAATGACAGGAACATAGATCTATGGAACGGCAAATACATACATGGTAATTTAGACACAGGGACACCATACTAAACAACAATATGTAACAATTGTTATAAAACTTTCTTTGGACCTTGATAAGCCTAGGTCTGCAAAATTCTTGCGTCAACAATTTCTTTATGAGCATCTTGCTCCGTTGTATAAAGATTGTTCAATTCACCTATGACTTTATCCATTGTTTAAATCTCCATTATTTTCTAGAATGGAAAATAGAATATCTCTGTTTCAAAAATAATTAAAAGAAACAAAAAAAACTAACAATATTAAAAGTGCTACAAATTGAAGTTTCGAAAAAAATAATATTAAATGCGTCAATAGTCAGTGTGAGCATGTAAATTACTAATTAAATACGAATTATAAATCAACTGAACGAATTAGTATTCAGAAAATACTTCCTCACTTTAAATAAATATCAAATTTTATAGCTATTTCTTTTAATTTATTTATTTCATTTTTTATTTATTTATTTTTTTTTTTGTCGATTTAATCTTCACTTGTGGATTGTTTCCTTTATTATGTACATCATTTACAACAAACTTAATGTAAAATTTTCTGTTGTACGTTTATATTTACGTACGATCGCCTGTGTATGGTTACTTAAAATATCAACTGTTCATCCACACCAGCCTGATAAAGTAATAAATGTAGCTTGACAGCATATAAAAAACCTCTATCAGGCAGAAATTAAATAAATTGAATGAAGGTTTTGCACTGAGGACGCGATGACATATACTTGTTAAATACATTCACGATGAATCTGTATGGATTGAATATATCTCCCGCACACTAAAGTTCGTTTTGACTCAACTACACATGATACCTCGCCGATTAATTTTTGATACATATTCAATATATTAAAGGTAGTGTTTTTTATATTGTTTTTTTTAAGTAAAATTGAAAAATTTACGTATTTTGCAGGCTTTTTGAAAACAAAATTTTGAGCAGAATTTGACAATGAATATTAGAAATAAAATAATGAAATTTAAAAAAAAAGTTTTGTAAAATGTGGCTTCAATCTTTAAAAAACGGGGTTTTGTTGATTATGAATATTGTTTAAACATTACTGTTATTACGTCGTATTCAATCCATTTAAAATGAGTGTTTTGTTCCCCAAGTAACTGCTGTGATTAAAGGTATATCTTAAAAAGAGGAAATCTTTAAAACTCTCCATTTCTTAAAAATAATTTTCTTTGAGGTCTCGACTCCATTATTTTATACCAGCGCAAACGAAAATAAAGGGTATATAGGAATCACCCTGTCTGTATCTTCGTCTGGTTGTCCGTTCCAATATCGTGTCCGATCTATATCATCCATGTCTATGGATGGATTTTGATCAAACTTTGCAAATGTAAACCAACATGATGCGATGTATGGCATACCAAATTTATGTCCATAAGTTACTGGTCAAGGTGAAGAGGTCAATGGGGGCAGGGTTATTTTGCGTTTAAGAGACTGTTTTACTTAAGTTTCTTTGGATGCTTTGTTGAAACGCATGATTTTATAAGTCAGTGTCTATACAAAACTATCTATCCTGGTAAACAATAGTCGAAACAATTTAATTAACTGGTGTAATGTTCATCACTGGCCAACTATAACAGTAATGATAAAACACACGAGTGTACTATAGTAATACATTTTTATATACACTGTATATAATGGAATATATTATTAATCAAATCATCAATAACAAACACACCAATCCATGTCCAAGCCACGATCCACAAAACAAAGTAAAATCTTTAAAGCTGGTAAATAAGGTTAAATAAATAGTAAGATGGTTAATCGTTCAAAGTATTGCCTTAGGTGGTTTTAGTAAAATAACTTTTGGCGATTCTGTTTTTCTCATTTCAGCATCTTTAGGATTTTGGAAACTGCAAGGTCATGAGATATTAAAACTATATTTTTATATTTTAGTCGGACTAGGAAATGCAGGATCAGTTGTGGCTTCTCGTCTATCAGAAGACCCGGATGTAACAGTTTGTGGAATCGAGGCTGGAACACGCGATACAGATCAACCGTTGTCGTCTGCTGCTGAAACACCAAGATTGTGGACTGGACTTTCCGGATTAGAATTTAGCTTTAATTATACGACTGTTCCACAAACAGGGCTGAATGGGAGGGTAAATATTTACAATTACACAGACGAACCTTACCTAGAACAAACCATCTAACAAATATTTACAATTGTACAGTCGAATCTCACTTAGACACAACCTCGTAAGTCTGATGGCCGTTAATCAAAATATTGTTGATAATTATGATATATCTGTATCCAAAATTACTCTGGGTATATTTGACGTCCTATAGTCCCATATCCCTTACATTCACATTTTTAATGTCCGGGTACACAAAGAATAAATTGAAAACCCGGGGCAACAGGTGCTTAACTTTCTAAAGCATCAGTCTCTTTTTCTTGATATCAGTACAAGTGTGTATGTTAATTTGCCAGTTTTTGGTGTTTTTTTTTACTCTAAATAGTAATTATCAGTTAGATAGTGTTTGCTTTTCATTTCGATGAGGTTGACATAAGGATTTATTAACGTCAGGAACATAATATTCATCGAAACTAACATCTTACATTTGCCATACTATCATAGAAAATTGTTCTTTACTTTGTGATTTTTCTTCAAAACGATTTGTATGTATGTTTTGTATACCCACCAGTTTTTTACATTTGTACAATATTAATATAATCTATAAAATCAGTACGTGGATCCTATGGTATAAGTGATATTTTCTTTACCAAAACTTTCTTGCTGAGAGCTTTTATTTTCAGACAAGGAAGCTGAGTAAAAATAATGAATTTGTTTTAATTTTTCTGACATAGTCATAGAAAATAAAATAAAATGTTTTGTGGCAATCCTCCATGATGTTTATTTCATTTTGCAGACATTTCCAGTTGGTATGGGCAAGGTTCTTGGGGGTTCAACAACTATTCACGGGTTAGCATATTTTAGAGGGTTTAAAGCAGACTTCGACAGATGGGCGGCAGGCGGTGCTACTGGTTGGAGTTACAAAGACGTACTTCCGTTCTTCTTAAAGTCAGAAAATAATACGTCACCGTTATTGCAGAACTCTGGTAATATAAATGTTTTGTCGTATTTTTGACTCGTTCTTTGAGGATATTTTAAGAAAATAAGTCTTAGTTCAAATGATTTCTTATACCGGCTAGGTCAGTTCTTTATTTTTATTTTCTATAAACGAGACACTATACATTGCTCTCTTAATAAACACCTTCAGTTGTGTTTTAGTTAAGTCTAGTGCTGTAAAATTAAAACTGGTATAATATGTAATTAAAATTTGAAAATCCTCAAAAACTAAGGGTAACACCTTCATGGGAAGTTTTCCTTAGTTAAATGTTGTTAAATATATATTTGGATATTTTCAGCCCCTTAAAAAAATGTTTGTTTCAGCATCTTTTTCAATCACTACTCATGAGCAATTGTATAACGAAATGGATGTCTTTTGCTGTAAAATTAACAAATGTATAAAATGCAATTTTCACACTTGGGCGTCTGAAATGGGATGACGAGATAAACATGCACTTACTCTTCCAGAGCATCCGTCCCCACATTCCTAGTTGAAGTGCACGACTTTAAACTAATTTGCCGGCTTCAGAAAATGACTTTCCTTGGGGATATTTGGGTTGATAAAAGATTGGTATGTTTGTTTTTGATTAAACGATTACATTTTCAAATGACATTATGCTACTTCTGTTTACAGGTTTTCATAATTATTGTGGACCATTAACAATATCCCAGAATTTACAAATGAGGGATACGCCATTGTTCAAATTATTATCAAAATCTGCGACAGAAGATGGCTTACCTGAAAAAGACTGTAACGAACCATCACCTTTTGGTAAGAAGAAGATATCTGTAAATACGTATGTACGCACATACACACAGAAGACAACACATACATTATTGTAAAACTGTGTCTGTAATCATACAAAACACCAATCTATGCCCAAACCACAATTCAAAAGCCACGTCAACAAATTAGCACGCAAACCTTCACCGGGGAATGAGACCTGTTGCTCCAGAAATTAATAACCCCCTTTTCAGCTATCTAAATAATGTGCATATGAAAACAAGACAAAATTTATTTGGATAGTTACATTAATATCAAATACCTGCTGTATTACCAAAATCATTTGTAGAGTTATTTCGGCGTGGTAGGGTTTATTATTTTAAATCGCTAAACTATCTAATCGTACCTCCATCTCCCATGCTATGCTGCAATATAACTCTCCTGCTTATAGTGTATTTTTTCAAAAGCCTAGGCTTTGCAAGGCCCTTTAAAAGTTTATAACAGTCACCACAATATTGATGATAAGTATAATGTCTCTGTATCCAAATTATTATAGACATGTATCTGATGTCTTTTTGTTCCGTGCTATCATCATTCTCATTTTCATTTCACACGTGGCGGATTGACGTGTATAAAATTCCGTTGCATCCGGCGTCACTTCCCTGGTGGAAGTTTTCTTGTTAAACTTGTTTGCCTGTTTTAACGATGCTTTGGAGACGCGATTTCAGGTTTTGGGCATGGATTGATTTGTTGTTATTGTTTTATGAATTAGTGTCGTCGTTTCGGAAATGTGATTTGTACATTACATTAAAATGTTTTTTTTTTTTTTTAACTTTTTGAATCGTGATTTTGACATAGAATAGGTAGTTTTTGTTTTTGACTGTTTGAGATTTTAAAACGGATCGGTTTTTTTTGGCTGAAGCAGATCTCGGAAACGTCTTCATGGGTTTAAATGAAATTTGTTACCAATATTCTGTTATCTTTTTAGAAATGCGCGATATTATCATAATGTTTTTATTTCTAAGTCGAGTGGGTTCTAATTATGTAATTAAATTTCAAATATATTTCTGTCTCATATGTACAATGGGAGATGACTCTTACAGAATCTTTTCTAAGAAATATTTGTTAAAGAGCTTCTTAATTACACTGTATTAAATAGTTTAAAATATTTTAAATTTTATTTGCACTGTCAAACAAGTTTAAATCCTTAAGGGGGATGTTAAACAAATTTGTAAGAATATTTCACAGATTATATACAACCTGTCATGTTCTCAATTTCATAAAATAAATAACGCACAAATTGTTGGCCATATACTAATATTCATTAACAATTCAATAAAAGTACATCTGTAACATATGTATTTAAATGTTGTTATTGATAATTACCAAAGAAAAGATTATATCTTATACGAAAAATATTTTAATGTTTAGATTGGATTAAATGGTAATTTAACCCCGTATTCATGATTTGGTTGAATCGGAGTTGAACCAAGTATCATAATGTGATAATCACATGACGTCTGTGTCAATATAGAATTGGTAGACGCCTGGCTGCAAAGGTCATACTTGTCAGTTACTGAAATTTGATATGTTGATAAAACAATAACATAGCATTAAGAGGTATGTAAAGTGTGTGGCTTGTGTGTTATGACAGTCATATTTATAAAGATAAATGAAGTTAAAGTAAATAACTATATAAGTATATTAACAAATTAGATATAGGTGTTACATGATTTAATACCTGGGGAAATCAATTCTGAATTGACATAAGCTTGTGATGACACTTATTATACCAAACCAATGTTATCACCAGTGTGTAACTTCAATTAGTGACCGTCCAACAGATCCCACGCTCGTGAAAACATATAAATGGCTAACAGTGTATTTGGAAAAATCCAAGTAATAAATCTGTGTAATTTCAACCCACTATAAAAGTTAAAGTCAAATGAAGTCAGTCTGCATTTGAAAAACCAGTCTTCTAAATTTGAAAGGAGAAGTAGGTGAATTTACGCGAGTTTTATTAATTTTCTTTTATGCAATGTTGCTGTACGTGTTGTATGCCCAATTTAAAGTTCTTTCACTTATATCGAGACATACAAGATGTATATTTTAGATAATATATAGGATATGGATGGTGGGGAATCATATTTAACTGGTATCCCAGTTACAATCTCTAGTTATTTTTATTATTGTATAGCAGTTATGCTTCGCATGGAAATTAAACGATTAATCCCGAGGTGTTATAATGCGATAAATATTATTATTATATAGCAATATATGCCTCGCATAGAAATTACACGATAAATCACGAGGTGTTAGCGTGCAATAAATACCGATATTTGCACGCTAACTTTGTTCCAGTCCGAGGTTTCCCAAAATATTTTTCATATTGCACGCTTAGTCACATTACGCTGTCATTATGACGTCATACGATTGTTGTCGACATCATCACTGTTGTAATATTGCAATAATTCTTATATTCATGTACAAGAACTAGTGTAATATTTATGTATTGCATGATAAAATAGTATTTTAGATAATACTTGACAGAAGTAAACGAATTTTATTTTGCTATATAATAAAAGGGTTATTAAACTGATATTGTGAAATATTGTCCCTCGTGGACTTAAAATCTGAACTCGCAATCTCGTGCAAATGTCGAGTCAATTCGGGACAATACTTCACAATATCATTTCAATAACCCTATAATATTTGCACGCTTATTTTGTTCTAGTCCGAGGTGTACTGAATATTTTTTTCATACTGCACGCTTGCCACATGACGCTGTCGTTTATGACGTCATACAATTGTTGTTACATAGCTGATGGCGTCATCGCTGCGTTGTTGTTATATTGCACAAGATCTTATATCAATTTACAAGAACGTGTGTAATATTTATGTATTGTACGACAAAATGGTATTTTATCTATTTTAGATAAAATACTTCACGGAAACTTGCGAATGAAATTTATTTTGCTATATAATAAAACCTAGTGCAAACTCAGATCAACATTTCACAATATCAGTTCAATAACCCTATATTATTCTTATTATTATTGTTATTATTAATTTGCTTTAATTATTATTAAAGGTATATGTCAGTTCCAATGGACGGTAAGATCAGGCCAACGTGAATCATCGTCCACAGCTTTCCTTAGAACTGCTATGAGAAAAAAGAACTTGCATATGGTAACAGAAGCATTTGCCGAAAAGGTAGACTACAATACAATTTAGAAAATTGTAGCTCAATAACATTGGGCTACTTACCTTTCCGAAGTACAGTCTAACAGTGAAAGTGCGGAGAAAACAGAGAAGATCTACAAAAATTGACTGGTGGGGGTTCACATGTTTAACCTAAATGATTAGCTTCTTACTTTTCTTTGGGATTATGATTTGGACAAGAATTTGTTTGTTTATTTTGATTTGATTATCAACAACGATAATTGAACATTACTGAATTTTGATGAGGTTGACTTGCATTTATTTTCCTTAATGAAATGATATTCATCTTAAGTCTAGGGCAAGGTGAATATCATGATTTTGAATTTTAGAATTATGCTGCTGATATTCAAGCCTCCTTGAAATTTCTTTTGCAAAGTAAAATTCAGGTATGGCACGTGAACTTCCACCAGGAAATTGAGGCTGGGTGCTCCGGAAGGGTAAGCACCTCCTGTTAAGCTAGCTCCAACCATCATGTGTGTAATCAAAATTATGTGAAAGGAACATGGAACTATGAGACGTCAAATAAATCAAGCCATACCTGGAATCAGAGACATCAAACTTATCAAACAAAATTGTTAAGACGGCCATAAAACTTTTTTAAATGACGATGTGCGAGGTTGTAGACGTACGGAACGTTTTACTTCAAAACACACGGTCGAACAATAACAATCACTCTGAAACTGACTCAAGCAAACTCGACACACATGACACTTGATACTCATAATCACTAAAATGCATAAATTTGTTACCATACTTTTAATTTTGTGGAAATCTCAACCAGGTTGTCGGTTCCATGTTCGTTTACCTAATTTTGGAATTTTAATATACATGAAATCAAACACAAACATACTAATTCATGTCCGAATAACAATCAAGAACAAAGTAAAAACTATGGAACTCGCAAGTTACGTTAGAAACATCAACTTTCACCAGGGAAGTGAGGCCGGGTGCTCCTAAAGGGTAAGCACTTCCTGTTTAGCTAGTTTACCCGCCATGTGTGTAATCGAAATCGTGTGAAAGGTACATGTAACTATGGGACATCAATTGTATCAAGGGTAATTCTGGACACGGACACTAAACAATACTGTTATGACGGCCATAAACTTTTTGAGGGATTTGATAACCCTAGGACTGCAATTTCCCTAGGTCAACAAAATATATGTAAGCAGTCTTATTTTTTTTCCAAACCCCCATATTAGGAACAAGCTCTACCATAGTGTATTGATTGGAAAACAGATACACCATAAGCAGGTATATTGCTGCAAAAAGGTTAAGTTGGCAATAGAAAGTTTGAAGACAAAGTTTCAAATGTAGGTTTTCCTGGGCGTCACAATTTAGGTATAAATATAACATATGAAACAGAACATGACAAATCAGTCGTATCTTTAAATTGAAGCTCACTGGAATAGTAATGATGTAATTATTTATTGGTTGTAAAATCAATACGATGGTTAAGGATCCTCCAGTAGTTATACAGCGGAATCGCTGAATATTTCCGGTTAAAAGTCCGAAATTTTGTAATCACCGTATTCATTTCCACTGATGCATAATTGGAATTAATGGAATCATTTCGGTCATAAATTTATTTTTGAAAAAGTCACTAGGACATTAGTGACCGAATGGTCTAAAACACTTGTTTTTGGATCTCAGCGCCGCTCAACACCTAGATTCCAATCCTGATTGATCGGGACTTTTTTACGGGCACCCCAGCTTCTTGATTAATCCTGGACTGTCCGTTTGGTATAAGTGGGGAAAAAATCATCATTACTCAGAAACAAAACACAATTTCTTTTCCAAGGCTACAGTTGATTACCTTTTTCCTTATTTTTAGGCTAGGGCCATTTTGAAGAGTTATTAGTGAGCTAAGCTTTGTCTCAGTTCACGTGGTAAAACTGCAAATATTATATGAACTGGTAGATACTCTCGGACTGCTTTTCTGTGGCCCAGGGGATATCAATCTAAAACGTTAAATATATATAAGAATCTTTGGAATGATTGTTATGTTTCAGATATTGATTTCACGAAAGAGAGCTAAGGGTGTTATTTTCTTCAAAGACGGTCGTCGATATGTCGTTCACGCCAACAAAGAAATAATAGTGTCATGTGGTACATTCGATTCTGCAACGCTTCTTCAACGTTCCGGAATTGGACCAAGTAATCTTCTACGGAAACTAAAGGTATTTTAATTTTCACGTAGAATCCTAGATTATTTCATGTCAAACCATATCTTATATTAGCGGATGTAACTAGCTAAACACGAGATGCATACCATTCTGGAACACCCGAACTCACTTCCCAAGTGGAAATTCATTTGTTTTACTTACTTTGTCATTTTCACAACTTTCACTTTGCTCTGGGATTATGATAAATATGATATATGTTTTTGATTTCAATAATGAATAGTAAAAGAACTTAACCAATAAGTTAATTTTTAATTTATAACTAACCAAGGAGAACAAACAGTATTTCGACGAACTGCTCATTGTTTTTCACCAGAAATATATAATTTCTAAAATAGCGAAGAAGATGACTACAGCTTCCAATGAAAACTTTTCAATAATTCAAGCGTGCTTTTGAATGTGTAGAGAGTGCCGGACTTTATGTATCTCTATCAATAGCTTTCGTAATGTAGTATAAAATCAATATCCACCAGTGTGCACACGTCGAATGACAATATCATATTCTAGTCCGAGTTCAATATCTGCAAAACAACTATGAAACAAATTTGCGCGGAATCGAACAAAACATTGATTTGTAGCTCAGAATCATAGACTCGCCTACCAAATATTAGTTCAATATCTGCAAGCGGTTAGAAAAATGTCAGGAATTTTTTTAAATATCTCAATAAATTTCGTATAACTAAGGCCTCTAATTTTATTAAAAAAATTAATGAAACAAAACGAAACTCGAACTTGATATGTCAGTCAAGTTGCTCGACTAGACCAAATATTTGTTCAATATCTGCAAGCGTTATGCAAATAATTTCTGAAATGTTATTTCAAAAGATTATATTTTAAGCTTACGGCGCGTAATTTAATAAAAAAATCAATGAACTGGAACGAAACTCAAGCCAAGTATACAGCTCATGATGATAGACATAACAAATATATATTCAACATAAACGTTGAGAATAAGTGAGAAAACTGCTTTTTAAAATAATTTTTGAGCCAACAAACCTAACGTTTCATCATTGAACAGGTACAAAACTCAACCTTGATCTGTAACTCATGATGCTAGACTCATAAACCAAATTTTAGTTTAATATATGTTATCGTATAGAATAAGTGCGGAAAACTGATTTTTAAAGAGATTTTCTTAGTCAACATCCCATACTGTCTTAAAAAATAATTGAATCGAGATGACAGTTAACCTTTATCTGTAACTTATACTCTATAGTGGAGACTCACGAACAAATATTAGTTTAATATGTGCAAGAATTTGATTTATAACCCATGATGGTAGACTCGCATCATCACACAAGTAAAAATCGATGGGTTTTTTAGGTCCGCGGCTCAGGCTGAACTCATCAAAATTTATTAGTATGATAAGAACACTTCATGTGGTGCTGAGAACATTTCAAGTCTCATACGAAGCTAACAGTGGTCCGAAAATCCATGAAACAACCAACGGTCAGGAAAATCATGAAGCAATCAGTGTTCCGGAACCCGGAGTACCAACTAGTGTTCCGGAAACCTATGACGCAACCTTATAAACAAAACAGTAATGCGGGAAAAAAGGCAACCAGTGGTCAACAACTCCATGAAGCAACCATTGATCCGGAAACCAATGAACCAACCTGTGACCTGGAACCTTATGAACAAACTAGTTGTCCGGGAATCAATAAACCAACCAGTTGGTCAGGAACCCATGAACAAAACTATAATCCGGAAACTAATGTACCAACCAGTAATTTGGAAACCAATAAACAAACCAGTGATGCGGGAAAGAGCCAACCAGTGGTCCAAAAATCTACAAAGCAGTCAGGGACCACGAGACCTATGAACCAACCGGTGATCCTGAATCTCATGAACAAACTATGTCGAAACCTTATGAAGCAATTAATGATCCGGAAACACATTAAGGAATCATTGATCCAGAATCCCATGAATGAGGCAGTTGTCCAGGAACACATGAAAAAGCCATTGATCCAGGTGTCCATAAAGCAACCGGTGGTTCAAAACTCTATACCTTACAAATGGAACAGAAACGTATGAACCAACCATGGGTTCGGAGATTGATGAACCAACTAGTGATCGAGGAACACATTAACGAACAAAAGATTGCAAACCAATTAACTAACCAGTTATCTGGAAATCGTGAAACCAATTAGTGTTCCGGGAATTCATAACTAAATCAGTGGTCAAGAAACCCATGAGCCCACCAGTGATTTGGAAACCAATAAATGAACCTGTGGTCTCAAAACCCATGAACCAATCAGTAGTCCGGAAACCAATGGACACATGCTTTGTATTATAAATGAGAACAATTATCTAACTTTTAATTGTAACAAGAAAAAGAGAGACTTTTTAAAATTTATTTGAATTTTGAATTGAATTTTATTCTCGAGATTGTGATTGGCAAAATAATTAAACCTAAGTAAAATGTACATGTTAATTACATTATAGTTTAACGGCAAATTATTCCCTTTGCAACTATGTTTACCAAAACCTTTAATAGCCGGCATCATAAAAGTGATGATTTCTCTGTATCAAAAAATTTTCTTGATATATTCCATGTCCGAATATTCAGTGTTTCTGTTTTTGTCAATTTTAATTACACATAATTATGAAGGGTAAACAATATATTTCATAAATTGCCAAAGTTTAAACTTTGCTTTTGGATTGAGATTTAAACATGGGGTGTTATGTTAGCTCTTTTGTTTCACTACATTTAATAAATAGAATTTTAAATTTGGTTTTACCATGCAGTTATGAGAGTCTGATCTAGTCTGAGAATGGCGGAAATTTAATGAAGTGCTTGGAAAGACACGGAAAGTTTTTGCGTTTTACAAATTACTTGCTTAATTTCTGCTAGCGGTTGGGGAAATAATTTTGTTTGAACAGCTTTGATTTTGGCAGATGTGAGTCTCCGCCTTCTTATCCAATTATCTTCCATGTGGCAGATGTGACGCTCCACCCGTATCCGATGGCACCTCGAAAACGCTTGTGATTGTGGCGTCAAACTCAACAAAGTCACGTGAAGCCACGCCCACATCCGTGACATGTCGAAAAAACTTGTGTTTGTGACGTCATACTCGGCAACGTCGCCTGAGCATCTCCTTGAGGATATGGAGATTGTTTGGATATGTTTCATTATAAGTATTTATTTAATAGAATCCACAAATGACATGGGTTGTATTAGGATTATCAGTAATTGCATGAACACTTTTTTTATTAGTGTTTCTCACTAGGAAAACGAAAAAAAAATCGTGCGACCCATAATGATTATTATATAGCAATAAATGCCTAGCATAGAAATTAAACGATAAATCCCGAGGTGCAATAAATACCGATATTTGCAAGCTAACTTTGTTCCAGTCCAAGGTTTACCGAATCATTTTTTTTTATACTGCACGCTTTGTCACATGACGCTATTCTTTATGACGTCATACGATTGTTGTCGACGTCATCGCTGTGTTTTTGTCATATTTCACTAGTTTCTTATATTAATTTACAAGAACTAGTGCAATATTTATGTATTGTGCACACATAATGGTATTTAAGATGAAATACTTAATGGAAGTAAACTAAATTTCCTAAATTTATTTTGCTATATACTAAAATGCAAATGTCGAGTCAACGGGGAACAATATTTCACAATATCAGTTCAATAACCTTTTAATATAATCTTCATAATAAACAGTTTAAGGCCAAGAGGAAAGATCATTGCCGTTTGACTTTACAATATTTCTTTTGATTTGTTTCGACAGATACGGCAGCATGCGAATTTACCTGTCGGAGAGAACTACCATGATCACGTTGTTAATCCTATGGAGTTATTACTAAATATCCCTACGCTTAGATTCAACGATCTGACAAAAAGCAAAGTATTAAAAGAATATATCTTTAATAGAACAGGTAAGACTATATAACACACTGATATTTTTGTTAGGTATAGTATGTTTAGTTTGACCTTAAATTTTAATATTCAAACAGAGATATCGATCGTGTAATGTCAGGGCTACATTTTTATGTAGAAGGGCAGATGATAGTAATACTTAATAATGGGTGTCAAACATGCCGTATTCTCTCAATCACAGTTTCTTTATCCAAAACTGATATTCAAAATAAGGAAAATAGCCCCAAACTTGCCGCACTATATGTTCTTAAAAACGAAAAAATATTAGCATCAGAATGACGAGATTTATCCAGATGCTCAACCGAGACAAGTACAAAAACTACAGCATGGTGACATAAGTTTTTCCATTTTCAGCCATTTTGAATTTTATGTTTTTCACTTCGATTTTATAAATCAAAAAAATTACGCCGTTCTAATGAAAAACAAAAAGTGGGGCGTTTGTTATAGTAACTACGGCACCCACTGACCTACTTATCAACCGGATGTTTAAGTCTCGCCTGCTTTCTACAGGAAGCGACAGTTTGTAAACAATGGCCAACCGAGAGAAGGAATGTCATCCGAGACGAAACAAAATATCGTTCAACTACTTAACGCGGGCCTTTAAACAAAACAAAATGCAAATTGCAGGAATTATTTATTTCACACCGTTGAATTTTTTAAAACGCCACGGACAGCGGCAAACTTCAGAAAATTTGCAGAGAAGTGGGAGGCCTAGAGAAATGGATGACAGGAATATTAGACATCTAGAACAGGTACTTCGGGAGGATCGTACATCTACACTTCTTGATATTACTAACAATTTTAATCATATGAGTACGGTGAATGTTTGTAAAAGGACAATTCAGAGATTTGCACGCTAATGGTCTGAGAAAGCGCTCCATTTGTAAAACATTGGGGGTCCGGCAGGTTAACATGGTGCGACGTGTTCATTGGTGTAAAAACAGATTAAGATGGACAGTAAACAATAATTGGAAAAAAAATCGGATGAAATAAGGATAATTGTTAGTGGAGATGGACTTGTAAAAATTTGGAGGAAAAAAACGAAGCCTACCTTCCATAATGCATCGGCCATATTCAGCAGTACAGGGGTCAATGTATTTCTATTATGGTTTGGGGATGCATTACATTTTATGCTGTTGAAACTTTGACATTTGTAAATGGTAACATGAATAGTGAAAATATATTGAGACACTTGATGATAATTTATGGCAGGTTGTAATGAAGCATTTTCCCAATAGACCATACTCATTCCAGGATGACAATGCTCCGTGTCATGCCTCCCGTGATACAAAAGCCTGGAAGGAAAGAAATGTAATTCCGTGTCTTCCCTGGCTTGATCTGTCATCAAGAACCTATATTCATCCATTCCCAGACGCCTACAGAAAGTAATAAAATCAAAGGGCTATATTACAAAATATTAAAGCATAGGTATACAGAATAACAGGTAAGTCTTTAAATTAGTTCCTGTTGATTTTTTCAGGTGAATTCAAAATGGCCGAAAACGGAAAAAACTTATGTCACCATGCTGTACAATATTTTCAGTGGCAGTGTAGGTAAAGAAGATTGACATGTACACTTGACCTTGATTTAAATATTTATCACGGACCTATAAGGAACACATGTATTTATTTCGTCCGCAATAAGAACACTAAGCATATGTCGTGTGTATATATTATAATTAACTACGATAGCTTACATCACCCATGTATAAGGTGGACCATTCTATATGAATATTTCTAATGAGAGGTCAAGGAAGCAGGCAAATTGCTTATTCTAATTTACCAGTTTTTATG
Source organism: Anadara kagoshimensis (assembly GCA_021292105.1). NCBI lineage: Eukaryota > Metazoa > Mollusca > Bivalvia > Arcoida > Arcidae > Anadara > Anadara kagoshimensis. Next base: position 14,978,253 of record CM037865.1, read on the forward strand.
TATACATTGCTTGGGGATTGCAATTTGGACCTTGATGGGTATGTTTGATTTTACTTTGCTTTAGGATTGTGATTTGGACCTTGATGGGTATGTTTGATTTTACTTTGCTTTAGGATTGTGATTTGGACATAGATGGGTATATTTGTTTTACTTTGCTTTATGATTGTGATTTGGACATTGATCCGTATGTTTGATTTTACTTTGTTTTAAGATTGTAATTTGGACCTTGATACGTATGTTTGATTTTACTTTGCTTTAGGATTGTGATTTGGACATAGATGGGTATGTTTGTTGTACTTTGCTTTAGGATTGTGATTTGGACATTGATCGGTATGTTTGATTTTACTTTGCTTTATGATTGTGATTTGGACATTGATATGTATGTTTGATTTTACTTTGCTTTATGATTGTGATTTGGACATTGATGGGTATGTTTGATTTTACTTTGATTTAGGATTGAGATTTAGACATGGATGAGTATGTTAGTTTTACTTTGCTTAAGGAATGTGATTTGGACATTGATACGTATGTTTGATTTTACTCTGCTTTAGGATTGAGATTTAGACATGGATGGGTATGTTTGTTTTACTCTGCTTTAGAATTATGATTTGGACTTTGATAGGTATGTTTGATTTTTTTTTTTGCTTTATGATTGTGATTTTGGCATTGATAGGTATGTTTGATTTTACATTGCTTTAGGATTGTGATTTGGACATTGATGGATATGTTTAATTTTACTTTGCTTTAGGATTGTGATTTGGGCATTGATTGGTATGTTTGATTTTACTTTGCTTTAAGATTGTGATTTGGACATTGATGGGTATGTTTGATTTTACTTTGATTTAGGATTGAGATTTAGACATGGATGAGTATGTTAGTTTTACTTTGCTTAAGGAATGTGATTTGGACATTGATACGTATGTTTGATTATACTTTGCTTTAGGATTGAGATTTAGACATGGATGGGTATGTTTGTTTTTTTTTGCTTTAGAATTATGATTTGGACATTGATGGGTATGTTAGATTTTTTTTTTTTTTTTATGATTGTGATTTAGGCATTGGTAGGTATGTTTGATTTTACATTGCTTTAGGATTGTGATTTGGACATTGATGGATATGTTTAATTTTACTTTGCTTTAGGATTGTGATTTGGGCATTGATGGGTATGTTTAATTTTACTTTGCTTTAAGATTGTGATTTGGACATTGATGGATATGTTTAATTTTACTTTGCTTTAGGATTGTAATTTGTTTGGGTATGTTTGGTTTTACTTTGCTTTAGGAATGAGATTTGGACATTGAAAAGTCTATTTGGTTTTACTTTGCTTTAAGATTGTGCTTTGAACATTGATGGGTATGTTTGTTTTTACTTGGCTTGATGATTGTGATTTGGACATTGGTATGTATGCTTGGTTTAACTTTGCTTTATGATAATGTTTTGGATATTGATGGGTATGTTTGATTTTACTTTGCTTTATGATTTTGATTTGGACATGGATTTGTATGTCTGTTTCTACTTTCCTGTGGGATGAATTGGTATAATTGTGTTTGATTATATTGTAACACCCGATATATTTTGCAGGTTTATATGCACACGCAACAGGTGTACAAAGTATATTCCTGGACAATAGAAAAGAAACTTTAAACAGACCAGAAATTCAAATAGGATTTAGTGATGGAAGATTTTCATCACTTTTTACATCAAGTGATATAAAGGTTGGTAGGGAATTAAGAAATCTAATTTATGTACAATGGTCTTCTCTGCTGTACCAGGTGATCAATAGCCCTTCACGGCTGCGAGGGGGGATGTGTTGGATAATATTTAACCCGCAAACTCGAAAAACGTCGTTTTACAGGCAAACATAAATTGATATGGTTCAATATCAATGTTCATCATAGATCCGCGAAAGGTTATTGTGGCATCGCATGGTACAGCGACAAATCCCATTGGAATTGGTCTTATTAGATGAATCTGTTTGTTTTTGCTGGCATTCAATCGCTCATGAATACGATATTCCGTAACGATATCAATATTATCAATTTAATGTTTTTGGGTCGTTTGAATTTTTTTCAATCCCCTCAGAAAAGTGTGGTTAACCAACTACGGTCCAAGCATTACTAATTAGGAATTGTTATCGAAAACGACCTAGTTCTGTTAAATTAACACTGGTTTAATGTAATGTCATATATAGTCAGGGGGCAGATCTCAAAAAGTAGCCTATTATTGACCCCCCTAAACTTTTTTGTTAAAAGCAGGAAACATGGTGGATTTTATTGCCCTATATGTACTTAGTCACGCTAGGTATGTTTCCACCTTGACTTTTTCCGTTTAATGAAAATATGGCTGCCAATCCAAGATGGCCGCCAAAAAAGATAATTTAAGTATAAAAATTCAATATCAAATCAAATACTTAACCATTTAAATTAAAATTTGGTATTTCATCATTAAAATATTTATACTAATTTTCTGTGAATAATTATTGGTTGCAAAATTCAATATGGCTGCCATTTTTAAGATGGTCGACGTATAATCATTGTGCTGCATTTTAAATCAAATACGACAAAGGATGTCATTATTTTATGAGATAATACCAATGTATTGCATTTAATATATATGTTCTTAGTTAGGCTAAGTATGTTTCCATCTTAACTTTTTCCGTTTAATGAAAATATGGCTGCCAAATCCAAGATGGCCACCAAAAAAGATAATTTTAAAATGAAAATTCAATAACAAACCAACCGCTTAACCTTTTGAGTGGAAATTTGATATTTCATCAATTAAATATTTATATTAATTTCTCATGAACAAACTGTCGTTGTAAAATTCAATATGGCCGCCCTTTCTTAAGATGGCCGACTAATAATCACCGCGCTGCATTGTTTTAATACAATAAACTAATATATTGAATTTGTTAATATATATATTAGTTAACTGACTCCTTCAAAAGCTTTTTATACCGACATGATTCACATCCACAAACAGCAGTGCAGTAGATTGTGATTTTTGTTTTTCACAATAATAAAACTGCACAAACATCATAAAGATTCAACAATTCCACATTCATAAATATTGTAGGTCAGTTTGCCAACTGCTCACAAGAGTTAATTGTAGTTTTTACTAGGAAAAACATAGATTCCAAACTATTTCCTGATAAATAATGTGTTTAATGTGCATGGCCGGAACACATATTGTAACGTGGCAATGACGGAACATATGACAGTGAAGTTCATGAAGGTTTTTGTTGAGGGTTGGTAGTTTGAAATAGATTACAAACAAAAGAATTTACAATTGATAACAACATTGCAGACTTTATCGTATATTCATAAGCTTTCCGTTTAGAGTTTTCAAGCTCTGTGATTAGTTTGAACACTTCCCATCTATCCATCTCACTCTGAATAAGCAACAAGTCTTGAGTCTGCGTATTTATAGTTTGCACAAGGACCTGATGTATCTCGCCCTGAACTCGAGAACGTAGTATTTGGATCCGCAACCCTCCAATAACCACTGACTCCTTGCCAAGTATTTCCTTGCTCAACTCATTTGATATAAAACTAGTCAGTTAAGCCTTATTCTCCTCCATATTTATAAAATTGTTCAAATTCTCAGGCAACATGGAATTCCATCTCTCTACTGTGCAAACTGCTAACAAATGAATTGTTGATGTATTGATAGCGCAAGCTTTGGCTTATTCAGGCCCTCATAAAGTTTTATGGCTGTCATCACAATATAGTATGGTGACTCTGTATCCAAAAATACCATGGATATGCGGCGTCCCAAATTTCCATGTTCCTTTCTTTCTAAAAAGTGTTGGGTGCTCAATTATCCTTCCAGGTCACTTGTTCTCACTTCGCTGGTGGATGTTCCTGTGTTAAACTTCATTTGAAAAATTCAAGATTTTTACTTTGCTTCATAATTGTGATTTTGATATGGATTGGTATGTTTGTTTTGAATTTATTCTTTTCGTCTGGTTCAAGCCTTTATAAAAGCAAACAATCTATTCTAACGCTATTTTCTAAAACGATACTTTGTGGTTGCTGCGAGGTAATTTTCAAAATGCACATTGTGGTTTTCCAATGCTGTTAACCAATGTCGTCCCATATATTATCGTACAGGTCTTTATATTTTTCGGTAGCGTTATGGAGTTTCAAAATCAAAACAATAATTGCTAAATAATATCATTGTGCCAGTGAAAGCAGGAAGAGGTAACGGTGATAGTGATATACTGGACAAAAAGACATAAGTGTAGTCTACGTAACATCATCAGGTAGTTTACGGCCAATCAACAAACATCTGATGTAGCCACAGGTTGATGATGTTATCCAGAAATGTTCAGAAAAAGGTATAAAGATTTGTACCATACTAGACAGTATGATATTGGTTAACAGCATTCGGAAAAAGCCAATGCACAAACCTTTGAGAACTTTGTAGATTTGCAGATAGAACAAAATGTCATTTCAGGAATAGTTATAGAGTAGATGTTTTGTTTGATTGATATTTTGAGCATTCTATAAAGTCTAACAAGAAAAAAATAAACAAAAACACAACAATCTATCCACAATTCACAATCATAGAGCATTAAAATCAATAAGAACAGGTGAGAATCATTCGATTTAAAGAATAATACATGTACTGCAGAATAGAGATGGAAAGTTGAAAAATGGAATAATTCAATATGCGTACATATGGACGAGAATAAAAAATGAATCTGATTCTTTTAGTTTTATATCAAATCAGATAAACAAAAATGGTATATGGCAAGCAATTAATGGTTCAGTTAGGGTTTTTTGGATGCGAATGCTACATTCTCGAGTACTGGCCGGGGTAAATCAGGTCTTTGAGCAAATCATAAAGAGGCTGACATAATCCTATATTTATAGCTGTTGAATTGTTGAACCGGGAAAATATGTTATATTCTGATCATACTTATATAATAAATATATATATCAGGGATATACGTATAGAATATATTGCTGCAAGGTGCTTGTGGATGTTAATCATGTTGCTGTTAGACTTCTTTGAGTGTTTGAATAAGCGAGAGGACTATTTTTTATTGCAGACATCAAAAGTCATAGCTATTAAATCAATTCAAATGATATTTATTGAAAACTTAAAAAATGTTTCGGCTTCGTTATTTAAATTATTTAATTTACATAAAATAAGTTTAAAGAGCAGTACTGATAATATTTTCACATAATATGTAACATACACACATTAGTTGTATGTCATAAAATAATGACATTCTTGGTTGTATTTGATTTAAAATGCAGCGCGATGATTACAAGTCGGCCATCTTAAAAATGGCGGCCATATTGAATTTTATAACCAATATTATATCTTCAAAAATTAGTATAAATATTTAATTGATCAAATACAAAATTTCAACTTAAAAGGTTCAGTGGTTGATTTGATATTGAATTTTTATACTTAAATTATCTTTTTGCGTAGCCATCTTGGATTTGGCAGCCATATTTTCATTAAACAGAAAAAAGTCAAGGTGGAAACAAACCTAGCTTAACTTAGTACAAATATATTAAATACAATACATTGGTTTTATGTCATAAAATAATAACATCTTTTGTCGTATTTGATTTTAAATGCAGCGCAATGATTATAAGTCGGCCATCTTGAAAATGGGGGCCATATTGAATTTTACAACCAATATTTATTCATGGAAAATTAGTATAAATATTTAATTGATAAAATACTAAATTGCAACTAAAAAAATGTAGTGGTTGATTTGATATTGAATTTTATTCTTACATTATCTTTTTTTGGCGGCCATCTTGGATTGGCAGCCATATTTTCATTAAACGGAAAAAGTCAAGGTGGAAACATACCTAGCGTGACTAAGTACATATAGGGCAATAAGATCCATCATGTTTCCTGCTTTTAACAAAAAAGTTTAGGGGGTGTCACATTTTTGGGATCTGTCCCCTGACTAATAATGTTGGGCAATGTTTGACTAGTCAACAATCCAGCCTACACTGGCGTTTCTACCCTTTTTTAAAAGAACGGCTGCCCCATAAATCAAATATATTTGTCGGGTTCTTGAAAAAAAAATAAAACATTGTAGTGATCATTTTACATTCTAGTCATGCTAACAATATTTTTGTAATAATAAAATTAAGAAATTATATTCAATTTGAGTGTATTAGTTCGGTATTATGAATAAAAGTCATGAATATATCATTTAACGAAGCCAGATGCTTACAACAAAATTGCGGACGCAAGGAATCTAAAATATTTTATGGTAGTCATCAAAATTTTATTGATATAAATGATTTCTCTGTATCTAAAATTTCCCCTGCATAAATATTCGACGTGCCATAGTTTCAGGTTTCTTTCATTCTCAATCTTGATTACTAACGTGGTGTGTGTAGCAGCTAGTGAAACAAAAGATGTTTATCCTTCCAGGACACCTGGCCTCACTTGTCTAGTGAAAGTTTACGTGTTTAACCAAATTTGTCAATTTTAAAGTTTTTAATTTGCATCTGGACGTTGATTTAGACATGTATTGGTGTATTTGTTTTTTATCAACATGACCTTCTTCGCACGTCAAAAACCTTTAAATTTTGTTCTGAAATGCATTGCTTATATTTCAAGGCGGTATTTTAAAATCATGTAAAAATTATGTTTATTCCAACTTTGTTTATCGAAGGCATAATTTTAGAAATAAAGTGTAAGTGCTTGGTTTCTTTTTGCACAGGTTTGCGCCTTACAACCTTGGTTCAAATTAATATCACAATGGTCGAGGTCACCAGCATGATTCAATGTTTAGTTAATGACTTGTATGTTTCGTTCTTTGATTATTATGTATTTTAATTCTAGTCTGAAGATTTTATTCAGAGGGACATGCCATCAAAGAATGGAACTACTGTCATATTTATTCTAGCTCAACCAAGAAGTCGTGGCATCGTTAAAATAAGAAGCAGAAATCCATTAGTGCCACCTTTTATTGACCCTAGCCTTCTAACAGACAGACGGGATGTAATCAACATGATTCAAGGTTATTAGTCTTACAATTGTTAAACTAGGGTGTTAAAAATTCATAACTCAGGCTATGACTCATTTCAGGTCAATCAAAACAACATCTATCAACCCAAGTGAAGTGTCGAATTGCTCTCTATAAAGAGTATTGTAAGCATTTGTGATTTTAAATTGAAAGATCAAACAATATCAACCATTATTTAAATTTTATTGGATTTTCTATGGAAATAAATTAAGCATACATCTCTGTCACACACTGACTCTCATAATAGTAATATTCTTTCATATTTTTATAAAGGTATGAGGCAGTTACAGCGGTTAATTCAAAGACCATCGATGAAAGAAGTTGGTGCGACACTCAATATCGGAAATTGTGATGGTTTAGTTCCTAATTCAAATGAAGATTTGGAGTGCTTTTTACGAACAAATGGTGGTCCAGAAATTCACCCAGTTGGCACATGTAAAATGGGAAGGGTTTGCGACCCATCAACAGTGGTAGATCCAAAATTAAGGTAGACTGAATTTAAAGACTGATTGATTCACGTGGTGATTGTAGCTTGCTAAACAGGAGGTGCTTACTCTCCCGCAGCACCCGTTCTCATTTCCCTGTCGGAAGTATACCTGTTGAATCTATTGGTAAGTTCCAAAGTTTGACTTGGCTTTGGGATTGTGATTTGGACATGGATTGGTACGTTTCTTTTTTATCTTTTGAACTTCGCAGGCACAATCATTGGGTATGGTAGATGTGTCATTGCATAATCGTAGTTTGATCCTGCACATGGTTAAGAAAACCTGGATTTACCAGTTGTGATTTGTTTGGAGAAAACCTTTTTAAATGTCATCCAATTTGAGATTGAATTTGTAAATATAAAGTGTACCAGAGATAATCCCAGGGGAGATTGAAAGTTGTAGTTTTACCGAAGAATAGTGTATAATAATCGAAAGCAAAAATACTAATCAATGTCCAATCAAACTCCAGAAGCAAAGCAAAATCTTTGAAACTGACAAGTAATGTTATACACGTGAATTTCCATCAGGGAGTGTGGTCAGGTGCTTCGGAAGGGCTAGCATCTCCTCTTTAGTTAGATTCACCATAATAAATGATGGATATGTTTTGCAGGGTCAAAGGAATAACCAGACTCAGGGTGGTTGATAATTCGATAATGCCGGATATTACATCAGCAAATACCCAAGGGCCTGCATATATGATTGGAGAGAGAGGAGCTGATTTTATACTTACTGAATCAAAGCAAAAGTATTGAGATATACTGAGAAAAACATAAACAGATGCATACACATATTCTAAAACATTCTATATTTCACTTTGAAATTTTAAAAAGTATGACTTTTGTTTACACAATTTCTTAGCTTAAAAGTGATTTTAAAAAAGACTCAAGACTCGGCATATTTTTTCTTACTCCCATTAGAAGAAATAAGACGAGTTTGTGTAAATAGTGAATTTTATTTTTGAATAAAATTAATTAATGGTGATTGAGTTATATAACTGTCAAAAGCATTTCACTTATTTCTAGAGGGTAAAATCTGTGGCGGATTTATTGAATGTTTCACTTTTATCGATATATCAGAAGATGTATGTGAAGCGGCAAAATGTTTTACTTTTTGAGTTTGCTCAGAGCAACGTGCATGGATGGTTCTTAAACGTGCCACGTCTGCAGTGATACGTGGGATCGGTTTTAATTACTTTTTCCGAGATCCGCGTGCATTTAATTCCTACATTCTAAGTGCTTGTCAAAAGAGCAGCCATTAATAATTTATATTCAAGTCATGGTTCCCGAGCCGAAACCCTTGCCCTACCACGTAAGGAGTAAGCAGATTACCAGCTTACTTACCGTAGTGGTGCAATCTATGATGGAGAAAACCGTTGTCGTTGTAATGTTATTTAATGCCAAATCATCATTTAATATATTGGCGACAAGATTAACTTTTAAGTAGTTACTCAAAAACAAATTTGTTTATGTGTGAGATTGTTAAATGGAGTGTTCTATAAAACTAGAATTCAGATCGATTCCCAGGTGTAAGTACACCTCGGAGAAGACTGCAAAGTCCTTAATCACGTTATACCGACATCGGATGAATCAGTAGATACTCTGTCGTCTTAGTATCAAGTGTCGCTTTAGCAACATTCTCCGGATTCGAGATAAGAAATGTACGTGTGTGTCCCAGTTAAGTTTTAGAGATTTTTTTTATTTATTTGAAGCGGTAATTTTAGGGATGAAGTTGGGAACCTGAAAAACTGTGAGAATACGACAGGCCTTTGCAAAGAAATGGAATATTTGGCGTTAGTTCCGTGTTCATTTCTATGACTAATTCATAATCAAAAACAAAGATACTAATCAATGTTCGAATCACACTCCAGAATCAAATTAAAAACTTTGGAACTGAAAAGTTTCGTTTAGACACGCGACTACCACCAGAGAAGTGAGGCCGGGTGCTTTGAAAGGATAAGCACTTCCTGTTTAACTAGCTATATCCGCCACGTGTGTAACCCAATTGTGTGAAAGGGGCATGGAACTATGGGACGTCAAATATTCTCAGGGCAACCAATAACATATTGTATTGAGTTGGTATACCCATTTCAGATTTATTTATATTGATATACTGTAAACCGTGTTTTTTTAGCGGCAGTTTTATTTTAGCGCAATTGGCGATAAGAGTGTCAGCGCTAAAATAAAACTGCCGCTAAAATTACAACAAAAAAGTCAGTAGTGTACAGCGCTGCTGTACTATGAATGGGTATGGACGCACGTTAAATGGTTATATAGTCAGTGTTAAAATAATAATAGTTCTGGATGACACTGGTATGGCTTCCATCATTATACCCGCATATGATAAGTAATTAGGAATTAATTATCCAGACCCGGTAGACTGACCACCGACAAACGGATAGGCATAGCTGTTAATTACTGGCCATTTTATGTGATGCGTACGGTCTGACAAGTCTCCTTTTCAGGTAATTAATTTTAATTTACCAGTAGTTGGCTTCAATCAATAAAATATTAACAATTATATCAACAAATTAGACCCGTTATGCGAAAATTATTTATTTTTTCTGTGATATCAGCAACAGAATATAAATCCTAATTATTGACCTCTATAATGATATAAGCGGCTGTTATCGGAGATACAGCGACAATGTGTCGAAACGTTTGTATTTTTAAAAAAACATTAATTTTGGTATTTAAATGAATAAAAAGACAAAATATGTTCTTAGTAATTTAAATATTTATTCAGTAAAATGTGTAATCAACGATAGGGCCAAATTATGATGAAAGCTTCCTGCAGACATCTGTCTCGTGGCGTCCTGGGTCAGCTACGGAGATTTTCTCTCAGTAAAAGTCAAACAAATTAAAACTCAATTACATATTTTCTTGTAACCTGTCATCCCCTTCTCAAATTTATTTTTTCAGGCTAATAGTTGTGGGTTTTAGGCGAGAAAATGCGGTAATATAAAGATGTATTAAACAGTTCAGACTGGAATTGATTACGCTAAAATTAAACTGCGCTAATATGTTTACCAGTCATCAATCGCTAAAATAAGTATGCGCCAATATAAAGCGGTTTACAGTATAGAAATTATCAAACCTAATTTCGGCCTAAAGTATCTATATAAGCCAGAGGGTCTTTCGTCCGAGGCTTATATTTATGTCAGACCGTTATCAGATGTGATATGAAAAAATCCAGTCATAACCTTTTTACACATAAATTACTATATTACTTTAAATTTATAACATTTTGAATGAAAAAAACGTTCTTATCTTTTTATCAGATACAGAGACGTAAAAGAAGTATCCAGACACTTTGTAAAATCCGTTGTTGTTTCATATGAAACTGTATATTTACTGTATATTTAACCTATTTCGGAGAAAGCAAGATCGCAAAATACTCTATAAATTTCAATACGACGGGTATAAATCGATGATTCTTTAACTTACATGAGCCGAGTCGCAACTGAAAATTTATGTTTCGGTTCCATCCTTGCTTAATATATCATTTTATGCGACAACATATAACTTGGATGGGTGTTTACAATGGTAATCTTTTTTAGGAAATGGCGGGGTTCTTTATGTTACGTTGTCATGACGAAAGAGTCGACTATTTACGAAGGTTAGTGCAGCTCAAGAATTGATTGATTTTTGCGTAACTGGGATGACCAAAATCGATTTAATAAAGTCCTTTCTGCATTTTAAAACTTTTGAAAAAATTGACCTAAATTCAAACTTTTAAACTCAACCCGACCTTGAAATACCCTTCATTGTACCCCTCGCTAATCTACGTAAATAATACACTCTTCCGTCATCATTACGTCACACGAAAGACTCCGCCATTTTTTCAAAATTTTTACCATTGTAAAAACCCATCCAAAACACGTTTAGGTGCATTAAAGGGATTATAACGTATGGATTAAATCGAAATAAGAATTATTAGCAACGACTTGGCTCATGTAAGTAAATGATTAATTGATTTTTAACCATGCTATTCAAATCTTTGAAATATTAGCGTTATTCTTTTCTCTCCAGCAGAGTAACAAAACAGTAAAAAAAATTCTCTAAAAGTTATTTCTTGGTCAATTTCCATGATTTTTTCACCAATAAAGCCAAAATTAGTTGTAGTGTCTATCATTATTTTTTAAAATAGTGTCAGACTTATAACATTCAAGAAAGCAAAGTAAGATTTAACTGCCATGTGAAGCATAATTATAATTATAGTATATTTCAATATTAGAAAAATTCCATTGAATAAAAAATGTTTATCGATATAAAAAACAACAAAGTTCCCTTTTAATTATTTTTTGAAAAACTTTAACAAAAGTTGTTTGCATTTAACAGAATAAAATTCATGTAAATTAATATATTTTTTGAGAATTTTTAAAAAGTATATTGTTTTATATAAAAAAACAAAGAAGGATTTTACAGTGTCCAAATACTTCTTGCCCATCTGTAGATTACTCTTTTTACTTTCATAACATTCTGAATGAAACAAAAAAACACACAAAAAACCGGCTAGAACTGACTGAGACTCAAAAATAGGAAGTTCAGGTCGTACACCAAGCACTGGACATTTTTCGTTCAGACATAACAAACTAATGCCAGCTATTATGTTAGGTGTTGCAATGTTAAGAAATCTAGGCCTCCTTTCAAATTACATAAAACGCATTGCAAAGATAAGCATTCTAGCACTTTTCCTTATTGATTTCTTCCTGAAATCAGTAAATTAAAATTTACTTAAATACGAACGTAAAACACCATTTATCAAACGAAGTGATGATTGTAAGACGTCTACCTTCAAGTCAATAAGTCAAGAACACCTTTTAGACGCAAACTTCAATTGAATATGTCATTTACTGAATCAATGTCTTACCGAAAAGCAATCAATGTTCTGTTTTAAATGCCACAATTGTAATTGTTATCTCAGAGGACAGAAAAAATTAAAGGCATGACTTAAAAAGTGAAAATGGTGAAATTTAAGTTCAAAATATTTATTGATAAAAGAAAAAACAAACATATTAATCTATGTCCGAATCAAAGTCTAAAAGCAAATTGAAATCTTTGGAACTGACAAGTTAGATTAGACACGTAAATTACCACCAGAGAAGTGAGGCTGGCTGCTCTGGAAGGGTGAGCCTCTCCTGTTTAGTTAGCTACACCCACCACGTGTGTAATCAAAAGATGTGTGAAAGGATCATTGAACGTCAAAAATATTCAGGGAAATCCTGGACATACAATTTATCAAAATATTGTAATGACGGCCATAAATCATTTTGAGGGCCTAGATAAGGCTAGGCTGGGCAATACCCTTGGATCAACGATTTATTTGCAAACAGCCTGCTTCGTTGAACAAAGTCTACTTTGGGACTAATAATGATAACCTCATTATAAATACTGCATTTTTGTTTCAGTGACAATACAGGTGCCCTTAATGTAACAAATAAAAAAATCAATTGATTTGATCTTGAGGATTGTTTGAAATATTTTCATTATAAATTCAAATGAAAATATGAGGAATAGATTAAAATCCGTGTGTTCAATGTAAATGTGTCATACTGATGAGTAAATCTCAGTAAAAAAATATTCTTATAATTAAATATATAGTTATGATTATCATTTACGTACAGTTTAAAATAAGTTGAATGCATTTATTGGTTGATATTACCACTTACTGACATAAATACGAGCATTTGCACAAATATATACAGATTCCTAGCTTATAATAACGTTTTATTATATAGTCTACTCAATAAACCATGTAATACGGTCATACAATAAAAATTGTATTGAATGAGTGTGACGTCATAATAGTGTGTGAATTAGGTTATATCCTTACGCACTACGCACGGAACTACATTCTTTCAAATCAAATAATGCAAATTTTTGGTCACCATAATATATTACCCAAAAGCAATTATTTCTACATAAATATCGATCAACACAAAGAAATTTCCAAAATAGTCCATGGACAGTTAGCACAAACAAGATTAAATCCACACAAACATCTGGTACAGCCTCCATCAGTTCAAAACTTCGCGCTTTCGCAACTACTCAGTAATCAGTAATGTATTTACACGGCGGATCCACAACCTTTTTGCAAGGCCAGTCACCGAAGAAAACATTCAAATTCATATTTTTCAAAGCAAATAATCAGTTCCTAAAAAGGGCTAGAATTTTGAATCATGTATAGCGATTCCGAGTAACGCGTGTCTGTAAATCCTTGTCCAGGTTGTTGACATTCCAGAGTGTGCGCACTATGACGTCATACAATTGACCTAGTTAACAATTGACACACTGTTTGTTGATTCTAATTTAAGCTGATGCGTTTATACTTTTCTTTTAAAAAGATACATTGTATTTAAATTGAAAATATTTTTTTTGTTTTTGTATCCTGCGGACAGACTATTGTTTACTTTCAATATTTCAGCAGGATTAATTTTGGGACAATTATGTGAACGTGTTTCGGTCAATCGGCTATTTTCTTATAATGAGGAGACAAGTTTTAAATCTACGAAAACCCGTTTTTATGGGATTATATAATAAATAAAATCTTGCATTAGTATTTATGTAATATTAAATTTATTAAACGAGTTGAATAATTTTTATGCAATGAGCCTTGGAATTCAATATTACATAACCACTCATGCAAGATCCTCCGCTATTTATGCAATATGCTTTGAAACCAGGATTTTATTGGCTTTAAGGAAAGAAATAACACGATCTATGTACCTTCTGAAACGCTACTTTGCTTTTGGATTATGATTTGGTTTGTATGATTATTTTTTTTATCGGTTCATCCATTGATTCAATCTTGAATTACACCAAAATATACACAAAAATTGAGTTGCTTTACACTCGTAAAGATCGATGTCTAGTTATATTTTGTTCAATTTTCACATGTCATAAGGTTTTAATTTTCTTCCTTTAACTTTTTAAAGTCATAACATTTGAAACGTTTTATTATCATTAGTTATCGTCACTTTAGGTTATTTGGATACGTCATCAAATAAATACATATTTACAATTAATAACAAAATGCCTTTGTATGATAAACCACTAAGATGCTAAAACGATTGAAGCATATCATAATGAAGTCATCTTGTGTTCATAAAATAGAATATATTTATAGAACCTGATCTGATCTCTAACCAGAAACAGTATAAACTACACCTTTACAACATGAAGGCATATCACTGTAATTACATAAACCTTCAATATACATGTATGTTACTTCTATATAGTGTAAGTGTAGTTGCTTGCCAAAAAATTGTTGACTTGTGGATATCGCAAGCCTAGCCCTATCAAGGCTCTAAAAAATTTATGACCGTCATCACAGTATTGTTGATAAGTTTGATGTCTCTGTGTTCAGGATTGCCCTGGATATATTTGACGCCCCACAGTTCCATGTTCCTTTCACACAATTTTAATTACACACGTGGCGGCTGTAGCTAGCTAAACAGGAGGTGCTTACCCTTCCGGAGCACCCGGCCTTACTTCCCTGTTGGAAGGTCACCTGTCTAACCTTACTTGTCAGTTATAAAATTTTAGCTTTGTTCTGGATTGTGATTTGGACATGGATTAGTATGTTCGTTTTTGTTTATTCAAACTGTACTCATTTTTGAATGTTTGAAGTAGATTTTTTTTGTAAAAAATATTACGATTATGTTTAAGCGCATAGCCAACATCGATATTGCTTTAAGATTATGTTAAGTTACATAGACAACATCGATATTGCTTGAAGATTATGTTAAAGTACATAGCCAACATCGATATTGCTTGAAGATTATGTTAAAGTACATAGCCAACATCGATTTTGCATGAAGATTATGTTAAAGTAAAAAGCCAACATCGATATTGCATGAAGATCATGTTAAAGTAGATAGCCAACATCGATATTGCTTGAAGATTATGCTAGAGAAGATAGTCACCATCTATATTGCTTGGAGATATGTTAAATTACATAACCAACATCGATATTGCTTGAAGATTATGTTAAACAGGGGAAACGCCAAGAGCAAATTGTGTTTCGGTTTTGTTTTTTGAAACCTTCCGCGGTCGAAAAAAACGGGATTATTTTTTGTCAAGTGTCCGACACCGGAAAACAATCGGTCACATTCAGTTTCGTATTTTAACGGTAAAATTTGCATGTATGGGTGAAAACGCAATATAAGCACATGTATCATAAACTTAAAATTTCGTATGTATTATAAAATCTTAGATGAACTATCATACTTATAAAAAAAATTTCAATTTTCTGACGGCACCCGATTTCTCTTGAAAATCGGCACGAAATTCAACTCGATTTTTAAAACTTGTACGTTTTTTGTACCATGAATATTTCTCTTTGAAATTTTGACATAACATTACAATACTATTGTTATTTATTTTCTTAAAATATCATACCTGGTGCATAAAGTGTAGATATCTGAAAAAAGCAAAAAACCAAGAGCCTCCATTCGTCGTCAATGAAAACAAAAATGGCCGCGAGCTTCAGTGTACAGTAAATTCAGTGTTGTGTTTGAACGGTAAAGTTTGCATTTATGGGTGTGAACGCATTCTAAGCAGATTTGTCATGAACTTAGACTTTCGCAGTATGAAAAAATTCGAGATGACATGCATAATTACAAAAAATTCGCGATTTTCTGACGGCACCTGGTTTCTCTTGAAAATCACTGTTAATCAGCATGACTCAATTTTTAAAACTTGTACGTTTTTGTAACATGACTTTTATTCTTTGAAATTTTGACATAACATTACAATGCTATTGTTATTTATTTTCGCAAAATATTATACCTGGTGCATACGGTGTGGATATCTGAAAAAAGCAAAAAACCAAGATCCTTCATTCGTCGTCAATGAAAACAAATATGGCCACGAGCTTCAGTGTACACTAAATTCAGTGTCGTATTTTAACGGTAAAATTTGCATTTATGGGTGTAAACGCATTATCAGCAGATTTGTTATGAACTTAAAATTACGCATGTATGAAAAAATTCTGGATGACACGCATACTTACAAAATATCCTGTACTTTCTGACGACACCTGATTTCTCTTGAAAATCACTCACGGTAGCCTAATCAGCATGAAACTCGACTCGATTGTTAAAACTTGTACGTTTTTTGTACCATGGTCTTTTCTCTTTGAAATTTTGACATAGTATTACAATATTATTGTAATTTATTTTAACAAAGTATTATACCTGGTGCATGCGGTGTCAATATCTGAAAAAAGCAAAATACCAAGAGCCTTCATTTGTCGTCAATGAAAACAAATATGGCCATGACCTTCAATGTACACATACATTGTACATACATCTGACGTAGTGACGTCAATATTGTGTTTCGCTTCATCACACAGTCATGACTGTTGCATGCATTATCGATTTTTCTACCTACATGCACTGTCAGCTGCCCAGCACACCATGTTTACTCTAATCGTTACATGTTGCAGGGATCCTACCATTTTGAGGTCCAAAATATAGGAAAATAGGAATGTGGCATCAAAATTATAGGGGTTTTATAGAAAATTATAGGAGTTTTAGAGAAAATTATAGGAGTTTCCACTAAAATAATAGGAATATTTTTAAATAATTTGCACAAAAATATACATCAATGGCCTCTCCTACAGCCATTTCTGTTCCCCTTTTACTAACAAACATAAAATATTGGCAACTGCAATGTATACTTACTGGTTTAAAAATACATAAACGTGAATGTTGTTTCATATATGTACTAAATGCAAGAAAATGTCCCTATTCTAAATTCCTGTAAAAAAATCATGATAGGAAAATATAAGAAAAGGGTAAAAAATGTATAGGAAATACAGCCTAACCTGCCCTCAAGGCCACATCTATATAAGGGTCACCTGCCTATAAAGGTCAGTATAATTGTATCCTAATTGTTCTTTATTGATATTATTTGAACATGTATACAAAGGTCACCTGTCCATTAAGGCCACTTTTACTGGTTCCTTTGGGTGGCCTTTTAGACAGGTTTAACTGTGTAGGAAAATATAGAAATGGTAGGATCTATGATGTTGACCTCCACTCAAAGGTATATGTACATGTCTTGCTGGTCCAAATAATCACCATTAATGTGTGTGTGTGTGTGTGTGTGTGTGTGTGTGTGTGTGTGTGTGAGAGATAGAACATGTGTGATGGAAGGGTAGGGTTTGAGGAATTTTAAAACTGCATGATTATGCAACAGATTTACCCATTACAAGCCAAATGTGTTATATACATGTACATGAGTACTCTACCACAATATTTGACTATTCAAACCAACTCCAGAATATGCAGGTGTGCAATAAAGTATTTATAAATTGAAAATGAAATGCATACATTAAATAATTAGAAAACTAACCAAAGATAAATCTCATTTTTTTTAAATTTTAAAATATATGTACATGTGAAGTAGTCATGGACTTGACATTTTAATGAGGGAAAAAGCATAAACTATATTATTATGTTGAGGCAGTGCTTGTGAAAACAATATTCATTAACTTGGGTTTGAGCTTAGCTGTGGATTAACATCTTTAGACATTGCTTCAATATTTCATATCACAAAATTTCAATATACATGTATATATATATATATATATATATATATATATATATATATGTGTGTGTGTGTGTGTGTGTGTGTGTGTGTGTGTGTATTTTAGTTGTTTAATGTGTAATTTCAGTGTTCAATCATGAATTTTATACTTTCCTGATCATTTTCAACTTATGAGGGTTAATTTGAGGTTGAATGTTACACAAATGAAAGTGTAAATAAGATTTAGATCAAAAACTTATTATAATTCCACATCAATTTAGTTTATTTTATATAGTTTTAATTTTAATACTAATTTTACCAGTCTAAAAATGGGTTTAATCATAATTATAAATGAAAAAAATGCACAAGTCATGAGTTATCAGTGAAAACTTAAATCCATGGATTGAAACAAAATCAGCAAGGGATAATATAACATACCAGTAAATAAGGTGTTTGTTGCTGAATAAGTATCTTACATTGCATGTGCCAACTGATCATGCTTCCTAGTTGCAGGACTTCTGTCCAAATTTCACAAAAAGTCAAATCATTTTTCATATTGAAATAATTAGTATGGGGGATCTTTCTCTGGTTCCATACTTGTTCATACTTGTTCATAATCTGAATTAAATGACAACTTATGATGGGCCATGTTAGTTTAAATTTGAGATACTCTGGCTTTAAAGTCAACATCAAAATAAAAAAATAGAGCTGTCATGTGCTACTAAAATATTATAATTCAAATGTACTGACTTTGAATGCATTATTTTAATAAAAATTCAAAATCACTTTAATCAGAACATGACAGTTTTATAAAAATTCAATAGTAGCACATTCCAGAGCTAATAACAATAAAAATAACAATAATGGAACCACATGTGTCTCATTCTGTGTTTACAGGGTAGCTTAGATCATAGATGTATACACACTGTATGACTCCAGTTTATATGCAGATTTTCAATTTGTATAGGATTTCAAATATATTTTTTTCTGTTAAAATTTGATTAAAAATTAAATGCGACTGTATAATAAACCATGAATTCATGCTTTGTACCAAAGTAAGGAAGCCGGGGTATTAGTACATTAGAATTTGAAAAAAAAAAACCATATAATTAAGACTAGTGTCAATCTTGTGATGAAATTCAAAATGTACATATTTATGAATTGAGCTAAATTTAAGTTGAAAGATGTCCCTCGTCTAAGGAATATTAAATGTAGAAATCCACATTCCTGGTAAAATGTTAATGGTAAATATCTGAGTAAACCCATCCCTCATGTATTTAATATAAAATAAAATAAAATAAGACAGTTGATTGTTATTTAGCAGCCAAATAATTTGAAGGTCTACAAAGCCTACAGGCCAATGTGTCCTGAGTACATGCAGGCCAGTGTATTGGTATCCATGCAAACTTCATATATTCAGTGGTACCACAAATCAATCCTGCATATTATATGGTGTAAAAAACCATGACTGCCATGTACACAATACAAAAGGATCGTTCGGGAATGCAAAAAATAACTTTGAGGCGGTGACGGCATTTTTTTAAGATGGCTGCCTGAAAGTAGACCCAAAATTCCGGCAAAATCGGCTTGAAGTGTGAAGAAAATCACAATTTAAATGGTAAAACTTACTTTATTTCAGCAAATAAATCCAATCAGCGTCTCTGTATTATCAAATTTACCCATGGTGTATCATGAGGAAGCTGCCGTTGCATTATTTATGGGTCAAATGAGCCGGAAAAAGGACCGACCCATGATCACATATCCGACATTTTCATCGATTTTTTCGACTTTAAAACTTGTACGTTTTTTGTACCAGAAAATTTAACAGTCGAATTATACATCAAAATAAACACGAGAAAAAGTTCTTTCCATTCATATTAAAACATCTTTGGTGCATGAGCAAATGATTGAAAGAGATCACATTTTTCAAAAAAATAATTTTCGATTTTAGGCAAGTGTCTCACATTCAATCGGCATTCAAATGGTAAAATTGCCACCAAATTTGAGCAAATGTCCCTTTAATCAATTACAATTATTCAGAAATTTTAATAGATGCCATGTGTTTCAGTAATAACAGTCGGTAAGACAAATATTTCATTATTTTCACGCCTCGAGTGTATGCCGTTTTTGGCCATTTTTTTCACCCCTTCTGCGCGTGCAAACTTGTTTAATGAATCAATGCGTAGGCCGGGTTGGCGTTTCCCCTGAAATTATATAGCCAACATTGATATTTCATGAAGATTATGATAAAGTACATAGCCATCATCGATATTGCATGAAGATTTTGATAAAGTACAAAGCCAACATCGATATTGCATGAAGATTTTGATAAAGTACACAGCCAACATCGATATTGCATGAAGATTTTGATAAAATACAAAGCCAACATCGATATTGCATGAAGATTTTGATAAAGTACATAGCCAACATCGATATTGCATAAAGATTTTGATAAAGTACAAAGCCAACATCGATATTGCATGAAGATTTTGATAAAGTACATAGCCAACATCGATATTGCATGAAGATTTTGATAAAGTACATAGCCAACATCGAGATTGCTTGAAGATTAAGTTAAAGTACATAGCCAATATCGATACTGCTCGAAGATTATCTTAAAGTAGATAGCCAGCATCGATATTGCATGCAGATCATGTTAAAGTAGATAGCCAATATCGATATTGCTTGAAGATTATGTTAAAGTAGATAGCCAACATCGATATTGCTTGAAGCTTTTGCTAGAAAAGATAACCGACATCTATATTGCTTGGAGATATGTTAAATTACATAACCAACATCGATATTGCTTGAAGAGTTTGATATAGTATCTAGCCAACATCGATATTGCATGAAGATTATGTTAAAGTACATAGCCAACATCGATATTGCATGAAGATTATGTTAAGTACATAGCCAACATCGATATTGCATGGAAATTTTGATAAAGCACATAGCCAACATCTATATTGCTTGAAGATTATGTTAAATTACATAGCCAACATCGACATTGCATGAATATTTTGATAAAGTACAAAGCCAACATCGATATTGCATAAAGATTAAGTTAAAGTACATAGCCAACATCGGTATTGTTTTAAGATTATGTTAATGGAAATAGCCAACATCGATATACTCGTTGTTTGAAGACAGAACCATACACAATACACTGAAAAGTTCACTAATATATATAACTTGTTACTTTCAAAACCGTGATTTACGCTGAAATCTTTTTTATAAAATACATATTTATGATGATCTCTGGATATCATAAGCTATAGCATGTCATATTTTCGAGAGTTTGGATTCTTTATCCATATCGTGGAGTTTCATTGTCAAGATTATAGTTTTAAAAATGATATTACAAATTAACTATTCACTTAACCAAGACACGTCAGTAATTCGAATATCTAATAATTACAGCAAATTTCCCAAATTGGTTGTCAAGTCAGGTCAAAGATAAGACACTCTTGATAACAATATGCACATACAGACCAGAATCTTAAACAGCAACGATAAGTTCGTTAAAAATATAAACGTACTCATCCACAACAAACATATTGATCAATCCATGTCCAAACCAAAAACCCAAAGCCATGTAAAATTTTTCAAAATAAGGCAACATTAACTCGACGTTACATTCAAACACAATATCTACTCCGTCCTCGAAGTGAGTTTCAAAACCAAATGGCCAGCTGGTCACAAATTTCAATTTTGAGATGGCCATTTGAATTTCCAAGTGACCAGGCAATCTTTTCTTGCAAATGAAGGAAAATTAAGGAATATTTTAGATATGGAAAATAAAAGTGCACTATTTAAAAATAACTAACAATGACTTACATAATCTTTATTATGAATAACAATAATGATGATGTAAAGTGTCAATAATAGGTCTTCAGACACAATATCAGGTTGATTTAGCCACCATTTTAGTTGACATAATTGAGGACTGCTACTGCGTGTTGTCATTAAAATTTCAATTGCAATTCCAACGACATATTAAGATTTCAAAACACAACACAATAATAATTACGAATATTTTTTTACACAAACGTTCAAACAACCTATTGTCAATGATCTCGAATGCAAAACCAAATGTTTTTCTGAACAATATTGTAACATGGGGTTAGTTTGGTAATTTAGTTAGTTTAATTAAGAAATTTTGTGTCTCAAATATTCGTCTTTGTCTTTTCTGTGTGTTGTTTACTGTAACGTATACTGGTAATGAATGTATGTATGCGTGCGTGTCATGGGTGAGTGAATATTCCAAATATGGTATTGTCTCGTATGTGTGTAAGCAAGGGTGAACAGTTTTCTTTACACAGCACGATTTTAAATGCATACTGGTCCAACGCCATCTTTTTAAATAAACGTTTTCATTTTCTGCATTCCATAACCGGCGCCTCATGGCATAACATGTACTTGAAAAATGTAATAGGAACATCTGGTAAGAACTTTTTTACAATAGATATTTAATTTTGTATATCTGAAATTTACGGTCGCTTTATTTCAAATTTATTAAATTTATTGTTAAAATGTTCAACTCTTAATCGTATTGTAAATTTAACTGTGTATTTAAATTTGTTTTAGACTTCTAGTACTGAATAAAAAATCAACGAACACCACACTTGTATTTTATTTTACAAGCCCTGCTTAAATTATGATAAGCCGATATTTAAACAATAGATCGTCAACTTCAACATTATGTCGAAATTTCACATTGGTAAAATCTGAAGCGGCTGTCGTAAACGATTCCAGCACTACCCATGGGCTTGTGAGTGCGCTAATTTATAGCATTTACAGTATTAAAGTCATCAGTTCGAAAACTTTACCAATTAATGAACAACATTGATGCAACTTAATAATATCAACATTCTGAATTTTCCATTTTAGGCCATTAGTTTCCAGCAGTTAAAAATAAATTGTTCACTTTAAACGGCTAGAGATAAAACAGTGTAAACTTTAAATTCAAAGAAACGTGTAATTTAGGAACGTAAAATATATACAACATACATAAAGAGGCATCACATCTATCAATAATATGAGGACCTTAATAAATCTAGGCTAGCAAAATCCGCGAGTTAACATTACATTTTTGAGAAGCTTGTTTGGTTGTTTAAACTGTATCAGGTAGGAACAAAATCTAGAAAAGGGAAGTTGACATTAGAAAAATTGAAGTTATCAAATGAAATGTACATTATAGTTTTGAACCGATGCTTCAGTTGCAGAAAACGGAAACACCCAAGTACGTGCAGTAACGCTTCGCACTCTCTTTATCACGTTCTGTGCGCGTTCAGGTGTTTCTTTTTATACACACCTCCAACTCAGTTAGTAACCATTATGTATTGATTCACGGTCGGTTCTTTATTCTACGCTCGTATAGTGCTATAACATGCCCATTCCAGATTGTTTTATAATGCTGGTGGTACGGTCTGGTGTAAAGTTTAAAGCCCTTCACAAACGACATTGTCTACGTTATTGTGCTTGTTCCATTGCAACAAAATGACCCTATTAACAATGGGTTAGATCTAACGCAATTTTTCTAGTTTTTAATGCGTGAACGTTTTTTCGAAAATGCACAATTGCTTTTGAATAACGGGGTGTTTCAAATAGAACATTTTTAAAACTTTTAGGACTGTTTTCAATGAAAACTGGAGACATAATTGAAGAAGGAACATAAAGGGAAAACTCTATGTAGCTAAACTAAATTTTAATGTGTCACCCGTGCTCAACATACGGAGTTCATTAGTTTGGCTATTAAATTAAAGTGTATACAGAATTAAGGTTGTGGGCGAATTGTTTATCAATTGTGATTATTGATTGATTGAATCGGTTATTACGTCTCAGTCAAGAAAATTGCACTCATATCGAGACGTCACCTGCTATAGGTAAAGTGTCAGAATTTTTTAACTTTGCAGTACTCTCAAGGTAATGTGCAGGGAAGGTTCTTTAACGTGCAACGCCTGCCTTGACACGGAATATCGGTTTAAAGGTCACTTCCGAAGAATCCGATTTAAATATTTAAGGTTTTAACTAAGATTGCCCTGCTATTATAACTCCGAATTATTGTGTAATACTGTGCACTAAATATACCGCGGGCAATAGTTGTATGATTAGTATTTTCAATAAAGAATTTTTTTCATTTATCTAAAATGCATAAGAGTTAGTCCGCCTAATCAGCCAACTAAATCTCGATTAGTAATGTCTAGACAATGCCAAAATGACAGAGAGCAGAAGAGACATAAGAAACTCATGTATTCCTATCGATATCGATGGATTGTAATTAAAAGTTGAGCATGAATCGGTAGAATAGTGTATTAGAAAATGTTCCATGTTGCCAGCAAAAGTGAGGTAAGGAAATACTGGACGCTATTGACGCGTGTTTTCGTTATTTTCGTTTTCGCCAGAAATTTCAAGAATTCAATGAAGGAATTTGTCAGACCACAAACCACATTGCATTTTCATTTCAGTTAGCATTTAGACAGTAGCTGTAATCGATTTTTCTGTCAAATAAAACAATGTGACATTTTGAATGTTTTATTAATATCTACTACTATAAAACGTTAATATTGTCATCATTTTACTTTATATTCAATTTAGACAACTTACAATGGTTTGTTTCATCAAATGATATCTTTAATAACAGTTTAGTTATCTGAATCTGTTCTTATGATAAGTGTGATGTCTCTGTATCCAAAATTATCTTGGATATATTTAAAGTCCCATAGTTCTAATTCTCAATTTTATTTACTGTCCTTCCTGAGTACCACGCTTTACTTCCTTGGTTGGAGTTAACACGTTTTGTAGTTTGTCAGTTTTCATAGTTTACATTGGTTTGGGATTGTGATTTGAACATGGATTGGTATGCGTGTTATTTAATAAAAATATGCATTGGATGAGTATGGTATTTGCTCTATATTAAAGTTGCTATTGGCAATTGATTAATTAAACTGAAATAAAAACGTACCATGTAACATTTATCATTTATCTATGTATCCTTTCTGACTAACTGGATTATAATATGCATGTTTGGTCTTCTGTCGAACAACATAGCGCACAAGCGTGTGAATATAAAATCCTAGAAAAATCAATATTTATTTGTCATTTTTCAACGGAAGGTTTTGTTGTTTTTCAACACCGTTAAGTTTTCGAACATTGTGCTGTTGAAATTATTTTTGATCGCCCAGGGTTTTGTATCAAACACAAACTTTCCAATCAAAGATTTTGATTTATGAAATATTCCGAATATTGCTCATTTAAATTATTGTTATTGTTGTCTTAGGGTTTAACTTTTTATCAGCAATTTTTCATCAACTTGCAACAAAAACATTTTTGTAAATTCCAAGGATTAATCTAAAACAGACAAGATGGGATTCTGGAGTGTGTTCTGCTTTGTATTAAGGCAATCTCATTTCGACTTTAACGTGCTGGCTGCTGGCATGCAAACTGCCCCTCCCCAACAATCACATTATTCTGACACCGAGGGGATCAGTCTATACTCTGTCCACTTAATACCGAGCACCAGGCGAGGAAGCATTGTCTAAAATTGCAAAACCTTATGTATGAACTAGCCAAGTTTTCAAACTGATACCCTCCCGCTAACGCTCTACAAATAAGCCATCGATGTGGTCTACTTCAGGTTATAATGATTTTTAAAACGAATTATTACTATTCTTTGTTCTATGTGTTGATTCATATACTTTGGCTAACGTCGAGTAAAGTTGGTGATGTTTATTTTACAGAATTTGACAAAATACTTATCCCTTGATATGTATAATGTTGTTTGTACAAAATGATAAATACGTCTGACATTTACCATGTATAGATAAATTAATATGTTATCAATTATACATATATTTCGCGTTTAGAACAACATGATATAAATCATGCCCTTTACTTACCATTTTATCAGATGAGGAGAGTTGAAATATTACATCATCGAATGATTTGGGAATTACTGAGAGATACATCGGATAAAATATTGTTGAAGATTATTATATCAACTTCTCCTCCACATAGAAAGTTATGATGTATATTGTATTCTATTAGCTATGCAGAATAGAAGAACACGCCTCGCCTAGTTAGATGTTTAGTAGAGAGTCTGTTTTTGTTTTTTTTTTTGTAAATTTTGCATACATTCTAAGCAAAACTTGCTTGAGTCATGGCACTCCATACACGTATTAAATCCAAGGTACATTTACAATCATATATAATATAAAAACCTACACAGGGTAAATATACTAGGGATTGGTATCCGACAGGTAGCCATTGTGATTGGTAAATATTTTTATAGATGTGATGGGTATTGGTTAAGCCATCACTCTAGACGGGTTAATATTACAGAGGATTATCATTTTATAGATCTGGAAGGGATCGGTTAAGACTGTCACTCAAGAGGAATGGCCATTTTAGAGCATTAATATTTTTATTGATCAAAGAGGGATTGGTATAACCGATCACTTCATAGACAACTACTTACGAAAGGTGAGGTTAAATATTTTAATAAAGCTGATCGGGATGTTGTTTTTTATTTTTATTTTTTTAAAGTCGCATATTAGCGATTTGAGGTACGAATGTTATGTTTCTCAGTATGCCCGTTACACAGAAAACAGGTGAATAAATATTTCATATTCCTTATTATATACATTATATCTTTATATTAAATCTATTTAGTAGAGCAGATAAAAGTAATTTTTGAGTAGAATCGTGCAAATCATGAAACAAGCATCAAATTTGGCACAATTGATCTCCAAGGGCTACTTATTAAATTTACCCGATTTGGCCATTTAAAAATCCAAGATGGCGGACATTTTTCAAGATGGCCGCCAAAATAGTCGTCTGAAGATGATGGTTTGCTTAGAAATATTTGTAGATGTCAAATTTGCATGATAGAAGTGTGGGTTTTTATGATTTCAGAGGGCTACTGATCAAATCTATCTGATTAAACTATTGAAAATCCAAGATGGCGGCCATTTTTTCGAGATGGTCGCCATAAAAGTCGACCAAACTGATGTTTTGCTTAGAAATATTTGAAAATGTCCAATTTGCATGATCGAAGTGTGGATTCCTATGTTTCCACTGGGCTACTGATGCAATCTAACAGATTGGCCAATTAGAAATCTAATATGTGACCATTTTTTAAGATGGCCGCCAAAATAATCACCTGAAGTTGATGCTTGCTTAGAATCATTTGAAGCTGTCCGATTTGCATGAACTGAAAGTAGATTCCTATGTTTTCAAACCTACGTAACTATATTTGTATGTTTAAAACATGATTTAAGAACAAAACAAATAAGTTTTCAATCTATTTATATGTTTATTAAGTAATTTAGTACGTTTGCATGTGGGTGAAGTGTTGGCTGCGTAAACTCTTTTTTAACATTTACTTTCCATGCAAAGGTTTCATCGTTATTTAATTTATATTTTTTCTAGTTTTTTTACTGAAATATTTAGCTGTCTTGATAATGTCAATCGCTTAACGAGCTATTAAGCTCTCTGTTCATCTGAATTGCTGGTGTATTTGCCGCGTTTCCGTTTTTTACCACCCGGTGATGGTGTTGATGGTGGAATATTTTCTAGTTCTTTCTGGGTTTTTTCTGTATTAGCAGCTACACATTCCAATTGTCATCCTTATTTTCAATAATATTAGGGTTTGGGAAACCCGGTATGGTAGATTTCAGTATTTTTAAAGATTTTAACCAAGCATGTTTGCACTAAGCGAAACTATATTCATTAGTGCTACTGAGTATTACTGTACATACTGCACATGTAAAACCAAGTATGGTCGTAGCCAATCGGATGTCAATCGTGCACAGAAAATAGATAACGGTCAGATTGAACAAATGTCATGATGACTACAGTCAGTTGACCAATCTGATGTCGCTTGCATCACCACTGAATTCCATATAAACACAAAGTCGTGTTAAGATATACTTGCGATGAGTGTTAGAAGGGGTATGGTGATACAGTGAAACCTCTCTAAACCGGACACTCTCTAAACCGGACAACTCTCTATTCCGGACAAAATATTTGGTCCCGAATTTATCATTCTTTATTTCAACTAACAAAAACCTCTCTAAACCGGACACTCTCTATTCCGGACAACATTTTGATTTTTTTTAATTACTTGTTTTTTCCTTTTTTAAATAGATAAGTTTTAATAAGATTTATAAAAACATTCAATTATGTGCACTTAAAAATTATAAGTTTTATAAGACTCTTTTCTGATTTAAAATATTAGGTATTTAATTTAATTACTCGCATATTAATTTATAAATTATTTTTCATCTATATATTTTCTTCTTTTCTTTCTTTTCGTGATTTTCCTTTATCATTTAAGTTTGTTTATTTATGTATTAACTGAAACAATACCTTAAGATAAATACCACCAAGTTCTTCTCTTGAGGTATTGGTTGTTTTGTTAATGATTATCCACTAACACCTTATGAATCAAAGGGACTGGTAAAGTGTCAACACTATTGTGGTCCTGTCAGGGATAAATGATGGTAGTGTTGGTTGCCTTAAGTACCCTAATTAGAATTCTCTTAACAACGTGAATTGAAAGCAATTGAAAACCAAACAGTGTTGTTATATATAGAATATCTAATGATAAGGTTTTTTTTAACTCTTAGGACATTAGATTAATTAATGAATAAGCACATAAATTGTATTGTTTTATACATAAGATAATGTTTAACCGTGTTTTTACTAGTGTGGCGACACCTTTAGGGGTTTCGCGGGAAAGAATGGAACAATCTAGAGGATTTCTATTAGTAGAGCTTTTCCACAGAACTTGCCACTCAAAAGTTTAACACAGACCTAACGGATAAGTGCCAAACCTGCCAATAATTTGGTAAAGAATTGGTTACTTTATTATGGGTAAGAATTCAAAACGGTACGTTAAATTTATTTTGATGATAGTGTCGACTTTAAACAGGTATAATTGTGTATTTTATGTGCAAGATAGAAAAAATATAAAAATACCGTCTTTTCCGCCAGATCTTTTTCGTACAATGAACGGTTATTGAACAGGAGTGCGTTAAACGTAATTGATTTCTGAAAAATCCATTTTTTGCATGTTTCACCCCAAAATTAAGTATGATCCGAAGTTTTCCCAAAAGTCTAATCAAGTTAGATAGCTAGATCGCATTAGTCTCTAGATAATTTTTTTCTCAACTTCCTCATAAGTGCTGTAATACGCTGCTAAAAATGAGAAAGTTGTCGCCTTTATCATGTCACATCCAGAGAATGTTCCGAATGAATTCGTCACCAATCCTCTAGATTGTTCCATTCTTTAAATGGAAAGAGAAGTTAAGGGGAGATAATCCAGGTTAAAAATTTCAAAACCTCTCTAAACCGGACACCTCCCTAAACCGGACATCTTTGATCCAGAGCTTGTCCGGTTTAGAGAGGTTTCACTGTATTTAGAGTATATATGTTCAAAGATGATCTACAAACCGACTTCCATTAACAGTTTAGCAAGCTATACCCACCACGTGTGAAATAAAAATAATTAGAATGATAGAAACATGGAAGTAGGGGAGGTCAAATGTGTTCAGGATAATTTTAGATACAGGCATCATACTAATTAATAGTGATGAAATATTGTGAAGTCCATGTGGAACAATTTGTCCTATTTTCTAATTAGCATACGCCGCCATATTGGATTAACGTCAACGTTATAGAGACTATAGGCCAAATAGACAAAAATCTTTAGCTCGCCCTCTTCGATCCAATAAGCATCCATTCCATATTTTCCGATAGGTAAAATTTGCCTTGACACCGGTTAGTATACGTTTATGTACTTTTCTAGTATATTTGTCTGGATTTCGAGGTTCCCACTAAACTTGAATTTACGAAGCGTAAACTCAATTTCATCCAACAGTAGTTTCTTTTAAATATGACAAAAGTCGAAATAACTGAGTTTTTGAACTTGGGATCACGTGATGTAACTTCATGAATATTCATGAAAACAAAGGGAACTAATTTATTGGTATGCCTTGATAAGCACAGACTTGCAATATCTCTGGGTAAACAATTCATTTATAAGCAGCTTGTTTCGTTGTATAAAGTTCCCGTAGTGGGAACAAGCTCTACCATGGCGTATTAATTGTGAAAAATACACTGTAGTCGGAGAAAGTGGTACATGAATATTGCTGCACAGGAAAAGGAAAATTTACAATAGAAAATTAAAATCGTCACGTGTGTCATATGCCTTTAATATAGCATTTCGTTGGTGACATATTTAAGGCACAAGTCCAAATACGCAACATAATTTGTAGAAGCAGTAGTATATGTTATTTCAAGATCACTATGATATCTGGCAATGACACTTTGCATTGAGTTTCAATGTTTAACATTATACATGTAGTTGGTGCCAAAGTTATTTTACGAAAGTTGCGAGAAATTAAAATTTACCTTTGATAATTGAGTGGATAGCGATGAGCCATGGCCCATTTTTAAGTCTTGGTCTGATCCGGCCAGGATCTGAACCCCAGATTCCAGCATATCAGGAGCGAGCAATCTATTAAATGAGACTGTGGAATATTATGCAGAGGTCGACAACCTCAGTAAAA
The DNA here is from genome assembly GCA_021292105.1 of Anadara kagoshimensis. Classification (NCBI taxonomy): domain Eukaryota; kingdom Metazoa; phylum Mollusca; class Bivalvia; order Arcoida; family Arcidae; genus Anadara; species Anadara kagoshimensis. Next base: position 15,008,854 of record CM037865.1, read on the forward strand.
TTAATGGCTTTTTTACGTTCGCAGTATAAACCATAGTAGCGTTTACTATACTCTTTTCACATATGTATAAAAAATATATGCAATAATACAGGATGACGAACCTACGTCACAGACCCGACTTCATTTACACAAAAAATGTCAAACTATCGATTCGTGGTGAGTTTTAACTGAATTTCCATACTTCCCATCAGTTTATAGTTATCTCAATGTGTCTAAAGAAGGCTGAATAACTACATGAACGCTCGGTTGATGTATATATATTCCTAGAGCTGCTAGTTTTTTCAAACATTCGCGTCAAAGTAATTTTTTGTACCACGATGTCGTGCACACTTTTCACGACGGTAAAGAAAAAAGTTGTATTTTCACCATATAAACTCACCCTACTTACTATAATGATACATAATGGATGTAAATAAACAAAAGGTAACATGTATCAAAGGAAAATGTCCAAAACACTGGGCCTAATAACTGATATTTTAACATTTTTGGTTTATTGTTGTCGTGCACTGTCTGAAAAACCCTTGCAACTAATGTTGTGCACACCTAATATTTATAAAAGAACATACAGAGCAGTTCTACTGTCATTATAAAGGTTTTATTTGAAAGGAATCAACAGGATCGGGGTTTCGTCTCCAGCGAAAACCATGTTTTATTTGGTAAACAGCTTCTCCTTCCGTTGATTTAAAATGTTTAACTCCAAAATGAGTATTTATTGCATAATCTAAAGAAAACCTAAAGTTAAACCGTAGAGATCCAAAGGTAAAGGAAGAATAGAATAGTTATTATTTAATTAAGATTTGCAATGCTCTGGTAAAATAATTTTGACTGTCTATTCCGATTTGTAGTCAGACGAATAGGAAAATTTCACTTGAAAAATTAAAGAATTAGCATGGTGTGTTTAATCCCGTGTAAAAAGTATAAAACATTACTTTCTACACCACTCTTTCTCTACACCACTATCTCTTATTCCTATTTGAAAGAATGTCTTAAAGAAATAATTCACTTGTTATTCTTTTACAAAAATGGTAAGTCAAGATACAAATATCTAGTGCTGGGCAGGGATTCTGGGGTCTGTTTTACGAAGCTATCCTAAATTTTGTCTTAAGATATGTACTAGGATAAATTTTAGGACTAGGTTAGGATAATGTTATGATAATCATAACCAGTTTTTCGAAGGCGTCTCAGCTCGGTCGTATCTAGGATATCCTATTTTTTATCCTAAGTTCAGATTTAGTACGAATCTTACTTTTTAACGCAGAATTAAAGTAGTAAAAAATCTAAATTAATACATGTATTATAAATATATGACAAATAAATATAAAGATATGTGATATTAATTAAGAAATATATTCAAGAGAAATTTTAATTTTATGTGAAATCACTGTGAATGATTGTATTTTTTTTTTTTTTTAATTTGTCTTATGTCTCGTAAGACTTTTCTGTTGAAAGTAAATGCGTCCGTGTATATATGTAATACTCACAGGTTATACATTAAAAACATGCTTAATATAGAAGTTCATTATTTTTTATGGGGCTATAGGGTAAAATCGGGCAATAATATACATAAGGACATTTCAGTAAGTCAAAGTATAAAAAAATTATAATGAGCCGAAAGAGAAACCCAAATTTCAGCGATATGTAGATAGAGATTTTATTGAGCGAGATCGGCAGGCATAAGAGTGTGCTTTTTTTCAAAGTTTCAAACACTACAACAAACAATTCAAAAAGAACAATTTGGGAGAATATATGTGAAAAAGTTAATTCCTCCAATACATCGTCACACCAAAGAACAGTCGAAGAATTAAATTAATTTCGATTATTTGAAAATTTCATAGAATAACGCTAGTTCTTAAAATATACAAAATTATTATAAAATTATTATATATCTAAAGATAATTCACTCGATTATAGGGTGCGTTTAAGTTTTGAAACGTGCCATGTAATAAACCCCGTGCATTAGAGTTGAATTAGGTAATGGTGTTAACGTTCCAGTCAAGAATATTTTACTTATATCGAGACGTCGCCAGCTATAGGCGAAGGTGCAGAAATTTTGCCTCACGTGCGTTGCGCTGATGGCATTATACATTCCCATCCGAAAGAACTGTGACTTTCATTTCGTAATGTTTGGCGAAAGAACAGTCACTACCCACTTTAAAGTCTTGGGTCAGACCCGGCCGGGGTTCGAGCCCACGACCCCCCACTTACAGAGCGAGCACTCTACCAATTGAGCTACCGCAGTGGTTCCCGAGCATTAGAGAGTGATTCGATATATCGTATGACACATTAACGCTCAATAACATTTTCAGGAAATCTAGCATGAGTTTTTAATCATACATGTATTATAAACGTTTAATTTTGATTACATGCGTTTTTCAAAATATAGTGAGTTTTATAAAAAAAATTATTTGTGTTTATTTTCTTTTAGTTTTCCATAATGGGGTCTTAAATTGAGAGAGAGAGAGAGAGAGAGAGAGAGAGAGTAAATGTATTTCTAATGTTGTTTTATGTACTTTTAGATTCCCTAAATGATTCCGACTCCGATGTAAAAAAAATCTAATGGATTGTCTCTGTCTCTAAAAACTTGATTTCGACGTATGTTTTGATTTCATGTAAATAAACAGCTGCCATCTTGATTTATTTAGAATATCCTAAAACTAGGATTACCCTAAGATGGTCTTAGGACACCTATATACCTGTCCTATGTTTAAGATCATATTTAGGACTTGTCTCAAATTGCGACACCTTCGAATTCGACAAACCGACTTAGGACGAAAAAAATGTCTTAGGACCAGGTTTGGACAAATTTTAGTCTTAGGATAGCTTCGAAAAACCGGCCTCGGGTTATTTTGTCAAGCATCATACGGATCCCAAAACAAAAGTATACTGAAGATACGATCAGCAAAATGTTTGCGTTTTTAATAGATATTTGTTGTGTTTGATAATAGAAATTTCCAGCAAGCTTTCAGTATAGCAATAGGAACAAACTGTGCAGCATTGCTTGCCGATTTTTTTTATTCTTATGAAGCATAAACTGTCGCCAAAGTTACTGCCGTTTATCCTAGGGAGTTTAAAATAAAAGATATCGATACGACTGATTCCTCGAGTACTGCTTCATATTAAGACCAACACTTCAATTATGACCCCAATGAAAGGCTACACTTGAAACTTTATGACAAACGTGGTGACCTCAATGTTTCTGTTAATTTTCTTTTTCTCTGCAGCAATATACATGCTTCTACTGGTTGCCGTGTATTTGTTTCCTTGTTAATACGCTATAATAGAGCTCGTTCTTACTACGGGGACTTTGTTCAACAAAGCAGGCTGCTTGTAAATAAATTGTCGTCACAGTGATATTGCAAGCCTAGGTTTATCAAGGCCAAAAAAAATGTTAAATGGGCGTCACCACAGTATTGTTGATACATTTCTTGTCTCTGTGTCCATTATTGCAATGGATATATTTGACGTCTCATAGTTCCACGTTTATTTCACACAATTTTGATTACAAACGTGGCGAGTGAAGCTAGCTAAACAGGATGCGCTTACCCTTTTGTAGCACCCAGCCTAACTTCCCAGATGGAAGTTCATGTGTTTAACCCAGTTTCTCTTTTTCAAAGTTTTAACTTTGCTTCTGGATTGTGATTCGTATATAAGTATGTTTGTTTTTGATCAATGCTCTAATTCGGAAACTGCTTTTGAGATCCGTTACAAATTGTCAGTATTACTATAAACAAGATGCCAAAGACATGTACCACTAGCCCAGCATTATCAACAGTACAATCCCCTATACATGTATAAACTATAACGTTAAATGTTATATCACCAGAGAATAGTGTTTGGATGATGTAGATGCGGCTGAACACAGACAGATGTTTAGATGTGATTGTAAACTTATAAATGTCATTGTTAGCATTTAATACTGACAATCCAAGTCGAACACTGGCATTGTTTTGTTTGGGATGTTTGTTGTAGCAGTACCATTTAAACCATAAAAGATGAAATTGTGGACACAATTTTTAATTCTTGCGGTGGTATGGAAATATATTCAAGTTCAAGGTAGATATATATAAATAGTTTAGATTTTTTTTTTTTTTTTTTTTGAAATATGCAAGAAGAAAAAGTATAATGTCCAATTTTGTAAATATTTAAATTTTAATGTTTATCTAGTTGCATCAACCTCTCCATATGTTTATCTAGTTTGCTAGTGGCATCGCCAAATACATTAAGTTAATCTAGTCGGCTACAGTGATATGTTAATCTGGTCGGTTGCAGTGGCATCATCCTCTCCATGTCAATCTAGTCGGTAATAGTGGCATCATTAACTCAAAATCATTTAAACGATATGTTAATCTAATAACAGTGACATAAACCACACCATATGTTAATCTAGTCTGTATCAGCGGCATCACCCATTCCATATGTTAATCTAATCGTTATCAGTGGCATCATCCACTCCATATGTTAATCTAGTGAGTAACAGTGACATCATCCACACCATATGTTAATCTAGTCGGTAACAGTGGCATCATTTACTCAATATGTTAATCTTATCGGTAACAGTGGCATGAACCACCCCATATGGTAATCTAATAGGTAACTGTGGCATCATCCTCTTCATATGTTAATTAAGTCGGTAACAGTGGCATGATCCAATCCATATGTTAATTTAGTCGGTAAAAGTGACATGATCTACTCCATATATCTTAATCTAATCGGTATCAGCGGCATCATTCACTCCATATGTTTATTTAGTCGGTAACAATGGCATCATCCACTACATATGTTAATTTAGTCGGTAACAGTGGCATCATCCACTCCATATATCTTAATCTAATCTGTATCAGCGGCATCATTCACTCCATATGTTAATTTAGTCAGAAACAGTGGTATGATCCATTCCATATGTTAATCTAGTCGGCAACAGTGGCATCATTTACTCCATATGTTAATCTAGTCGGTATCAGCGACATCATCCACTCCATATGTTAATTTTGTCAGAAACAGCAGCATAATCCACTCCATTTGTTAATTTAGTCGGTAACAGTAGCATCATCCACTCAATATGTTAATCTTTTCGAATAAAGTGGCATCATTCACTCCAAATGTTTATTTAGTCGGTAACAGCAGCATCATCCACTCCATATGTGAATTTAGTCGATAACAGTGTCATGATCCACTCCAAATGTTTATTTAGTCGGTAACAGTGGCATCATCCACTCCGTGTGTTAATTTAGTCGGTAACAGCGGCATCATCCACTCCATATGTTAATCTAGTCAGTAACAGTGGCATCATCCACACCATATATTAATGTAGTCGGTAACAGTAGCATTATTTACTCCATATGTTAATTTAGTCGGTAACAGTGGCATCATCCACTCCGTATGTTAATTTAGTCGGTAACAGTGTCATGATTCACTCAAAATGTTAATTTAGTCAGTAACAATGGCATCATCCACTCCGTATGTTAATTTAGTCGGTAATAGTGGCATCATCCACTCCATATATTAATTTAGTCGGTAACAGTGGCATCAACCACTCCGTATATTAATTTATTCGGTAACAGTGTCATGATCCACTCCATATGTTAATTTAGTCGGTAACAGTGTCATGATTCACTCAAAATGTTAATTTAGTCGGTAACAGTGGCATCATCCACTCCATATGTTAATTTAGTCGGTAACAGTGACATCATTCACTCCAGATGTTAATCTAGTCAGTAACAATGGCATCATCCACTCCATATCTTAATTAAGTCGGTAACAGTAGCATCATTCAATCCATATCTTAATCTAGTCGGTAACAGTGGCATCATCCACTCCATATGTTAAGCTAGTCGGTAACAGTGGCATCATCCACTCCATATGTTACTTTAGTCGTTAACAGTTGCATGATGCATTCCATATTTCTTAATCCAGTCGGTTACAATGACATCATCCGCTCCATAGGGTAATTTAGTCGGTAACAGCGGCATGATCCACTCCATATATGTATCTTTATCTAGTCGTTTACAGTTGCATCATCCACTCCATATGTTAATCTAGTCGGTAACAGTGGCATCATCCACTCTATGTGTTAATCTAGTCGATTACAGTGGCATCATTCACTTCATATGTTAATCTAGTTGGTAACAGTGGCAATATCCGCTACATATGTAAATCTAGTCGGTAACAGTGGCATTATCCACTCCATATATCTTAATCTAGTCGGTTACAGTGGCATCATTCACTCCATATGTTAATCTAGTCCGTAACAGTGGCAATATCCGCTCCATATGTAAATCTAGTCGGTAACAGTGGCATGATCCACTCCAAATGTTAATTTAGTCGGTAACAGTGGCATTATCCACTCCATATATCTTAATCTAGTCGGTAACAGTGGCATCATCCACTCCATATGTTATTTTAGTCGGTAACAGTGGCATGATCCACTCCATATCTTAATCTAGTCAGAAACAGTGACATCATTTACTCCATATGTTGATCTAGTCGGTAACAGTGGCATCATCCACTCCGTATGTTAATTTAGTCGGTAACAGTAGCATAATCCACTCCATTTCTTAATTTAGTCGGTAACAGTGGCATCATCCACTCCATATGTTAATTTAGTCGGTAACAATGGCATGATCCACCATATATATATCTTAATCTAGTCGGTTACAGTGGCATAATCTACTCCATATGTTATTTTAGTCGGTAACAGTGGCATGATCCACTCCATATCTTAATCTAGTCAGAAACAGTGACATCATTCACTCCATATGTTGATCTAGTCGGTAACAGTGGCATCATCCACTTCGTATGTTAATTTAGTCGGTAACAGTAGCATCATCCACTCCATTTCTTAATTCAGTCGGTAACAGTGGCATCATCCACTCCATAAGTTAATTAAGTCGGTAACAGTGGCATTATCCACTCCATATATCTTAATCTAGTCGGTTACAGTGCCATCATCCACTCCATATGTTAATTTAGTCGGTAACAGTGGCATAATCGACTCCATATATCTTAATCTAGTCGGTTTGTATGACATCATCCGCTCCATATGTTAATTTAGTCGGTAACAGTGGCATCATCCACTGCATATATCTTAATCTAGTCGGTTACAGTGGCATCATCCGCACCATGAGTTTATTTAGACGGTTACAGTGACACCATCCGCACCATGAGTAATGTAGTCGGTCACAGTGACACCATCCGCACCATGAGTTTATTTAGTCGGTTACAGTGACACCATCCGCACCATGAATTAATTTAGTCGATTACAGTGACACCATCCGCACCATGAGTTAATTTAGTCGGTTACAGTGACACCATCTGCACCTTGGGTTAATTTAGTCGGTTACAGTGACACCATCCGCACCCTGAGTTAATTTTAATCGGTTACAGTGACATCATCCGCGCCATGAGTTAATTTAGTCGGTAACAGTGACATCATCCGCACCATATGTTGATTTAGTCGGTAACAGTTACATCATCTGCACCATATTTCAATCTAAAAACAGACTTAAACATTTTCAAGAGTTTTTTGTTATTTTCCTATTTTGAAAATCACACATGTCCCATTAAATATTTCGCAGTAACTACACATAAAATATCCATCCATTATGTCTACATATGTTTAGCATGCTTTTAATAATTCATTATTTTCTGTTAATCAGTTACAGACAGATCTACGGATACGGTTACTTTTTATTGAAAAACTAACATGACTAATTTTTCACGGACATGAAAAATACACACAATGTTTATGTAAAAAGCTCATGTATCATTACATCATGCGTGTATATCAGTTTAGACAGGGGGTAATGTAAAAAAAGCTATTAAAACAAACATTTCTTTATTTGAAACCTGAATTTAGTGTTATGTACAGTACAGGCTTGTCGAAAGTTTAACACCGTGGTGACAAAAAAGAGCCAAGACTCGGCTGTCGAGGGGCCGAGCTATAGACAGTTAGTGGCCGAAAAGCTGTCGACTCTCGGCTCCTCGGCAACTAAAACTGTCCACAGCTCGGTAACTAATTCGGCCCCTCGGCACTTTGAATTGTCCACGGCTCGGCAGCTCATTTGGCCCCTCCGGGCACATTGAGTTGTCCACAGTTCGGTAGCTCATTCAGTAATGTCCATTCTGGTATGTCCAGCATATAGGCAAATAAGGTTAAAATTTTTACCATCTTATTATAATCACTGGCCAAATATTCACAAATTCTGTAATATTATTAGCAATCAGTCTAAAACTTTATTATTAAAACTTGCTAAATATTTATATAATGCTTGGATTGCAAGAAGTCATATTCTTGATATCAGCTAATACTTTTATTATGATATTATTATTATTAATTTCATTATTATTATTATTATTATTATTATTATTATTATGTTCAATATAGATACTGTATTTCCTGCCAGCCATCAAGTATTATTATATAATATTGCTATGTGGCTACAAGCCTGTATAAATGCTTAATGCCAATAAAGATTATTATTAATTTTAGTAATGAACAGAATTAAAAATTTAAATACATATATTAAATACAATAATAAATATCTAATTTAATTAATTAATAATTAACCGATTAATTAATTACGTCCATGTATGCAAATAATTGATTAATTAATCAAATAATTAATCAGAGACAGTTAAGGTTTTTGTATATCTCTGAATTAATAAATTAATTCATAAAATGAAAGATGGCGTACCTGATAGTTTTAGAATTTATTAAATCTTTTATATTCATATAGTATAACTCTTTTAAGAGTGGCATATTTATATATTTTATGTGTGCTAATAATGTTTTATATGTTGTATATATTATGATGAGACTATAATAAAATTAATTATTATTATTATATATTCATTAGTAAATGTAAATAAATAAATAAATAAATAAATAAATAAATAAAGTAATTAAACGATGGAGTACCTAATTATTTTCAGAATTTCCTTTATCTTTGATATTCCATTATGAAGGGGGGGGGGGTTATAAACAAAAAATGGCCTACTGTCATCGCAGTTGTAGTTGTTATTTTAAGGGTTAAATGTACATAAACAAGTAAACATCAGGTGTCAAAATCCTAATCTGTTAATTTTCTGTCATCATGATCATCCGATACCTGGCTTCAATACACGACTTTCAAGAACTTCTCCGTGTTCACTGACACTGTTAAAATACTGTTATCCACTCTGCTTATTTGTCCTACTAATCTCTCTTTGACCAACTCAAGAGTTAAATATCTTCACCATTTTCTCTCTAAATTATGGCGATCTACGTGTAACTGTTTACTGAACCGATGCTGTCTAGCTGACGAGGGGTCGAGTGGCTGAAAAGGTGCCGAGGAGCCGAGCGGCCGAAAAGCTGCCGAGCTGTGGACAGCAAGTGCCGAAAAAGTGCCGAGTATATAGATAACGAAGGGCCGAGATGTAACTGCCGAGCAGCCGAGATGAGTTGCCGATTCGGTACTAATGCGGCATTAAAGTGTTAAACTTTCGACAGGCCTGTACTGTATTTAAGTTGACATTTGTAACAAAACGTTACCAAAGATAAACTACAAGGGCTGATTTGAACTTCAAAAATTGTTAGAACGTGTACATATGTTCAAACTCTATACTGTTGTAATATACATGTACTGTGCTTAAAGGCTTTTAACATGCATATATAGCGAATGTATTTTCAATTCTATTTTTTTGTTAAAAGTTTGATCATATTTCAACACAGAAAAGGGAGACCTAAGTGGATTTTTTTTAAATAAGTCAATACGAATGTGTACATACTCATGTATATTTTGTGCATTTTTTTCTCAATAAAATGAAAATGGTTAAGTATAAACACTCCCATTTGGTACCTCATTTTCTTTTGGTTACATGTGGGTCGTCCAGGTAAGAATTTTCACGCAGGTGAAAGGTGATTTTTTTTACTTAAAATTCATTTGAAATTTGGGGCACAAATGGTTAGCTGCAATATATTTTTTTTTTGTCACAAACATGATTTTTCTCTATATAGGCGTTTACCAAAACAGGCAACATTGAGAAAAATAAAATTTTAGTTATGTCTCTGAATAATCCATAAAGATGCACTGTTAATTTTTCTGAGCAATTCTGTACTAAAACGTTATTTACAATATATTCAATGTTCAAAATAGACTTTTGGCACAGTGTGTGTGATTGCGTTTTGATTTGTATTGTAGAACATGTATTCTTCAATAGGTACATGTGGTCTGTTCTTATTTGTTTCCTCGATATAAATATTTGTTATTTACTATTTGGTAGCATCAAAATACAAGAGAGTACGGGGCCCCTTTAGTGTCAAAAAATTATATATTTTGAAATCGAGCGCGCGACTTTGAAAAATAGAGCATAGGTTTTTTAACATACATGTAGTTTAAAAAGAGAAATTCAAATCTTCTAATTAATACCAGAGATTAACAGTTAAAAAAAGAAATCAGCATATTCTTCCCAATTTCAAGATAACCAATGTTATTAAAATAGGGCCATTACGACAAATGATTTTAGAAATCTCTTTGGTTTTTTTTAAAACCCTTCGTCCATTTGAAAAATATCGAAATAAAGTAGTGAGAAATTGGTAAAAAAGTTACCCAGGCGCGGATCCAGGTATTCATAATAAGAAATATTTTACCAGTCCATAAACAACAATTAAAATTTGAAGTCCCCTTATTCCCACTGAACGATGTGGTAACCTCTTCACCACACTATAACATTGGATAAGGACTGCTCTATATAGCTTTCGTCCCCAAACACAAATTAAAAATTTGTCAGTGTGACCCCCCCCCCCCCCCAATATAGAATCCTGGACCCGCCACTGTTACCTATGTGTAGCGTTAGAGGTATTGGGTGGGGTATTAACAGCCAATAAATTACAAGGAATGGACGAAACTATACACAAATTTGCAATAGGTTACATGTGCTTTGCTTACATGACCTCTTAGCATCAATAGTGTGATATCCAAAATTATGCATTATCCGTCGGTTTGCTAACCGAATTTTGTTGATTTTATTCGGACACTCAGGTTTCCCCGTAATAAAAAATGACCGTTCCAAAAGAAAAATATCTTGGCTGAGCGTGAAGCCGTAAAACCCCTTTACCCCCTTCTACTAGTTTGCTTCAACATATTGTTGCATTTGAGATTAGAATGATGACCAGTGCAGAATCTTTGTCAAGATTGGGAATTCATCATGTAGTGTGACAAAGATCGAATCAAAATGTTAGCTTTCTTATGTCCATATGTATTGACCTTTGTATCTTTATCCGATTGGATCAGAACGATATTGCAGAGGAAACCTACTTTGAATTGTATATCAATAGGTCAGATAATAGAAAACACTTAATATTAGTCTAGAGGTCAAAGCTATTGTCTACTCTGTAACGAACATCTAGTATCCAATCCCTATATATATAATTCCTCACAGTATCAATATTTAGGGTGTATTTTGAACACAGCGGTTACTGTTCTTACAGTTCTCCTCTGCTTCAATCAATTTCTATAACGCATTTAAGACGCCCTGTCCCAAATTTATTTTACAATTGCTGGCGTCGACATCGATGCAATACTGAAGTACGTTACTTATTCAACATTGCTGCGTTCAACATTGAATAAGTAAACAGTTACTTATTCAACATTCGCAAATATTTTTGTTTCATTCAAAAAACATCAAAAACAACAAATTTTATCACATTTCACGATTAAATGTCACCATTATAATTACCCCCAGTGCCTCGGAACACATTGGCTTAAAGCTTCAATGTAAGCCCATACCATTATACAGTGTATATCATAAAGAGGGAAAGTAAAGTGCCTGAGCAAAGTAAAGCTTTCACTGTGCTCGGAATTTCGGAATACCATTTTGTATTACTATGCTTAGGCAATGTCACTACCAAGTATGGTTACCCCCAGTGCCTCGGAACACATTGGCTTAAAGCTTCAATGTAAGCCCATACCATTATACAGTGTTTTTCATATAGACGGAAAGTAAAGAGCCTGAGCAAAGTAAAGCTTTCACTGTGCTCGGAATTTAAGAATATCATTTTGTACTACTATGCTTAGGCAATGTCACTACCAAGCATGGTTACCCCCAGTGACATTGCCTAAGCATAGTAGTACAAAATGATATTTCGAAATTCCGAGCACAGTGAAAGCTTTACTTTGCTCAGGCTCTTTACTTTCCGTCTATATGAAATACACTGTATAATGGTATGGGCTTACATTGAAGCTTTAAGCCAATGTGTTCCGAGGCACTGGGGGTAACCATACTTGGTAGTGACATTGCCTAAGCATAGTAATACAAAATGGTATTTCGAAATTCCGAGCACAGTGAAAGCTTGACTTTGCTCAGGCTTTTTACTTTCCGTCTATATCAAATACACTGTATAATGGTATGGGCTTACATTGAAGCTTTTAGCTAATGTGTTCCGAGGCACTGGGGGTAACCATATTTGGTAGTGACATTGCCTAAGCATAGTAATACAAAATGGTATTTCGAAATTCCGAGCACAGTGAAAGCTTGACTTTGCTCAGGCTTTTTACTTTCCGTCTATATGAAATACACTGTATAATGGTATGGGCTTACATTGAAGCTTTAAGCCAATGTGGTCCGAGGCACTGGGGGTAACCATACTTGGTAGTGACATTGCCTAAGCATAGTAATACAAAATGATATTTCGAAATTCCGAGCACAGTGAAAGCTTTACTTTGCTCAGGCTCTTTACTTTCCGTCTATATGAAAAACACTGTATAATGGTATGGGCTTACATTGAAGCTTTAAGCCAATGTGTTCCGAGGCACTGGGGGTAACCATACTTGGTAGTGACACGTTGCCTAAGCATAGTAGTACAAAATGATAATTCGAAATTCCGAGCACAATGAAAGCTTCACTTTGCTCAGGCTCTTTACTTTCCGTTTTTATGAAATACACTATATAATGGTATGGGGTTACATTGAAGCTTTAAGCTAATGTGTTCCGAGGCACTGGGGGTAACCATACTTGGTAGTGACATTTAATCGTGAAATGTGATACGATTTGTTAATTTGATGTTTTATGAATGAAACAAAAATATTTGCGAATGTTGAATAAGTAACTGTTTACTTATTCAATGTTGAACGCTGCAATGTTGAATAAGTAACGTACTTCAGATAGCCCGAATAAAATGTCCGTACTGCACATTACATGATTTGCAGCAACAGGCAATGTCATCACATGTCTAATGACAGCATTCTAGTGTAGTATAACAATCAGTGGTACAAAAAAACGATAGATGAAAAAAATCAGTGCACAACTCGCTTCGGCAAATATACACTCTTACAAGATGTAATAACATGAGTTTCGTCAATAACACTAGCATTTGTAATGAATCAAAAACAAACATGCCAATTTCATGATGTACTGATGTTCTTTGGAGCCCAAGTGATCCAATCAATTTTATGTTTTACTGTTACTATAGAATCAGTCTAGATTACGTAATTAGTTGCACTGCTCAAAGTCGATCATCACTAATGGGTTGCCTAATATACTGCGACCGTGTGTATCATTAGTTTGAATATGTTTTATGAATACATTTTAACGTAATAAATATCCATTATGAGTATCGCATTGAGCATTCCAGTCAGAGACGAGGCTTGCCGAGACTCTGACCAGAAATGTTCAACCGCGAGAGTGAGATTTCCCTATCCTATATGGATAGACTTATAATAGTTTGTTTTCCTTCCATTTTTGCCAATATTTAGTTTAAAATTCGATTTACATAGACATCGACGCCATGATAACTTTTGTTATTTAACATTCTACTTTAAAAGAATGCTACATAATATTAATTATTATTATTATTATTACTAATTATTATTATTATTATTATTATTATTATTATATTATTATTATTATTATTATTATTATTATTATGTTCTATTATCAAAATTGTTTGAGTAGGTAAACAATGACAATAATATGTTTTGAAAGATAATAATAATAGTTGTAATAATAATAACAATAATGATAATAATAATGATAATAATATAATAATAATAATAATAGTAAAAATAATAATGATGATGATAATAAAAATAATAAAAATAATAAATAATTAAAATTATAATAAATTTATACAGTTTAGGTGTAATTTTCGGTTTTACTGAATGCAAAATTTCGAAGAAAATGTCTACTTAGGTCAGAAAATCATAGCAAAAAATACAAGTTTTCATGGACTTAGAACAATATAAGTTCGCTCCAACAGTGTCATTTTCGAAAGTTATTACAACAGGTACGGTGAGGATAGAAAAATAAAGTAACCAAAACGGATAACATAACGTTATTATTTTATTTAAAAAAAATCAAATGATATGCTGTTTACGTTCTGCGATATTTCTTTTTAAATAATGACGAGCAACAAATATGGTTTTGCACAAAGCTACATGCACCGTCACAGAAAAGATCGTCTCAACGCCATTTTGACAAACTGCCATGGCATGTGCCCCTATTGAGTGTCAAAAGATTAGAAAATCTGCCGTGTTTTCTTTCAAGATCTCGTATAAAATATCAAGCTTAGATACTATTCTAACGACCATCAGAACGCGTTTTTCTAAGTTTGGCCTCAAATTGTAATTATTCGGCATAATGTGATGTAGTACCAGTCAGAAATCGACATTTTCTAAGTTTTTCTAAAAAATCGCAACTTTGGACACATTTATCTCTGAATACAGAACAAAAATAAAAAAAAAATCGTTTTGATGGTCGAAAGATAATTTATCCAAGATTTGAAATATATTTAAAACACCTAAATTCGTCCGATGAGTTTTCTAATCTTTTTGCGCCACTGAGACCATCCCTCTCTGAAGCGGTAAACAAATATGGCGGACATCGGTTGCCAGCGATGTACATTTCGCTACACTACGCATGCTTGATATTGATAACTTTTTTTAATGGGACGAAAAAGGGTTCTAACAGCCGTGGGTATAAGACTAATAGAATCTTAACCCTTTTACTCCCAAGGCGACATATTTGTCGTTTAGGGGTTCAGTACCAAATTCGCAAAGCCGACATATTTGTCGTTTAGGGGTTCAGTACCAAAGCGACAAATATGTCGTTTAATTGGTTTACATTCAATTTCAAGATATAAAATGTTTATAATTGCCATTCATATTAATAGAGTTCGCCTCTGTGCCACGTGATACCTTCTAACGTGTCTGTGAAACGCTTGTTTCCAATGGACATGGAATCGCACAATATGACGTTTTCCCGTAAAAAACGACGTTATTCCGGGAATTTGTAACGTTGACGTTTTCCAAAATGTTCCGCACAAACCTTAAGAGGTATTAATCACGTGGTACGGCGGCGAACCCCATTAACGCTGGTCGGTTACGTTCATTTTACGTTAATGACGTATGTAAGCTTACATGACGTCATTTACGTCGATGGCGTAAGATGCGTCACGGAAGCCTATGACGTAGGCTACATACGATTTTGTCTTGGTGCTAGGTCACTGTTTTCTGTCGGACAAGAAAGAATCATGTCGTAAGACGGTCAACTTGTGTATGGTCTCTGTAACACTTAACAATTTAGTATTCTCAGAAATTTTAGAACTTCAGATATTTAAAATTTTAACTTAAAACCTAAAATACCAAATATCTAAAATCTTTTTGAGTTTTTATAATTTTAGGTTTTTGACCAAAAATCTAAAAAGTCATATATCCAAAATAGTGTTAGTTTTTGAGCTTTTGGATTTTTAGATTTTTTACTCAAAGTTTTATATTAAATATCAAAGGAATTAGCAAGTCCCCCAGTGATCGTGACCAAGGGTACAACTCCAGGCCACCGCTCGAAAAATATCACTCACACTACCGCACCCATAGAAGTCCTACGTTTTGGGGCTCGATCTTAATTGGAAAGATTTATTTTTTTTATTTATCTTAAAATAAAGACATAAAGTTGCAGGGATATTTAGACGTGGAATTGACCTATCGGAGAACCCGAGTTTACTCTCAAGGTTCGGGAAAGGCCGCGATGGCCTAATGGATAAGACGTTCCCGCTCAAACCACACGTGGGAAAGTGAATGTTCCTTGCCGTTGGCCTTTACTGGTTCTGGCATCAGTATAATGGTTCGGGGGAGTGGTACGATTGTCTGAGGTGTACTGACTTTGTGAACTAGCACTTTAAAGTCGCCCTGAGCGCGCTAGTACAAGGCAGACCATACAACACTCGCACCTCACATAATACACAAAATTGTTCATAGATTATTCCATAAAGATTGATAAAAGAGTTCTCGTCGCAAAAAACTGAAAATTGCCGATGCGGCGTTAACCCTTTCAATGCCAATGCCACATTTATGTCGTCCGAGAGTTCAATAAGAAATGACTCAAAAGTCAACATTCGACCAACCAACCAACCAATCTCCAGGTTCGATTGTTCAGTGACTTGGATACCACTATAACTGGTCATGATTTCACCATTTATCCTTCGTTTTCTCTAAATTCTTCTAATATTTAATACCATAATGCAAAAAGTTAGCGCGATTTGAATGTCAGGGTTAGGGTTAGGATTAGTGACGTATAACAGTATTTATAGCATCTAAGAAAACTTAAAAATTAAATATAAGCTCGTGAGCTTTTCTGTTGTCTGTAGAGGTAGCACATATTTTATCAAATGTAGCCTTTCGTTGGCGGCATATTTGAGGTACAGGTCCAAATATAAAAAAGGATCAGTTCAAGATCACTAGAATATTGTAGTGTGAATTTACTGTGAATTTAATACAATCTTTTTATTTTCAGACACATTGCGTGTCAAGATGTGGTTGGCAACAAAAGATATTTTACTACAGATACCACAGATTTAAATTTATCATTGACTGATTGGGTGAATAACGAAAGGTCAACCACTACCTATTTTCAAATCTTGGTTTAATTCGGCAAGAGTTCGAACCCCATCCTCATACATGTCAGTATACCGGGAACGAGCAATCTACTAAATGAGTTTGTGGAATATTATGATTGTCGACAAACTCGGCAATAATAAATGTTGTTTTACTTTCACAGTATAAACAATTTAAACGTTTCTATTTCCTCTATACCCGTCACTACTTTGAGGCCAAGTACAAATAAATCTACGTTGCATATGAATAACATTTATCCTTTTTTATATTGACGTGGAAGCTGACTTGCTGTCAAAGCTGTTAAATGTTTGTTATTCTGCACCAAATTGTAGCGTTACTAAACAAAAACTCGGGTGTCACAATGACTTGTTTTGTTTTGCGTCATAATACGTATACGTTGTGTCTATTGACGACATGTCAGTGTGATTTCATAGCAGAATACTTTGATTTAGGCCATCATACTTGTATTTCTATGAAATCAGTGATAGAAGGCATTCAAAAAACTCAAGTTGTTAGAGCCACCCGTGCTTCAGAGAGCATGCTGGGCACCTGTGGAGCATTTTTCAGACAAAATAGTGTTGCTAAGAGTTGATGATAAAGACCAGTTTGAAGCTTTGTCAAGAGCAGTCCTAACGCAAAGCTTTTCGACTTAGTGCTGTGGACTTTACAGATCTAACCTTTGTTACAAGATGCTACGTCCAGTCAATGTATAGTAGTCATCATCAGAGAGGCCATTTGTATAATCGAAATCAATTTCTCTACTTTAATTATAACATATTCTTATTCGACAAACCGCAGGTTCATGATATTCAGTAGTGTCCAGCTAGTGACATTCATCACAAACCTACCCCGACTTTTCGTCTATGGCCTTTCTTCGTGCGACGGATGCACTTAGAAAAGTTTTTAGCATTTTATTTACTAGCACGTGTTCAACATACACGAAACACACGAGAAATGACAAGTGGTCTTAAACTGGATTGTAATGCCTATATATATATATAGTGTATGTATAAAATATCTTTATTTCTGTTATGTTATTTGTGACATAAAAATAATATTGTATTTAAATTCTAACACAAGGTAAGATAAAAAAGAAATAAATGCCGTAAAATATACATTTTATTAAAATAAAATAAGTTGAAAAATAAAATTGTAACTTTGGGATTCGAACCAACAACGTAAGACTTACTGGTACCTACGTATACCCACTACACCACGCAGGTAGTGGTTGTCAATAAGGTTTATCAATATCAAGTACGAGTATAGTACGGTATATTAAGAGGTTATATTGGGGTAACTCTTAAAACATTGATTTTTACAAAATTCAGTATTAGCGTATGACTCTCCATTAACCATACTTTGCATATCTAACAGTAAAATAATATAGTTTTTATATTTAAAATATCTTTACTGGAGAGGCATGCGCTCTGTATGAATTTATTAAAAAACGTGTTGTTTTTCATTGTCTTGTTCCATGTTTGTATAGAGTTATACGGAGACTTGACCAATGGATTACATAAGTTAAACATATAATGCAATGTTTTACTGAGATTTTTAACATATAAACTTTTACATAATGATAGTAGCTTTAGGTTTTTTTTCACTATCAATATGTATTCAACATACTTTTAAATTTTGAACCCTATAGGAGGATTGCTCGGCGTTTTGGGTATCATCCTTTAGCTACTTAAAACAGAGGGGTTAATTTCAATCATAGAACTATATATTTTTTGCATCGGTCTGTCTCGTTCTTGTAGTCATTTATTTTCTCCGATATGCTAGCAAACCTCAATTCAGCATCAAAACTAAATCAACAAACGTGTTAATAGTACATGTGCAATGTATACGGTGTTACGCATATAAAGGATATATATATAGGGACAAGTCCGTATTGTACAAAAAATTGAATGACTGTGTCCATCCCATAATACCGTAACCACCCTCCTGGCCATTTACTACTGGGGTCATCCATTGTCGATGGTTTTATAATCAGTGGTTACTTATTGAGTGTTTCTTGTCTTGTTTGGTTGCCTCTATAAGGAATTCGTACTATTTGTTGAATCATATGTTGACAACCGGCCAATGTCCAACTCACAAAATTAAAGGTCAAAATCAAACATATTAAGACATCACAATACTAAAAGCAAAGTAACTGGCAAATTAGTGAACACGTGAATTTTCGCCATGGAAGTGAGACTTTGTGCTCCGGAAGGGTAATGATGAAATGTCATTTCAATTAATTGAAATGTTTCAATTATAAATTTCTTGATTTTTTTATAACTATTATGTTTTTATATTTATTTCTATTGTATTGTAGAGTGTCTGTTCTCTCAAATAGACCTCGTATATGTCGTCGACGCTTCAGCAAGCGTTGGAGAGAATAACTTCCGAAACATACTGGAAAGCATAAAGTCTATGGTAGAGATGTTGAATATAGATTCCGGAAACGTTCGTATTGGATTTATGACATTTAGTTCTAGCACTGATATTGCATGGCATCTGATACAGTGTGGTAGAAGAATTCAAATTCAAAAGGCCATTAATAGTATACAATATACAAATGGAAGCCAAAATACTACGAATGCGCTCCTTACAATGCACAATGAAATGTTCACAGCAAAAAATGGCGACCGCGAAGAAGCTCCAAATATTGCTATTTTTATTACTGGTGGTCGATCTAGTGACCACTCTGAAATCAAACAGGAAGCAGAAAAGGCTAAAAGAAAAAGTATCCATATTTATGCTGCCGGTGTAGATTTGACAAATAAAACCGTGCTGGAGGTTATTGCTACTGATCCGGCCTCGGAGAACATGTTTGATATTAATGGAACAGACGGGTTTAGTTCATTTACAGAATTCATATTGAAAAAACTGGATACAGAGTGCACAGGTAAGAATTTTAAATGTTTAAGACTGCCATTGTATTATTATTTTCCCGATCTTTTGAATAAAGAGGAGTATTAAAGTCGAAGTTCCCTTCTTTCCTGTATGCGTCCGTCCGTCTCTCCGTACAACCATACTTTATTATCCGGAGGAATTCTCCAATACTAAGAAGTAATATCTTTCAAAATTCGGCGCTCAGCATTTAAAATGTTTAAGGATGTGCATATCGTAAAGTCGGGTTTGTTCAGTTTCCTGAGATTTATGACCATTTGACTGAAATCCAACACACTTTAATCTGTTAAATATAAAATTTAATTTGTTCACGTTACATGTACAGATGTCAGTTTGGAAAAATAAATAGATAAAAGATGATTTTAAAAAGTCACCTTAATACGCGCCCATATCATTTTCAGTGGTTGTTTTTAAACTTAAATCGGAGAATTTGACTTTAATTTTAAGAATTTACACCTTACCAGGAAAACATTGCACTTAAAGTATAAATTTCCGACTTTAATATGTAAAGTTTAGTGATTTCACTCCAGAAAATGCACACTTTCTTCTGTATAATGTATATATGAACTTGTAAAACTTACACTGTTCACGTATTTTGAAATCTATACACATGATGCACATAGTGTTTCTATACAACCCTCTGTATCAGGTCGAGTCCTTTGTTTAGTAGTCTTATAACTACGAGTAGCGCTTGCTCGACGAGTAGTGATACAGCTACTAAAAAAGGATACGAAGAGTTGCACATGCACACTATGTCTACAATATTTTTATCTAACATTTCAAACTTAGTAATTTAAGATATTAAAACACTTTAAGTGAAAAATTATATTTTACAACGGAATACACTGAACTATGTAATGCCATTTGTTCTGTAGTACAGTAGGATAGTCAGTGCATAGATTTATCAAACACAATTTCAAGCGAAGACAAAGTAATAAAAGTGGACAAAAAATTCAATTCATTCGAGACGGTAAAATGTTTATTTTACTGCGAGTTTTTAATACTATTTTAAAGCTTTTCTAACATAATTTGAGGGTGCTGAATTCAAAACTGGCAAATACCAGGCTCAATTTTGAGTTTTTAAACCCATAATTCCAAAAACAAAATGGCGGCTAAAATTAATGACGTACCAATGCAAAAAATGTTACTTGGGTTGACACATTTTAGTAAAAGTTGGTAACATGATTTACTTAACATAATTCGAGTTTGCTGAATTCAAAAATGGCGGATCAATTTTGAATTTTTGAAACCATAATTCCAAAAAAATGGCGGCTAAAACTAATGGTGTACTAATGCAAAAATGTTAGTTGGGGTTAAAAATTATAGTAAAAGTTGGAAACATGATTTATTTAACATAATTTTAGGATCCCGAATTCACAAATGGTGAATATCAAGCTCAATATTGAGTTTTTGAACCCATAATTCCAAAAACAAAATGGCGACTTATAGTGTGCCAATGCAAAAATATTACTTGGGGTTTTAAATTTAGTTAAAGTTGACAACATGCTTAATTTGACATACTTCGAGTTTGCTGTATTTCAAAAATGATGGATACCAAGTAAATGTTTGAGCTTTTGAACACATAATTCCGAAAACAAAATGGCGACTGTTTAAATTTATTGGCATATAATTTTTAAGTGTTATTTAAGTTGCATGTTTTAGCAAAAGATGGTATTTTGTAACGTACCAGCATAACTTGCAGACTGAAGTATAAATGTTTAAACCAAATCAAAAACAATTTCTAAAAATAAAGTGGTGGCTATAGTTAAGTGTTTGTTAATTATGTGTACCTTTTGCAAAGTGTACTGATAAATTTACATGACTAATAAATTGAGTTCATTACCAATACCATACTGCTCATGGTGTGAACAGTTAAAATCGAAACTTGTGTTTGAAATGCAAAAAGAGCATATTCCAGAACACTCTCTTATACAAAGTTTGCCACATGTCCTTGCAAAATAGTATGTAGAACCCCTGGTTGTCTATGTGAAAATACCAATCAAATTACTATGCGTGTCATCATGCATCAAACTTTTAAGAATGATTTTGCTTTAATAGGTAGAATCACAACCGTTACTTAAAAACATTTATTGATTGATACGCTGTGAACCCCATATGCAGTGGTTTGAATTTTGACGGTAATATTGCATTATTTTACAACATAGTATCGGTCTCTATACAGTTTTATGAGCTCAATGCAACTTTTAAATAATTCATTTTCTTGAAAATTCAGAATATCCTCCAATAAATATATATCATCATCATCTAACTATGAAACTTGGCATTGTAAATAGCAAGACTGATGTGCAAGCTTAAGTAAACAATTGACCACTTAATTTAAAATTTAAAACAACAATCGGTAATTGCAGTCTAGGCAATGACAGACTTGTGTCAGTGGAACTAGACGCTTTTACTGAGTTTTCCAAAACATTTGAGTTGAATATATTCCGTAACAGCCTCAAAAGTAATACAAATTTTGTGCCATTTATTTTTCATCCCTTTTGGAAATAATCTATATGTACCATCAGTAACTAAGTTTACTGTGGTGATGGAACAGTCTTTCTCTGCCTTATTTGGCATAGATGAACAGATGATTCCATTGTTTAGACTGAGGCTCAGGAATTAAATTATATCCCGCTTTGCCTCCATAGAAACAAAGTTCTTATGGGAGCTAGCAGGATCTACCACTAAAATGTTTGGATTAACACGCGACAAAGTGCATCTTGTGTGCTTCTGATTAATTGCAAGAAGCCCAACAGATCCTAAGCTTTCTTATTGCAGAATGTCAGAATAGTACGTACTCTTCTCTGTGAAATGCCCACTCACTGCCCTTAAATTTTCTGTTACTAACCTCTCAATCATAACAATACCATGGTTTTCATCTAAGTTTCTACAATTTTAAAATGATTAGTTGCCAAACTTTCAAAATTTGTAAAAATGTTTAGAGTAATTTTGTTTTTACAGAATTGCAAAAACAATTTTTTTTTAAAGAAAGAGATTTCTCAAAAATGAGCAACCAATGGTGATTTCGACTTCCATGACTGGAATGAAAACAAGAATCTATTGACCATTTCTGGGGTTGCAACAGTGGCGTGCCTTTTATGACTGGGGCCGTCATTAATTTTCTGCTTGTCCTGTTTATAATCCGCCACCCACCTTTTTACTCTTGCGCTTATTTCCCTAGTGTTGCTATCATATCAGTAGGATAGCCTTAGGTACCTAACCGTTTTTGTGCAAATATTGGATCCTGCTCTTTTACCATTTTTACATTTACTAAGCCACTAGTCCTATTTATTTTAGAGTAATATCTTGTTGATATTAACTTACAAAATTACACTGGTCTTCGGATACACGGATTTAAATAGTGAGGGGATAGAAGGGTTGAAAAGGGACATCCGCGCTAATCTCCTTTAACAGAAGGATCACGGTATAGCATTCAGCCCTCTTACTTCTTACCAGTTTAAATAAAACGAAATAAAGCATTACTTTTGCTATAGTTGAATTTCAAACTTCACATCAACATTCTGTAGTGCAAGTTCACATTTTTAGCAAATAGTCAGCTTGGAGTTGCTCGGTGATGACTTAGCACCCCTAAAATAGGTTTGGAAAGCTAGTGTAGTTACATTTACTTTGCTATTCCACTTCAAAAAAATAAAAAAGAAAATTTTTTAAGCATTTGGTGCAAACACAGGTTTTAATTTTGTAAGCTATTTCATTCACCCTAGACTACATATATCAGTGTTTCAGCATGTTATGTGGCATACTTATTTCATTCAATTAAACAGAAACATACAGCCCTATGTTTAAATTACAATCCCCAAAAAAAGCGAAAACTATTACAACTGGCTTAAATTAAATATGTGTTTTTCGTTCATGAGTCAAATATATACATTTTTTCATAATGACCTCTGGTACAGATATTTTGATTTCATAAATATCAAACCCTTTTTACAGAGTTATTGCCCCTGAAAAATACTTATTTTTTGCAAATTGTGCTGGTTTTGTGGCTATTTACTAGAAAACTATTAGTGTTATATAAAACAATACATTAAAACATAATGAACATTACAAACTAAGTAGCAATGTTTGCAAGAATACGATGATCTATAGAGGAGTTGTTACCCCATGAGTATAATTTTTGGCAAATTTGTGATTTTGACCATATTTTTTATAGAGTATTATAAATAGATAACAACACCAAGTTGCAAAAATAATTAACATTCTAAGATCTAACTTCGTAGCAAATTTTGTGTATGATAATCAACGAAGGTGTTGTTTGCCATAACAATTTCAGTATCTTTTAAATGTTTTCAGGTGAGCAATAAGGCCCATAGGTATTTTGTTTAAATTTCTTGTTCATTAACATCCAAGTTAGCCTTGAAATATTACAATCTTTGATTAATAGCTGTTTGGTGCCGATGATTTCAGACATGGTGAAGATGAGAGGTATTCAGCATCAAGAGAAGCATTTATAAATATGTTATGATATACAATTTCCAGTATGTTAAGGATATTGATATGTGTTAATTTTTAATTCTATATATAATGAGACATTCATAACTGCCTCATGGTATCTAATTCCTAGTGTGTTAAAGATATTGTTATGTTTTATTTTTTAATGATTATTTTAAAAATATTAAACATTGTTACAATTTACAAAGTTGGTTCAGTCACACATAATTCATTTCTCTATGAAAATTGTTCCATTATAATTGAACAGTAATAACCATCAGTGTTCATTCTTGGATTTTTGTCAGCTGGTCTCCATGTCTTATACAATTCCTCTATTTAAATCACAATAACATGACTAATTTAACAAGAGGCCCATGGGCCTTAACGCTCACCTGTGATCTTTTAACCATGAGCTTCATTCAAATATCAAAATGATAATTCGGCCAATATTCTAATATACATCCCGATACAAAAAAGTTTATAGTTTTTGAGATAGATAATCATTTCAGTACTTGTTTGTATCTGTGATCTTGACATTTGAACCCATGCTCTTCATTCATATATCAAAATGACCACTGTGCCAGTACCAACAATATTCTAATATACATGCCTATACAAAAAGTTATTAGTTTTTTAGATAATTAACCATTTAGGTATTCATTCGCATCTGTGACCTTGACCTTTGAACCTATGGCCTTCATTCATATATCAAAATGATCATTAGGATAATACCTTAATATTCTAATATACATGCCTATACAAAAGGTTTATAGTTTTTGAGATAAATAATCATTTCAGACCTTGTTCACATCTTTGACCTTGACCTTTGAACCCATAACCTTCATTCATATATCAAAATAGTTGTTAGGCTAATACCGACAATATTCTAATATACATGCCTATACAAAAAGTCTATAGTAATCATTTCAGTACTTGTTTACATCTGTGACCTTGACCTTTTAACTCATGACCTTTTTTCATATATCAAAATGACCATTGGGTCATTACCTACAATATTCTAATATACATGCCTATACAAAAAGTCTAAAGTTTTAGAGATAAATAATCATTTCAGTACTTGTTTACAACTGTGACCTTGACAATTGAACTCATGACCTTTATTTATATATCAAAATGACCATTAGGCCATTACCTACAATATTCTAATATACATGCCTATACAAAAACTTCATAGTTTTGCAGATAATTAACTACATCATTATCACCAGAAATGTATAAAAAATAGCATTTTTTATCAAAGTTCAAAAACTGGGACATGACCTTGACCTTTGACCTTGACATCAATCGGAAGAAAATCGTTGGACAAGATCAACAGTGAAAACTCCATACAATTATCTTCAGTCATTATGAAGTTATAACAATAAATTTCTCATTTTAAAAATTACATAATTTTACGCAAAAAACGCGTAACCTATTTTTCGTCCAATTTTCATGAAAAACAAAATTTTAGTGTATCTAGGTATCCTGAATCCAAATATCTAATCACAATTTGCCTGCACCTTTTGGTTTCAGAGAAGAAGATTTTTATTATCTTTTGGCTATTTATAGTAACAGCAGCCATATTGTTGGGCGTGGTCAAACATCGAACACAATTTTGAAAGCCTGTTACCCAGGCATAATAATCACCAAGTTTCATCAAATTTGGCTCAGTAGTTTAGAGGAGAAGATTAAAATGTAAAGTTTACGCACGACGCACGACGGACGACGGACGGTGATAGATAGCAATAGCTCATCTGAGCCTTTCGGCTCAGGTGAGCTAAAAATTCAATTTTCAATATATTTTCAATTTATTCATCAAAACAACTCAGTCACTCACATTGAGTAGTACATGAGGGCATACTATAAAATACATATTTACAATGGCAGATTGACATTATCTTCATACTAAGTATTACAATACATGTAATAACATTATGATTAAGATAAGTTAGGACATGTGATAACTTTATAATAAATCTAATTACAGTTATGACTATAGTATTTACAAAATGTACTACATGAAATAATAATATTAATAATCATTAAACAAGCAAACAACCGACATGTCAAAAATAAAATGTTTGTTACCTTCATGATGAATGTATAAATGATTTAAGAAAATAATTTGTAAATGTGAGACAGAAATATACTAACATTTGAAAGTAATTTGACATTGCGAAAGCATTGTACACATTTTATGGACCCTTGGATTTTGAAGAAATTACATTGGAGTATACTTATTTCTTTCCGTGTCAAAATGTTTACATATAAATAAATAATGAAATTCATCACCAACAGCTTCCAAACATAAAGGACATAGTCCATCTTCTCTTGTTACATTACACCAGCGACCAGTTTCCATCGGAAATTTATGATTAGAAGTGCGTAGTTTGCATATTGTAATTGCATGTCTATAATTTAATTTTACAGATAATCATCTAATTAAAATGAATTTTTAAACGAAAAATAAATATTTCCTTTAGAAGAAACCTGTTTACTAAACTACTATTTGATTAACACATCTTGTAATATAGATTTTACCAATGTTTTGTATTTATATAGATAAACAGAATGTTGCAAATACCATTAAAATGTTAAAACAGTACTATATAAAAATTTTGATATGCTGTACCCATAAAGATTTAATACTACCACTTTCGTATACATTATATAAAACACTGTAGTCGAGTTGACACTCCCATATACTCAATACTTGAACCTAAAAATGTTTTTCCTATGAAGTTTTTTTTGCTGTTTTGTATATCCAAGATGGCAGCCTGACGCCATATAGAAAATCTATCTTTCGTTAAAATTGTTCCACAATAGCTTGTAATATACCGTTTTGTATGTTTTCAGGGATGAGGAACTTATTTCCGTTGTTGTGTTTAACATTTTGGGCAATTTAAAAGTATATATTAACAATTTTGACCAGACAAGGGTAGAAGTAACAGCTTTTTTATTATTAGATGTAACTCAATTTATCACATTCAATGCTGCGTAACCTAACCATTTTAATTTAAAGGGCATAAATAAGGTTCCAACAATTCCTTTTAATAAGAAATTAAAACATGATGTAAGTGATTTCAGGTATACTAAATCTAGCGTAAAGACTAGTTCCAATTGCTAAGGTTTCTTTTTTAAGCAAGTATCCAACGAAGAAGTTTTCAAAGCCACATAATTGCTATCATAGTTAATCCAGTCACACACACACACACACATATATATATATATATATATATATATATATATATATATATATATATATATATATATATATATATTACCACGAATGAAATCCAAACAATGCTGGGACATTTCATCAAACTAAATAGTAAGTTTCGAAGCAGTGAATTGATTCGATTTTTACACGAACATTGATACATTACGCCATATAATAAAGTATTTTGGTTTAAGTAATGCGCAACCTTCCACAAATCCACAAATTTGTTGGCTGGAGTTGAATAGGTTTTTGTTTTATGATAGTTTTGATATTTTGATCCACTATTTCCACTCCAAATAACCGCTATAAGACACACGCTATAACTACAAACTTCCATCTTCATCCATGTGATATAAGTGTAAAGGTAGTGTACAGTCTAGATTCGGCTTACTTTTGGTGTCAAACCTTACCCAAGTTACCATTAAGCAACATCTAAAATCTAGATCTGACAATGATGTTTCACTTTTAAATTATACTGGACCACAGAAAATAAAACCCCTGCACTGTCTTCCATCAAAACTATTTGTATCATGTTTAACACACCCAACAAATAAATAATTTTATTGGATGATGGACATGTACAATCACTCTCTCAGTGTCTGCTATAAACACATGCGTGTCCTGTCAAAGATCTTGCATGTCGACACCATGGTGATTATTAGGATGTTGTCTTGGCTAACCAGTTTGGAGAACAAACTGCTATCAAATTTGAAAAATGAGCCTTTAAAGGCATGACTCCTTAGCCTGGTCCTTTGAGTGAGTAGATTGGTGCTTCTCTAATCGATTGGAATGAATATATTCTGAGTGGGATACGGACCATAACTCAATGAGTTTAATCCTCGGTGTTTCTCGAATATATATGACCAAAATGTATTGCTTATTCAAACTCCATCTAAATGAAAACAGGTCATAAGGCAATTGCTCGCAATATTGCTTTGAATGTGTCAATGTGATGGATTCAGTTGTAATGTATGAGTAGATAGAATATAATTACAATCCAGTCTACCTGATGAGTTTTCCAATGCCATCATTAATATCATATCATTTATAAAGGCAATTCGTTTCAAAGCGAAGTTGTCAAGATGCAAAAACAAAGCCAGTTGTTAATCTTGGAAACATGTTTCTTTGGCTACCGTTGTTTGGACAGCAAGGGGAGTTTAAGCTTAGTTTTATTGTATTTGATATCACTTCTGTTCCTTTTTGACAGTAGTTGAAAATGGCTGTCATTGGAAAGGCATGAAGTCAGGTTTAGTCAATTCACCCAAAACTCACAAACAATCACCACGATTCAGTTTTTCTACCGCATCCCTTGATCATACGGCGATAACTCATCAGATTTCATTGCATCAATCCAAAAAGGTCATATTGGTACCTAGACACGTCAAAGAAAATCTCGTTTTTGTGACAAATACCACCTCATATTTTCAAAGGACCAGAACAGAGGAAACAACACAGCAATATGTATACGATTGTGGATTTGGCCATGATGAATCCGGCATAACAATGGTATCGTTTATGTCTCCCAGCTGCAAAAACGGGTCATAATAGCATTTGTGTGCTGATTGACGACACAGATGTTTTTGTTTTTCTAGTGTATTGGGAGTATAAGCATTAAAACAATATGATGTACAGATGGAGTGATTGGATAGAAGTTTTGAACATCAATGCAACAAACCATGTCTTGAACTGCCAGGCATGCATGCTTTAAGTGTCATGGTCTTGGTTCTAGATATCTTGAACTGCCAGGCATACATGCTTTCAGTGTCATTTTCTTGGTTTGAGATGTCTTTAACTGACAGACATGCATTCTATCAGTGCCATGGTTTTGGTTTGAGATGTTTTAAACTGCAAGACATGCATACTCTTAGTGTCATGGTCTTGGTTTGAGATGTCTTAAACGACCAAGTGTGCATGCTTTTAGGGACATGATCTTCGTTTGAGATATCTTGAGCTGCCAGGCATGCATGTTCTTAGTGGTTGTGATACAACATTCTAATTACAAACTTTTTTCCTCATTTAGCTGATATTCTGGCACAAATAATTTAGTGGGATCTGAACCATTCTTTTTTCTGTATGGGCAGTCAGCAAGAAAGATTGTGACGTTTCCTCTGGCTCGTCATAAAGAACATCAAAGCCAACATAGTTCTGATCTGTTTACTGCTGTCTAACCTTTAGTTAATGTTGTGAAGTGGTAATGCGGTCAAGATCCTCCTAAAGAGTATGAAATGATAACATATTTCGGATTGAAATGCAAAAATTGATTCCCATTACATGTTATAGTGAAAGGATACCTGGTGCCACAAGAACTTTTTTGTCTTTTGTAAATGTAAGGCACAAGAACATGCTTGCCTTAAAAACTAAATCCTGTACATATTTTTAACAGTTCTGGAGAAAGAGAGTATTTAATTTTTTACACAAAAAAATGAGATTACCCATGGCTATCCTAAGGTGAATAGTTATTTGACACATATGGTCAGTCATTATAGACATGATGGTATTTAATGTAAAACTAATGCCAGAATTGAATTGCCCAAGCCTAAATACCCCTACAAAGATAATTTTTATTACAGTCTATTATAATTTTTTGTATAAAATCGATATTTCAAGATGACATCCGTCGGTCACCTTGGATGTTTAGCTTATTGTGCGAGTTAAGTGTTCCGTATGTAAAAAACACAAGAAATGTTTTTTTTTACATACCTGAAAACATCTGAAAAGATAATTGGAAAATTTTTTATATCGCAAGATGTACTTCAATTTCACGTTTGGCGGCCATTTTGAATTTTTGTATATTGTGCAAGTTGCCCAAATTTGCCCGAAGGTCAACTAAGTTAGTTTTGTTCAAGGACCCATGAGGGAAACAAAACAGCAAAAAAAAAAACTTCATAGGACTGAACATTTCTAGGTTCGTAAAATGCCTACTCGACTACTACACATACATGATGAAAGGGTAGATTGTGTCTGCACAAGTTTACACCAAAAATTAAACATAAGTGTAAATATATATATATATATATATATATATATATATATATATATATATATATATATATATATATATATATATATATATATATATATATAACGGAAACCTGGCTATTTCTCCATACACCATAAAATGAGAGTATACTTTCTAGCTTTAAGTGATCTTTTACAAAACTGAATAGGCATGTTTTCAATACATACATCTAATGTTTGATTTGACTTAAAAGTCACATAGCCTGAATGCAAAACTTTTATTCATGACGTATGTAATAGTATTGTATACGCATTGTAGCGTTTATATATGACAATTTTATGAAACATTATGAACTTGAAGCGTGATGTTAATATGGCTTACTAGGGCCTTTACAATTGGGTCATTTGGCAAAATAAAGGATCAATAGTCCCCTTGTAGAATGAACACTGACATATACTCCCATATTTATATAAGATATACATGTACTTTTTATTTGTTTGTAAATAATTTATCTATTTATCGCAGCCAAAAGTACTATAAAGTACATGTACCCCATCAAAATCACCTTTCTGTGTAGTGTTTAAATTAAATTTCATATTTTAGTCTTTTAAATGCTGCTATGGACCACTTGTCATTCATTTAACAAACAAAAGTATGAAAAAAATTCTAACTATTTTACTGTTCATAAAAGTTTTAACTTTTTAGTTATTCAAGATTTTTTATATTATAAATGTTATTTCTGAACATATCAAAATGTTTGTTATATTTATTTTTACAAAAATTTGAAGTCACTCTTCACAACATCAATTTCATGTTAGTACCTTGAGGAAAGACTAAATACAATTTATTTTGATCCCTGTTTATTTATTTATCATCACTAACCTGCTCAACATATTGTGCCCCAAGCTCTAACTTTATTTTCTGTACAATTTGAGATTAATTAATAAATTAATTTATTTTTTTTTTACATTAGTAAATAAATATATTTATTTATTATTTAACCTGATTAACATATTGTACCCCAGCTATAACTTTTTTTCTCTGTATAATTTCTAATTAATTTATTTAACCTGCTGACATTTTGTGTTCCAGCTCTAACTTAATTTTCTGTATCGTTTCTGACTTTATTTATTTATTTATTTATTTATTTAGTTATTTATTATCGCCTCTAACCTGCTAAACATATTGTATCCCATCTCTACCCTAATTGGCTGTACAACTTTTGACTTATTTATTACGTTAATGTAGGCCAGACTTATTTATTACTGCTGGGGTCCCAACTTGATTTTTTTATCTCCATCGATTCAAACACATCTGCTACTAACCTTCCGTTTAACACTCAGGCCCCGGTTTCACAATCATTCCTTAGCTAAGATTTTCCTTAACTTAAATCTTGCAAATTTTCAAATCTTAATAACTTTGTTAATTTTCAAGTTATTTAGGAATTTAAGGTGTCATTTTTAAGATCACTTCTAGAATGAAACATTTGCATTTAGTTTTCACAAAAATATTCACCAGTAGTTCAAAAATTGATTACAAAAATTTGCTAAATTTAAGTTAAGGAAAATCTTAGCTAAGGAATGATTGTGAAACCAGGGCCAGCTAACGAATTGGTGCCAAATTTAACAGCTCATGTCGGTCCCTCGTTTGATATATATATCGACAGCAGTTGCCGTCTATCTCTAAGCAGCTCTTTGGTTGCTTTAGCCACTCGGAAGTCGAGCTTTGACTTCTTTTGGTTAGCTTATTTAATTAATTTTCGACAGGTCTTTAATGTAAATTGTGTGCATATACATGTATATGTATACAATATATATTTAACACGGGGACGTTTTTTACATCATTGTGTTATATATATAGTTTATTTTAGTATGCAAGGCAAAATGCCCATAGTACAATTCTAATTCAAATATAACATTTCAATGTGCGCACATATATATAATACATGTATAATACATATAATACACAAGATTGTCAGTTTTGTGCAATCCGAACACTCATAATTTCATAACTTACTGAAGTTGAAGTTACTCCAAAGTTTTTAGAAAATTGTCTCGTTTTTTAAACGCCAGATATATGAATTTGGCAAAATTATACAGGATATATTTATCATC
The DNA here is from genome assembly GCA_021292105.1 of Anadara kagoshimensis. Classification (NCBI taxonomy): domain Eukaryota; kingdom Metazoa; phylum Mollusca; class Bivalvia; order Arcoida; family Arcidae; genus Anadara; species Anadara kagoshimensis. The sequence continues at coordinate 15,041,359 of CM037865.1, forward strand.
TGTTTCGAATAAAGTTTGTATACTTCTAAATCTAGTGAAGTATTCTTCTATCTTACAAGTAAATCTGATGTCTTTATAAAGTTCACATTCAAACAAAAAATGGTTTTCATTTTCAATTATCAACATGTTGGATAATAAACAAAATTTACATACACGATTTTCCCTGTCAATATGTCTAGGTCTACCTGCTTCAATCTCAAGATTGTGGCTTGAAACTCTAAATCTACATAGAGCTGTTCTAAACAGATTATTTTTCAAACATGTTAAGTATTTTTCTGGTTCTATCATACTTTTAATACAGTGGTAAAACTCTAGTTTACTTGAACCAGATTTCAAAGCACTCCACTCTTGAAAATAATTTTCTTTCACTCTTTCAGTAAACATATACAAAAATGTTGTAGTATTACCAACACCTTGATATAACCATACATAGTTAAAACCATATCTAACCAATAGATCGCAAATCCGAGATGCTCACTTATGTGATGTTTTACCTGCTAAATGCTTTTCATATAGCATGTTATAACATCTCTTTGGGTATCTCGATTCATCCATTTGTAAAATTTTAAACCAGTATTTTAGCAGTTTTTTAAAATAATATACAAAAACTGGGAACCTTCCCAGTTCACCAAGGACTGCAACAGTAGGTGTACTACTTTTAACTTGCAATAACCGTCTACAAAATTTTACATGAATACTCTCAATACAATACGATATTTCAAAATCCCATACTTCTGCACCATATGTAATTATTGGTAAAACCATGGTATCAAACAAATATAATGCATTTTTATATGAGACATTATATGAATTTATAAACTTAAATAAAATATACAATGATTTTTCTGCTGCTAATGACAGAGATTTTTGGAGTGTTCCCATGATAATGTAGGTGTAAAAAAGTAAACCTAAATATTTGTAACTTGACACAACTTCAAGTTTTTCTCTACCAAAAAACCATCTCTCTGTATGTTTTAATGGACCCCCTCTCCGGAAAACCATTACCTTGGTTTTTTGCAAATTTACCTTCATGCCATATTTGCTACAGAATGATTCTACAACAGATATTTGCCTTTGTAAGTTCACTACAGTGTCTGCTAAATTAACTATATCATCTGCAAACAATAACTGTAAAATATTTGGTGCTAACATGTCAATATATATACCTGTACAATCCTGCGATGCTTTTATAAGCTCATTAAGAAACATAACAAACAAAAATGGGCTGAGCATACACCCCTGCCTTGTTCCTACATTGCAATGGAAAATTTAGATATACCATTAGGCAGCATGATGTCAACTGTGAATACATGGATCTTAGTACTTTGACCACTTTAGCACTTATCCCGCTTTTTAAGAGTGTATAAGTAACAGGCTATGTTGGACGCAGTCGAAAGCTTTCGAAAAGTCAATAAATAAACAATACATTCTACCTTTCTTTTTACCAATATATTTCTGTACAGCGGCTTGCAGAACAAAACAATTGACTATGGTAGAATAACCACGTCTATATCCTGACTGTTTCTTTAGATCTTACAATATATTTCCATCCTCCGCCCAGGTAACAAGCCTATTGTTTATGATTTCTGTAAATATTTTCCCCATGACATTTAACAGAGAAATTCCTCTATAATTTTCTGGCAAGTTGTGTTCACCTTTTTTATGAATTGGACAAATTTTGAGAATATACTCTATCAGAAAATGTATGGAGTGTTTGAACATTTCAATAACGATGCCATCATCACCCGGTGCCTTCCCATTTTTCATTTGATTCAATGCTTCAATCACTTCGTCTGCAGTAATGTCCTGGTTTAATATTTCGTTTGAGTCAAATTCTCCATCTAAAACTGAATTTACATGTTCATTGGCAGTATGTTGAAACTCTCTGTCTACTTCAAACGTCGCTGAATTTAACAGTTCTCTAAAATATTCAAACCATTGCTCACCAGTGATACTATTTGTCAGACGTCCAGTATTATTTCATTTTCTTAACTTTGACCACAGGTCATTTGTGTCTGATAGCTCAATTACTTCCATTGATTTCTGACGTTTCCAATCGTTTTCTTTACTCTCACTCAGTTGTTTAAATGTTTGTCTTAATCTCTTATAAGAGTTTAAGTCATTGTCCCTATTTGTTTTCCTAAACCTGTTTAGTAGTTTATATTTTTGTCTTTTCATTTGATCACAATCTTTGTCCCACCTTTTTGGTTGTGTTTTTGAATTTTTTAGTGTTACTTTCATACACTCACCAGCATATCGAATTATTTCACATAAAGTTTCTACACCTTCATTTATACAATCTCTCAACATAAATTCTTTAAAAGATTTAATATTTTCAAAAACCAAACAATCTCTTAGCCTGGATAAAAATACATCTTTGTTTCCATCTAACCATTTGTACTTACGAATACTGGAAGTTGACACGCAATTGCTTTGACTGTTCAATGATATATCTAAATTTAACTGACAATGCAAGGGAAAATGCTCAGTAATATCAATGTCAAGGACCCTAAATTAAGACAAATATTGAAATAAATATGTGGATAATAGCATGTAATCTATTATGCTTTTACCTCGTGTTGAGATAAATGTGTATTCACCATGTATGTCACTTTTAGACCTACCATTTACAATATGTATACCTAGCCTTTTACACACATTTAATAATGCCCTTCTTGTATGCTGAAAATGATCATCATCGAAGTCTTCCCCTACTGGGAGGTATTTCATGCTTTCATTGATGAAATCATTTTCAGTGCCTGTTCGTGCATTGAAGTCCCCACAACAGAAAATGTGTACCTCAGATTTTATACTTTTTAATACATTACTTAACTCATCATAAAAAAGTTCTATACCATTTGTATTGTCCTTATCTTCATAAAAAGATGAGTTATATGGTGGAATATAACAAAAACAAGACAAAATATCTCTATTACTACCAAATAATTCACCCTTAAATAGCACCATAATTGATGTACAACCATCTTCAAATACCTTCTTAACATAATTTATTAAGTTCAGTTGTATATATACTGCTAAACCATGAGGATTTATACCAAACTTAGATTTTCTAACACCTACGTTACAGTAACGTTTATGATTGTTAAATATATTATTACACTCAATTTTTGTACTTGCCCATGTTTCAGAAATACATATTATGTCATTCACTTGAATTTCATCCACTAATGTTTTGTGTGTGTGAAGTCTCTTTATCCCTCCAATATTCCATGGTATAATGTTCAAAGCCTTTTTATCTGATTTTGGATCCTTCTGTGACCGTCATCCAGATGAATTGTTGAGTTCCTCGTCCTCGTCAGTATATACTGGGTTACTCGACCGCCGGTTTGTCCTTGATCTCTCACTTACTTTGTACAGTTCCTTTTTCACCAAGTCATATCGGAACACATCCTTCCCAACCACAAGTTTATGATATTTGAATAGAACTTTTTGTGGAGCATATTGCTGTTTTAAATCGTCAAAGTGGGCATAAAGCCCCTTTCGAATGTTCCTCACATATTGACTGAGATCTTCTGATACTTTAATTTGACTTTCTTTTAAAAGCTTTTCTTTGGCTGCAGACAGTACAGTCTGCTTATGTTTCAGACGACCAAATTTGACCAATAGACCACGGGGGTTATTACTGGGGTTTGTTTTTTTTTCTTCCTACCCTATATGTCTGTTCTATAAACAAATGTTCATCACTGCTTTGTATTTCTAAGTTCGAGTCAATAAAATCACGCTGGTTCCAGGATTCCCTTTCATTTGATTCTTCTATACCCCTAAATATAAGGTTGTCCTTTCTGTCCCGATTTTCGAGTTTATCAATTCTCTCCCTTAGTTGTTCATTTTCTACTTCCAAACCCGTTATCTTTTTTTTTCCATCCGTTTTTGGGAATTTATTAACTCGTGTTTCAAACCTAAGAAGTCATTTCTTATAGCCTCTGCAGATTCCTGAATTTGACACGACAGTTTATCACACATTCTTTGTAGCTGCAGATCAAGGGGTGTATCAGTGACAAGTACCCCCGTCTGGGTTTGCGACAATGTCGTTTGTCGTGTGACTACTGATCCTGTACCCGTTTTTTCACGTCCAGTTTGGCCGAGGTTAGGTTCTATCCCACCAATGATCAGCAATAATGCACAGAATACTGAAAGCCGAAGCATATTTTTTTGAATTTATTACTAGTCTATTGTTTATACCACGACTTTTCGGCCCTGACCCGGGCATGCAAAACATCCCAATTCTCTGCCGCCATTGACACAGTTCATTACCCATCTCGATTCACCAGGTTCTAGAACTTGAAACAAATTAAACCTTTCACTGAATGTTACATTTTAAACATTTGTTTACACCATTCTCACCACGTTTTGGAGCAAATTTTCTTCTGCGATTAAAATCGCCGCTATTCTTATCCCGCGCATGCGCACTCCATTCATTGTGTTGCAACAACGTTAACCAAGGTCGCGGCCATATTTTTTCATTGACAACTTGACGTACTAAAATCATGCTGTTGGATTTTTGTGATTTTCGCACTTTTGAAACCTAACATTCATATTTTGTTTTGAAAACAAAAATCGCATCTAAAGTATTTTTTTATTTTATTTTTACTTTTTGCGATATTCTCCTACTTAAAGAAAATTTTTACATGTTTTCTAAAAATCAGCTAAAGTATGTCCCCTTGGTGACCGTATATGCATATACTAAAGGTTCAACTAAGGTCAACAACTACGTATATATTACACTTGTTATTGACATCGATTGTGACAAAATCATGAGAAGAAATATCCTTTTCAGATGACGTAAAGTATGTAGTTTTGAAGTATTTTGATTTGTAAAAAAAACATTAGGATCACATTATTTAAAAGTGGATAAACTGATTAAGGCTATGACACAGGCGTGATTCAAGCGTGAATATTAATGTTTTAGAGCATTGGGTCCAAAACAAGTGTTTTAGTTTAATAACGATCAATGTAATTTCACTGATTTTTTCTCTATTTACAGAAATAAATGTAATGATTAAGATTTTTTATGTATTTTTACTTGTTAGTATTTTTTATTTTAAACGCACATATTTTGGTTATTTTATGAGAACCAAACGATAATATAGCAATTTTAGTATTGGTTTGTCTCTAAGTATAAATGACGAACAATAGGTCTGTATCGCTCAAATGAAATTTTTTATTTGATTTTCAGACATTCATACAGACAAAATTCAAATAAGACATCATTTAAGAATGTCAGACCATGTCGGAAATAAGGTTTAAACTGAAAAAAGCAAACACAGCCAATTTTCTTAAAAGCTTTTTCTCGGAAACCACTTGTCCAAAATTTGATGTTGAAGGTCCCCAATGGAGTACATTAAAATTTGGGATCCGAAGTCAAAGATTGTTGTCGTTACTATAAATTTCTATAAGCCAATACGCTTACATTATTGTTTTAGTTTTATACAGATTATGATAAAAACAAACATACTAATCCATGTCCGAATCACAATCCAGAAGCAAAGTAAAAACTTTGGTACTGACAAGTTAGGTTAGACACGTGAACTTCCACCAGGGAAGTGAGGCCGGGTGCTCCGGAAGGGTAAGCACCTCCTAGCTAGCTACACCCGCCACGTGTTAAATTAAAATTGTTTGAAAGGAACATGGAACTATGAGACGTCAAATATATCCAGGGCAATCCTGGACACAGAAACATCAAACTTATTAACAATAGTGTGATGACAGCCATAAACCTTATCGAGGGCCTTGATATGCCTAGGCTTGCAATATCCCTGAGTCAACAATTTATTTGCAAGCAGCCTACTTTGTTGTAAAATGTCCCCGAAGTGGGAACAAGCTCTACGACAGCGTATTAATTGGGAAACAAATACACCATAAGCAGGAGAAGCAGGTATATTGCTGCATAAAAAAGGAAAGTTGACAATAGAAAAATTGAAATCATCACGTTTGAATTAGAAATATAGAAAGTAGAGATCTTGCTGTTTATTATATATAATAGATTCCTGCGAAATTTTGATTGACAGGATCCTAATGGCTAATGCAAAAAATTAGACGCTATTCATTTACAAAATTATATGAATTCCATCATTCGTTGTCAGCCTATACATACTCTCGTAACTCTTGTTATTTTATACATAATTATCTTTTCACAATTAGTTTACGTAAGTGATAATCCAAATTCAAGTCATCAAACGATTTAGGTAGTATATTTCCAGCGTTCACATGGTTCATGAAATCACTCTTTACAACCACCTGCCAATCAATTTTGTTAATTGTAGGAAAACAGGCATGGGCTTCAATCTTAGACATGTCTAATAAACAAACGTTTTATCGAGATGGGCTAATAATAATGGCTTTATTATTAGAAGGTTTCATTCGGATGTAAAATAAGCGTCATCAAATGAATTTATCGTGAAATATAAATATAATTTTTGAGCTAGTCAAGTACATAAGTAATGTCTATAAATAGTATTCTGTATTAATTGAAGGTGCATTAAAAATCCGCCGATATCTCCCTAGTTTTGGCATGGATTTTCATAAAACTTTTGCATTAAGTGGTGTTTAAGTATGGAGAATAACAGATGTAAAAATAGTTACTGGTACTCTTTAATTGCTCTCTAGTGTGATGCACGTAAACCAAATATACCAAGTGCCACTGATCTATAACAGAATGCTGGTTATATAAATAAAATGCGATATTCGGTCTATACATATCTAACTTTCCTTTCAAGGAGTATTGGTAAAAGGGATTATTCAATTGCAATGCACCACTACATAATTTAGTAACAACGAGACGAAAAAGCGAAATACCAAAACCATCATGAGCACTTGCAGGTACAATCTATATTTTGATTGTACTAGGAATTAATGAAGCATTTTCTCATTATGGTTATAAAAATACTTGTATATATACTTGCGTATCCTTGTTTTTGGTTATAGCGAGTAAAGCTAGTAGTACATAACATCAAATTTTGCCTGTTGTTTGTGTTTAGGTATGCCAACGACGTTAGTTGTTAATCAAGTTGGCGTTTATAAATTGGGATCTCCAGTTTTACAAGAAATCGTATACGCAATCGACTCGCTCAGTCTTCTGGTAGAGGATGGTTCAATGTTTTGGAGCGATATGCGGATGTGCAGTATAATGAAAAATTCATTGAAATTACGTGGAACACCAAAGAGTGAAATGGTTGAACAAGCATCTTTAATGGCCGTAGATTGGATTGGTACTAACTTATATTTAATTGACGGTGATTTTAATCTCCATGTAAGTAAAATAGATGGAACAAAATCAACATTGTTGAGATCGATGAATCCCGTGCAACAGATAGTTCTTGATCCCAGATATGCGTAAGTACAGTAAACCCTTGTATTTGAGTCATCAATTAGTGTGACAGTTTTTCTTTTCCATTTGTAGACCTCTGTCGAGAGTAAACGTAAACATATTCCAACATTCATATGTATATTTATACAACAGGAACCATTTGGATTTAGTCTTGCAAAACTACAATACCTATTTGTACGATATATGCCACTAATCGTTTTTATTGAATGCTTTATATTCTTACAGTGATTATGTTTCTGGGCATTCGAATAAGTGTTAGACATATTAATTATATATATTTCAAAATATATTTCCTTAAAGATCAAATTGCAGAGCGATTAACAATTCTGATGAATCTAACAAAAAACAAATAGGCCAGGTCATGTTAAAATAATAATTCTAAAGCAGAGTAAAAAAACATTAAACATGTGAACTTCAAACAGGGAAGTGGGGTATACCATTTGTTCCGGTAATGTTGTAGCCCCCCCCCCCAGCCGAGACATCCACACCCACGACGACATCTATAATCACAATTGAGCATAAAAGGAACATGCAACTAGGGGATGTCAACTTTATACAGGTTAATTATGAATACAGGCACATCATACGTATTGTAAACATTGTGAACAGTTTATAACATCGAGAGCCCGTGAAAATACATTCACGCCTTCAATCGCTTTATTCAACGAACCTAACATTGACATAGATTCATTGTAAACACTGCCCATGAATCGTGAACGACGTATACATGACGTTGTTGTATGGGAAATATAACACAACTATTTTTGTTTTCTTTTTTACTTTTGCGAAGTTTGAAAAAGTCTACAATTCGAAATAAACTACTTGTTATATTTCTTCATAAAGAGTTATATTACATATTATACCAGTTTTAATTTAACAGCACTAGACGGCCGTTTCGGAATACAATTCCTCATCAGTAGTGCTTGAACCAAAATTATGAAACCAAAATTATTTTGAAGATGTTGAAAAGCTACCCAAAGGACCAAAATATAATTTACCAAATTAAGCTAAGGAAATACTTTGCATGAGGTAGTATACCTTAGTTTTTGAGAAATTTCATATTCTTTTTAAATTTTGAGATGATAAAATGAAACACTGCCTCCTTTAGACAGTTATTCTTCATTACAGATTCAAATATCATTTATCGGTATATGAATTAAGTGTTCTTTTTAATTTTCAAAACACAAATTATTTATGATTTATTTATTTATTGTTCTAATTATGACTAGTTTTACACTGTAGAATTATGTTTATCGTTGGCGGTCGGAGTTTATACTCTATGTACATGGATGGTGATGGATTTAAACAAATTCTTTCCACTACATCAAACGAAGCATACGGACCATGGACAATTGATTTTAACAATTTGAAGTTATACGGCACAATAAAGCAAGGATATACTGGTTTAACTTTGATAATTTCTTGTAACTATGACGGCAGTAATGTTACAATAGTTAAAGAAACCAGATCATTTGTCATCGGAATGACAGTGCATCGCCATGTTCTTTATGTATTTGGCATTTATGGATCAGTAGAAACATTCAACATTAAGACCTTCACCAAAGAAAACAACTTTGTTGCTACTCGAGACTTTATAAGAAATGTGGCAGTGTATGACCCTGAAATACAACCACCTAAAGGTAATATATTAATTTTTAAACATTTACAATTGGAATTGACCTTCTTTAGATGAACCTATTTGTTTTTACTGGCATTCAATTGCTCTTGAATACAGTGTTGGGTCATGGCCTCTGATTATGTAACGTTCAACTATCCGATTACGTCACAGAATGACATCCTATTACGTCAGGCATTGTTTGATTGGTCAGCATCCAAGTCTAGTCTCTACGTAACTATCCTTATTCAGAATCTTGAATGAAATAAATTATATTAGTGAAAATTTTACATTTTAGACATGCTATCAATATTTTTTATGATTGTAAATATAAGAAATAACATTATATTTTAGTGTATTCGTTCGGTATTATGAATGAGAGTCGGGAATAACATATTGAATGAACTGCTTGATATTATTTCTTGATTATTCGGGCTTAAATACACTGATACGTCTTACCGACGAATTATTTCAACCATAATGAATTAGATTTATTATATAATCTACTCAATAATCCATGTAATACGGTCATACAATAAAAATCGTATTGAATGAGTATGACGTCATAATAGCGTGTTATATCCTTACGCACTACGCACGGTACTCCATTCCTTTAAATCAAATAATGCAAATTTCTGGTCACCGTAATATATCATTCATGAACAATTATTCTCACATAAATACCAATCATTACAAAAAAATTTCCAAAATACTCCATGGACAGCAAGCACAAATCCACACAATTATTTAGTAGAGCCTCCATCAGTTCAAAACTTCGCGCTTTCCCAACAGTCATCATAAAATAATCAACAATCAGTAATGCATTTACACGGCGGATTCCACAACATTTTTGCAGGACTAGTCACCAGAGGAAACATTCAAATCCATATTTATCAAAACAAATCATCAGTTCCTAAAAACGGGATAGCGAGTCCGAGTAACACTTGTCTGTAAATCCTTGTCCAGGTTGTTGACATTCCAGAGTGCGCGCGCTATTACGTCACACAATTGACCTAGTTCACAGTTTTTCTTTTCATTTGACACACTGTTTGTTGACGATACTTTTGTACTTTTCTTCTAAAAAGAAGATACATTGTATTTAAATTGAAAATATTTGTTTTATTTTTGTATCATGCGGACATTCAATATTTCAGCAGGACTACTTTTGGCGCATGTACACAGTTACGTCAATTTGTTGTGTTTCGGTCGATCAGCTGTTTTCTTATACTGAGAAGACAAGTTTTTAAATCTACGAAAAACCTGTTTTTATGGGATTATATAATAAATAGAATCTTGCATGAGTGTTTATGTAATATTGAATTTATAAAACTCGTTGAATAATGTTTTATGCAACTCGCCAAGGCTCATTGCATAAAAAATAATTATTCAACTCGTTTAATAAATTCAATATTACATAAACACTCGTGCAAGATCCTCTCTCTCTCTCTCTCTCTCTCTCTCTCTCTCTATATATATATATATATATAATATATATATATATATATATATATATATATATATATTTCAGCACTTTTTATTTTCGAAACAAAAATGAATGTTAAGTTTCAAAAATTTTATTTTTACTTTTTCCGTTATTCTCCTACGAAAGAAATTAATACTTTGGTTTACTAAAGATCTACTGTAGTATGTTCTCTTGGTGACCCAACATGTATGTATTAAAAGGTTGAACTAGGGGCAACAATTTAAATGCAAATCACTTTTATCACCCTTGTTGTTGAAATTGGTTATGACAAAATCATGGAGATGACATATCCATTCAAGATTACATAAAGTGAATGTGTAGTTTTGAAAAAATTGGAAGTATTTCTATTAAGAAATAGGGCTACCTTATTTTAAAGTGGACAAATTATTAAGTCTATGATACATGCGTGATTCATGCGTTAATATCAATGTTTAAGAACATGGGGTCCAAAACTGGTGTTTAGGTCCTAGACAATTAGCAATATTTGTGAATCTGCAGATTTTTTTCTCTATTTTAAAGACATTAATGCAATGATTTAAAATTTTCTTGCACATCTCCTTGTTAGTACTACTTTTAAGTACATATGTTTTGCTTATTTCATGAGAAACCAAATGACAACTCAGCAATTTTAGTTAAGAATTGTCTTTAAGTATAAAATACGAACATTAGGTTCAATGAATGGGAATGGGATGCTAAGTTCATATATCATTCAGTTTAAATCCAGAAATACAAGGGCCAAAAAATGAAATGACATTTTTGTTAATATTAGCTTATTCTAACGGCAACAATTATTATCAATTTTTTTCATTGATTTAAAATTTCAGATGGAAGCGTTCACATTTGTAAGAAAAAAAACTCGATGTGTTCGTATATATGCCTTTTATCACCAGTGAAACCGTATTTTAAATGTGCATGTCCTGAATTTCTGTTCTTAGACGAAGATAAAGGAACATGTGTTGGTATGTATATTTTTTAATAATTATTTAGTTTGATGTTCCGACCAAATTCTATTCATTTAATGATTTTAGGTCAAGTCGCTACAGAGAGCTGATCTGGGGCAATATCGAACATATAAACTTGAATGTTCTGATATGAAACTGGTATATCGAATAAAACCTAATTTGGCGAGGAAGATTCTCATTTGCGACATATCAAGAATTTTAACACATGACGTCTAAAATTCATGTTGTAGTAACCTGCCGGTAGAATTGTACCAGTAAGCATATTTAAACCTATGCTTCAAGAAAAAACTGCAATAACATGGATATTTTTTAGCGATTTTCCCGCATGATATTTCATTTGAAACGGCATAATTAACAGAAATGATATATTATCTTCGCTTTCCATAAAAATGGCGTAATTTTACATAAATTTATAAAAAAAGATTATTCACTTCGTCATTATACCTAGAATAAAAGACATATACAAAAAACCTGTATAACACTGTATTCACAAGTTTTTTTTTTGTTTTTAACAAAATAATTTTTACTTTAAAAAATTCAATAGTCAGGTCAATACATTCAAAATTAGAGAACGGCCATTATTTTTAACGCTGAAAGGAGTTGAGCCACGAACCACCAAAAATGGCCCAATCTCGGAAATCATCCATACTTTTTTACTTATACCTTTACTTACATAGTATAATAAAATAAATAAATTATTCTTTTTTATTCAGTCTTGTTGCCATAGCAACGGTTCAAAGGAAGCCGCGTGAAATTGACAAATATTGTTGAAATACATGAATTCTCCTGATTTTGAGTTGTTTTTATTTTTCATTTTTTTATTTATTTTTTTTTTTTGTCATCTGCAGTTATAAAATCTCATCATGTTTTAAATTGTTTCTCCTTTTGTTGTTGATTAGTTTCACTGAAAACTGTTGCTATGGCATGAAATATTAACAAATAGCTCACTGAAGTTATAACTTGTACTTTTTTTAATTTCTTAGAATCTTCTCTAATTGATGTAGTTGACAAATTAAATACATGTACTATTTTATTGTTTCAACATTTAAAAATGTAAAATTATCAATCATATTAACATGTGAAATATACCCATATAGCATAATTAAAAATCAATTATTCTTTTTGAGATTTAAAAAAAAATATTTTTATCATAACAAATGTTATATTAAATTGTCATCAACGATAATGGAAACCCATCATGTATTTAGTAGTTCCGGTTTTGGATTGTTGCCCATTAAATTCACTGAAAACTATTGCTATGACATGAACTATTTACAAATGCCTTAATGCAGTAATAACAGTTACTTGTTCGTTTTAGTTATTTCTGAAATTCACCTTTGATTGATGTGGTTGTCAAATTAAATATATGTACTACATTATTGTTCCAACATTTTAAAAATGTCAAATTATCAATCACATTGATATGAAAAATATACCATGTGGTTATGGTATAGTTGCCTTGGAAACTAAAACATGATGTAATCATAAACATTTGAAATGAAATATACCATAATTGTCAGTTCAGCATATATAGGTTTGCTTGGTGGTTCACATTCACATCATTTTAGAATATCTATATTCTACTTAATATTTATGGAAGAAATGATTTTTATATTCTGAAATTGTTTTAATTTTTAACTATTGCTCATTATTTATGAAATAATAATCATAACTACTGGTTGCCATGGAAACCATCAAAATAAAATTTCCATGGAAACTACAATTCTTTGGTTGATTTGTTGGAAATTGTTTACCATACTTGACCTCGGCCATTTTTGACATTTAAATTAATCTATTAAGGACAATTAAGGTTATTTGGCATGCTAGATGGATCCTAGTTATTCCAGAGCATGCTAACTGAACTGACCAATGGAATTTTATATACACTGTAGTTTTATATTGGAATTATAGTAATATGAAACTTGAACAGTTTATTATATTAATGAAAACTAGTTCTTCCTTTTTAATGTGAGTAAAGCTTTGGACGCGTACTTTGTGTTAATCATGAAAAAAGTTCCAGAAACCACAGTATCATCATCTCGATCACAGAGTGTTATGGTTGCATTGTTTAATAAAATCATTCTTCAACAAGATTATCTTCACTATCTGATGATGCATATATATAGTCTCTGGAATATCTTTTGCATCTGAAACAAATTCGCTACAATTCCTAACTCCATATTTTAAGTTTGGATTGTGCCTCGCATAGCCTAAGTACCATAACACAGAAGCGATATTAGCACAGACTCCAACTACCCGAGCACCTGCTTTATATTTACAATACCACGCAGTTACAGAGACTGGGTTATACTCAATCCATATCAAATATTGTTTAGATGAAACGTGTCGACTTTGTATCTTTATCCTTATAAGATTTTCGTCTTCAGCATGAACAAACACTTCGAAATTCACATTTACTGCGTGTTCTTGTAGGTATGTTGGGCACATTTTAATTTGATAAGAACCACAAGTTCCGTTTCATTAATAAATGGAAAATTTAATGTATTAGAATCCAGTTCTTTCCATACAGCCCGTTTCCTTTCTAGGGTTTCGGATTCAATTCTTTTTTTAAGCGCATTAATCTGTTTCGAAAGGTATAACAGCCTTGCATCCAAAGCTAGATCATCTTCGCCATCTGAAAACAAGCAAAACGAAATTTTGTTATCAAGTGTGCATGTCAACATTGTGTACCTTTTATTACGATAAATATTTTAAATTAAAATTATCGATTAAGCACAACTAGCTTTGTAGCTTTGAAATATTTAAAATCAGTATGACAGAACAGTCACAATTGGTAATGAGACAATCATTCTTTAAGGGAAAAAGCCGGTCTCAGCTGAATTATTCTCATCTTGAGTACGCATGTTCACATTTGTGTCTGTTTAAAATAGTTAAACATAAAATCACACAGCAAATTCAAAGTAATTATAAATATATACAGTATTTAGAACAGCTTTTTAGTAGTATTTTTTACCATTCAGTTTTCTTTATTCTTTCAAGTTATCATACCAGTTGATAGTGGTGGTAAAAGCTTGTTACAAATGGAACAATCAATGCGCATATCATCTCCAATATATGGGACTTGACTTATTGGCAAAACATGATTCGAATATATCGACCTCTTGATTCTTGCATTAGCAGATTCAACAACCCATCGTACCCGAAGAGATAAAGCAATAATAATGCATTTCTATTCTGCATGTGGATCATAACATAATGTTATATACTTCTCTATATATACTAAATAATCTCGTGTAAGCTAACGGTTATATTAAACCTAACTTTCATCTGTCATATTGTTGTCATGACTAACTAGAGGAACATTTTCAATAAAACCGAAGAAGGTTTGGATAGCTGAAGAAAGTATTTTTTCTTCAAAGTAATTTTTTAGATTTAGTTAAGTGTTAGTTTAGTTTATGTGTTGAGTAATGGTGTTTAATAGTCAATACTATTTAACTTATATTGACACGTTGCCAGCTAAAGGCGAATGTATAGAAATTTTGCCTGTGTTGCGATGATGGCATTATACAGCACGGTTCTATATCCTGCCACGCGTACTGCAACACGGGACCTCGTTTATTTTTAATCCCATCCGAAAAAATCGTGACTTTCATTTTGTAATGCCGAGTGCTTGGCAAAAGAACAGTCACTACCCACTTTCAAGTACTGGGTCAGACCCAGTCGGGGTTCGAACCTACAACCTCTCACTAATGGAGTAAGTACTCTTTTAACTGAGCTACCGCAATGGCCAGTCTATGTTTAGATCATGCAGATAATAAACAATACTCATTATGGCAAAACCTGTAAGCTTCCTAAAGGTATTTGCAACGATTAAAAGAATGTGTGATACTAAATATAATCTGTGAAAACAATGTAAACTGAGAGAGAGAGAGAGAGAGGAGAGAGAGAGAGAGAGAGGAGAGAGAGAGAGAGAGAGAGAGTTTTGATAACCCTTTTTCGTGTGAAACGTTTACCTATTCATTAGTTTCATGAACATACTTACTGGGTCCCCTCATTCTTATATTTCTACACGCTACGTTTTTAATTAGATTATGTATTCTTTTGCTGAAATTTACTATTTTGGATTACCTGGCTTGGTTATAAATTTATCATTATTATTATTATTATTATTATTATTACCTTAGTTACAAGTCTGCTTGTAGTGGCTTTATTAGTTGTCATCTGCTTTTGTCCTTTGGAAGAAAAAAAGGCATCTCAGCTTTAATACCCATATCATTAAGCATCTCTACTGAATCCCTGAATCCACGATCAACAATAAATATATCACCCTCATCTATCCAGTCTTTAATGTCGTCTATGTTCCGTAGCATCATATGTTTCAAAATGTTTGCATCGTTGTTTTTTTAATCTGAAAGGTATGGACCAACAACTGAGATGAAATAACCCGTTGTACTGGTTACTATCATAGGTTTAACTAAAGAGCGGCCTTTGTGTAATGAAAAGGTCCGTCACTGGAACTGAAAATTGCCACTCTTTTGGATGTAAATATATGTACCATCGAATACAAGGGTGACCTGTGAATTTGTTACATCTCCAAATAATGTTTGTGCCAATGTTCTTGTATGGTTGCTTATGACTTCCTGGCGTGTGACACGTGATAATCCTTAATGCCTTGGTACAAAGGTCTGTATACGTGCTTTTCTAACAGAACGTATACCTCTTCTTAAGTTTGATTTTGATATGTTAAATATTATATTGTCGATTACACTTTATTAGAAATACCAGCTCTCAATTTAAACAAATAAATTCCTAAAGATGCACGGGTACTTCTTGACGGTGTATTCCTTACATTTTCACTGACATATGTACAAAGTTCGTCAAAAATTTCCTTTGTAATACCAGTCATGTTGAAAAAATCAGTTGAAGATAGAGCCTGATCACAATCAAAATCAATCCTTCGCTGTTTATTATGTAAAACCAACACTCCCAATTTCTTCAAAAGTTCTAGAATAAAGAACTGAATTATTTAGTTTTCAATATATCCATAGATCCAACAGTAAAATTACCATCTGCTAAGTGACCAGTACAACATCGAGAACCAGATAGGATAATTATCTCGTTTCTCAAGAATGCCATAACTCTTGCATCTGCCGATACAACTACTAGTTTATTGCATATAAAACAGTATGAGTGACTTTTGGCTGTGGACTGTATTGACAACATGACTGACGGTGGACTAGATACTGAAGTGGTTTCCTGTGGAGCTGGTGGTGAATTTTGCTCTTTGTTGTTCTTATTTATAGAAGCAGGGTGTGATGATCCTTTGTACTCTGTCTTATAATAACCTTGCCTGCATTTATTGCATATTATATCTGAAAGCTTTGTTTCCAACATGAAATGTTTTTGAAGATATTTTTTAATCGAAATATTCAAACATCTGCGTTCTCCAGGTTTCGTCCTTTTGTTGCAAAGAACGCATAATAAATATTTTGGACCAATTCCTGGCATCCTGAAATAAAATAACAAATTAAATGTGATATTTGGCAATGAAAAAGAGGGTTTTTGTCTTTGAATGAAAACATAAAAAACCATTTCAATTTGTTTTAAATATTATTATTATTATTATTATTATGGAGAAGGATGAACCCGGCCTCATCTAATGCAACTGATGTTGTCGATGTTAAATATGTGAAGTATTATTTATATGTTAGACCCTTATTATAATTTATTAATGAGTTTATCAAGTAAAACGTATTGTTATATTTTTTTAATTTTTATTGACCGTTCACTTAATATGTGTGTAGGCCAGGTCTTGGTCAAGACAGCGACTTTTCTTAAAATTGTAAAGTAATCGGCAGTCACAAGTCTTTCAGAAGAAACCTCTAAAACCGATGCTACTGTTAAGTTCTGATTTTAAATTTTTATTAAAATAATGTATTCAAAATTAACTAGATGTCATATGCTGATTTTGAATGCATTATTTTGTTAAAAATTAAAAATCAGCACATGACACTACCATGGCACACTCGAGAGCCTTCCCTGTACATTGCCATGCTCACACTGGAAAGGTTAAATATTTCAACTGACCAGTACGTTAAACCCCGTTCTGATTCCATTATTATGAATCACAAAAAAATGTGGGTCTACACAATGGATATGGTATGTACAATATTTATCTGATATGGTAAAGTTAAATATATATATATATATAATAATTAATATATTGAAAAAATAGATAAAAATAAATGATAATAAAAAAATTAGCCACGGGAGGACTGGAACACATCTAGGTTTAAGTGTCACGTAAATCTACCACTCGACTATAACATTGTACATACTCAACGCCCATATAAACTTGTAAGATAACCCGGCTCCATTAGTTTATAATTCATTGTTTTGTTTATTTACAAGAAAGATAATTTCATGTTTAGACTTTTATTGATATGTATTTTTGTTATTTTACCAATTTTTGTGTCATTTATTTTTTTTACCGGTGGTAATAATTCAATCGTATTGTGTGGTAAACAAAACGTCTGTTGGCCCGTCAGATCAGATCAGCATTTCTTTGGGAAATAATTAAAATATCGTGGTGCTAAATGCGTTTTTCACGTTTCATAGTGCTCCCCTTGAATGTAGGAAATTCCGATAAAAATGTACTCATCGTAGCCGGGGACAACTCATTTTTTTTTCAGATAAAATCCAATTTTTGACATTGGCCACAGTCCTCAACCACAGAAAAACCAGCATGTATTGTTAAAAATAGTAATATCTTTAATTTAAAATAAAAATGGTTTTTGGTTGATGTGGCCACATCGAATTTATAGAAGTTGGTACAAATTTTGGGCAAAATTTACGATTTTCAGGAATTTACCCAACATTTCCCTTCAATTTACAATAATATTGCTATAGTATAATTTAAAATTCAATCTAGTATTGAACACCCGATTCACAAAGGATAAAAATATGCGAAGAACAGTTGATTTGTTTTGATTTATTTTACTAAAACATTTGGGCCGATAACCATGCTTTCCGATTTTGAATAGGTTTACCATTTTCATTACATCTCACATACCGTGACAGGTTGCTACCTTAACGTAATATTTTCAGAAAATATGGTGTTAGATGGCCAATCTTGTCACGTATCTTTCTTGTATATGCTGCTTTTCGTGTCAACGACTTTATGATATTCACATTTAAGTAAATAATCTTTAAAACGAAAATAAACATAATCATTTATATTTTTATTCTATGTAAAGAAATGTCGAGTTTGGATCTCTTTAGAGCAATACTTCGTTGAAAACAAAACGGTTAATTTTTTAGTAAAGAACACGGTGGGATTCTTCTTAGAAATAGATCTTAGTCGTGTGTCTTGAGAAGAAATCAAGAAAAAAGCAAGCAACTTCGAAAATTAGTTGAACCCACTCCCAACTTTAATAAATTCCCTTATACTTCGAATGACTTTATATAAATTAATTGGGTCCAGAAATGGCGATGCCCAATATAGGTGTTGGGTGCACTTTCATGTGAGTTAGCTATAATATGTTCATCAAGAATATATATGGTTCATGGGTAATTAATTCAACGCAATTTGAAAAAGTAATTGGGTTAAAAATAACCAGACCCAAAAATGGGTCCAGAATTGAGTTCAATGTAAGATGTCAGTTTGCTATAACATTCATAAGCATAGGATTTTGAAATTTAGTCTTTCATACCTTTCTCACAATAACTTTAGCCTTTCTGCAAAAAAAGTTCTCCACAGTAAACATGTAAGTGCGACACAGATAGAATGTTTTGGGTATAATCACATCGAAATGTGCTTGTTAAAGGTCGTTATAAAACTATTTTGTTCATGTATAGCCGCTAAAATAATCTAAATTGGACATTTCAGGTTGATTGTCTTGTGTCAAATAATATCATTTCAAAATCAGAAAGCTATTTGGACCAATTCGAAAATTTTAATTACAAAATTACAAGTTTTCAGTCTCTTCAGTGGTATTTTTAACAAAATATTACAAATTAAATTAATCATCATATTTTCAAATTCCATTTCGTACTTTGATCTTAAGCATATATCTTTGACTGTTTGAATTTAAAACAAGCAACAATAAAAGTAAGAGGTAGGGGAGATAAACCTTTCAATATCTCGAAAACACGAACTCAGGTATATGATTTCCCCAAAAATATTATAAAATATATCAAACAAACAAAGTGTAGATTTTCTAAGAAATCTAGATCACGTCATATAAATTAGAATTCTTTTAATTTTTTTCAATATGTCATGTTAGGTTTTAATTACAAACAATAAAATATCTCTCAGAAATGCGTGTAATGGGCATAACATACTTAAAGACAGATAGGTTTAACACGCTTTTCTAAAAAAGTCCCGGAAACCAAAGCTTCTGCCTATTTCTTTTTAACAAAAAGAGAACATAGTTAGGGATACGCAAATTTTCAGGAAGATCTAATTATCGAGGAAATTTGTAGCCCCAGGTGCCAGGAAATACCTTATATATGTAATTATTACATATTTATAAAGCATAACTTTACATTGTATATCTTCTTCCAGTCCATCCTATAGACAGAAACGTTAGGACGGGAAAACATGAACAACAACAGAATGATTCAATTCAATGATGAAAAGTTAAAGAAGAAAGATACTCAGATTGGGTTATAATTAGGAACTACTACCCAACATAGAGCTTTAAGGTGCTGATATAACACTATTGATGTTTTAAGTGCTTAATTAGATGCATTGATACTTTGTAATATATTTTTGTTCTACAGAGGATCCGTGTTTGTCTAGATGTGAGCAGGGATGTACAAGAATACAGGAGCCTCCTTATTATCGCTGTAGATGTTATGAGGGTTACCAACTTGATAATGACAACAAAACTTGTACTGGAGGTAATACATTCATCATCGCTTTCATCACGTTTCAATTAAGTATAAATATATAAGTATGCAGAGCAGTTTCACAGTGTATGGGCGTACAATCCACTAATTTAGATGTTGTTAACTGTACGGCGAGAGAAATAATTATTGGACGGGTCATCTTCAGCCGAGCGAGTAAATGCAGCTGATGTGTTTAAACCATTGACAGCGAGATTTCAACACTATTTGGAGGTAAGAACGTATATATGATGCTATGTAAATATCACGTCTGTTAAGACTACACTGATTTCAGTTTGATGTTGGAGACGAAAATCATCGAAGCAATCACGGAGTCTACATTATTTACACACAAGTTGACGTCGTTTTAACAAGAACTGAATGAAACTCATTTGCAAACATGTTTGAAATTCATTTTCCTACCCAATTTATGTCCCGTTTCTCTCCTAAATGTCCCTGTTTCTGCATACGAAAACTTTTTCGTCAGTATGTGACTTTTGACCGACTGTCCGGATTATTGCAATGTGCGATTTCCTTGCTGTACGCATGCTTGGTTTCAGTGATTCACGTATATATCTCTATGAAAGACCCACGGCGTTGTTTCTTGGTACGGGTTGTATGGACAACAGGGCAAATCCGTTCACATCATACAGAGTATTCAGTATTAAATATGACGATTTTGGTGACTGCAATTTTTGTTAGGGAACACGTGGGAACGTCAGATGGCCTATTCAATACCAAAATATAATCAGTAGAGCATTTTAGGTTCTTGTAATATACCATTTTTTATTTAATCATAAATACATTATTGTAAGACAGGTTAGCTTGAGCTTGAAATAAAAGATACGACTGATTTCTCAAGTTCTGCTTTATATTTAGATATGACGCCCACGAAAGGCTACATTTGAAACTTTGTGACAAACGTGATGGCTTCATTTTTTTTATTGTCAACATTCCTTTTCTATGCAGCATATTCTTATAGTGCATTTGTTTCCTAATTAATACGCTGTAGTAGAGAATGTTTCCATTACGGGAATTTTGTTCAATGGAGCAGGCTGCTTGCAAAATATTTTTTTTTTGCTCAGGAATATTGCAAGCCCAGGCTTATGGAGGCCATCAAAAGGTTTTATGGTTATTATCACAGTATTGTTGATAACTTTGATGTCTTTGTTTTTAGGATTGCCCTGGATATATCTGACGTCCTATAGTTCCATGTTCCGTTCACCGTTTACAATTTTGATTACACAAGTGGCAGGTAGCTAAACAGGACGTGCTTGCTCTTCCGTAGCATTCGCCCTTACTTCCCTGATGGAAGTTCACGTGTCTAACCTAAGTTGTCAGTTCCAAAGGTTTTACTTTAATATGCTCCTGGATTGTGATTCGGACATAAATAAGTATTAGTCTCCCAGCTGGCAAAGTGAAAAATAAGTTCTGTTCAACCCATCAGCTAGAAAATTTCTGAGTATACCATGGTTAAGTATTGGTATAGTGAAGTAAGAAAAAGGCGGATGTCAAGTCTGAAAGTGGTGTAATTTTTTTACAGCCACTTTTGTATGGTACCCCCACTAAATTTTGAGTAAAATCCCTAAAATATCCTTATGAATATTTTAGCGTCTATATCAATTAAACATTAAAAGTTATAAACACTTTAGTATTTCCACACCTTTTACATAAAAACACAACTATAAAACAGTGCTAAAATTAAGTTTTCTTTTTAAAAAATGATTATTTAAGACAAAAATATCTCAAAATCCCGTATTTTCATAATTGTTTTTTCCGAATAACACTTATGTTACATTATTTGTTGCCCCAAATCAATAACCACTGGCATATTACATTATTAACATTTATTATCTATATATTAGTCTATATAGATACCAAAATTTATACAATTAGTGAATAATTAGGTCTTTAGTACTTTTTCGAACTGCTCAACATATAGTGAGACAAACATTTAATGGAAACATTTGAAGAGACATCTAAGTCTTGAGATGATGAAGGGGCACAAGAAATGGAATTGTAAATCAGGGGAGCCATCGGTGACTTCTATGCTGCATGTGAACAGGGTCAAATCGTCTGTTACAGTAACTACAGGAGAAACTGCAAAAGCTATTACCGATTCTGGTGGTAGTTTGATAAGGCTTTGGCAGATAACTTTAATACCAACATTACATCACAAAATGGGATTAAATACAAAATTCAGCGGATTTATTACACGGTTGGAAAGGGAACAGATTCAAAAACTTTAGTAACCATTATAAACAAACATACTTAACCATACCCGAATCACAATCCAGAAGCAAAGTAAAACATTAGTTAGGTTAGACACGTGAACTTCCACCAGGGAAGTGAAGCCGGGTGCTCCGAAAGGGTAAGCTCCTCCTGTTTAACTAGCTGCACCAACAACGTGTGTAATCAAAATTGTGTGAAAAGAACATAGAACTATGGGAAATCAAATATATTCAGGGCAACCCTGGACACAGAGACATCAAACTTATCAACAATACTGCGATGTAAAAAATTTTGAGGGCCTTGATAAGTCTAGGCTGCAATATCCCTGGGTCAACACTTTATGTGCAATTAGACTGCTTCGTTGAACAAAGTCCCACGGTGGGAACAAGCTCTACTATAGCGTGTTAATTGGGAAACAAATACCCCATAGCAGGAGAAACAGGTATATTGCTGTATAGAAAAAGAAAGTTGACAATAGAAAAATTGAAGTCAACACGTTTGTCATAAAGTTTCAAATGTAGCCTTTCGTGTGTATAAGTCTAAATATGAAACAATACTTGAAAAATCAGTCGTGTCTCTTATTTCAAGGTTACTAGGATAGATGGACTTCACATAGTCTCCAAATTTAGAATTGTAAAGAGACAGAACGTCATCTATATATATATATATATATATATATATATATGTGTGTGTGTGTGTGTGTGTGTGGAGTTGAATGAATTAACGACAATCTTCTCTCAATATTTAATAAGGTTTTGCATTAATTCTGCTTCATTTGAAAAAATAAACAAATTAACAAGCAGTAACAACTGCCAGGTACACACCTCTTATAGACATGTTTCACCAGATGACTGCTATATAAGGAGCTAAGATGTTAAATGAATGCAGACAAACCTTTATTGTATTTACAGCTAATCAACAGTTCAGGTGCTAATCCTTCAGTAGCATCCAGCCTCACTCATTTGATTCGCCAGTTTTCAAATAGCTTTTGGATTGTGATTTAGACATGGATTGATGTGTTCATTTTTTATTATACATGTTATCAAATTTATATTAAATGTCACATGAGGACAGAAAGATTTGTTCCCAAAATTTGTACTTCGATTAAGGAATATACACATGCTGATGAGTTAGCAGATGTGGTAATGGCGAACTCTGGTCTAAGAAAGGATTAGCTAGCTACTACTAAAAGCAGCATTCGGAGTGATAGCTCCTTTGATTACCGACAAAACCTTTCCACAGATTTTAAAAGCATTAAGAATGGATGCCATGCAATATTGTGTAAAATTGTTGTTGATGTTATGGACTATAAATAATCAGTGATGATAACAGATAAAAACAGGACAGTAATGCTGTTCTGGCTGAGGGCAAACCAAAGCAGGACGGTAAAACAGTGGCTGTTCTGTCTGTGGACATATCGAAACAGGACGGTAAAGCTGTGCCTGTTCTGTCTGACGACATGTCAAAGCAGGACAGTAAAGCTCTGGCTGTTCTATTTGAGGGCATATTAAAGCAGGACGGTAAAGTTGCGGCTGCTCTATTTGAGGGCATGTCAAAGCAGGACAGTAAAGCTGTGGCTGTTCTGTTTGAGGACAGATTTAAGCAGGACAGTAAAGCTCTGGCTGTTCTGTTTTATCAAACCAGTGTTGGGTATAAGGTTATTTATTTGACCATAGAGAGAGGCTGAGTGGGCTTAGCATTGTGATTAAAAGCAAATCTACACAAATCATATTATATGACTTTCCTAGCTTAGCACTCTTAGAAATGGCAATACTTAGACCGTTTTCAGAAGAATAGCTTCTTTAATTATTATTTTATTGATTTGTTGATTATTATAGTGAAACATTAATGTTACACTATCATTTATAACTGACCAAAACACAATTACATGAGGCAAAATCATAAACATCAGCATATATAAAAAGGAAACTATTCTGGCAGCTATCTTGTCCGCCATCTTTGATTTCTTAAATTCCCCAAAGCAGCTAGGGTGTTATCATGCAGTTTCTGATTAGAGACATGTTGCAGAACAAATTTATGTAAACACATTTTGTGCGGACTCTTTTTATAGGTTATGTGTAAAAACAGCATTTGTCATTCGGACTATATATGCAATGTTTAAACATTAAAACCAAGTAAAGCACTACTCATTCGTCGTCATTATTACTGTGTCTATCACTGGAATAATACACAATTCTATTTGGACATAATTCATCATCACAACCACAAATATCTGTACACAAAACGCCATCCTTTTAACATTTACAAATAAATCGAATCCTATTTTTACAGCGCCATTTTATGCAAATAAAATTGTTTTAAATAATGGGGTAGGGGAAATTTTTAATACATGTTACTAACTTGTTTGACAACCAAAGTGTTCATTAAATACCTCATACAAACAGTATATCATAGACAAAAGTCACTCCATATAATATGTATGTTTTTCTGTTCATTTTTGTAAAATAAATTATTGACCAATTTTACACATTTTGGGGTAGGGGAAACATTTTCGTCATCTTAAGCCGTTATTCGCGACTGTTTCAACAGATTTTAGATTATTTACATTGACAATAGGTATGGCTTACATTATAAAACAAGTTTTATAGAATTGGAGCATTAGGTAATAGTACAGAATGATTGATACGACAAATTATTAGTAAAAACGCATAATTTTAGGATTTTTCTGTGTTAAATTTTCATATTTTAAAAGAAAATGTTAATTTAAATATCATATTATAGTTGTATTTTATTGTACAAGATGTGTCGATAATAAAATGTCTAAAAAATATAATATTTATTGATATAGTCGCTAAAATACCCATTAATGATATTTTAGGAATTTTACTCAAACTTTAAGGGGGGGGGGTCACATATAAAATGAGGCTGTCAAAAAAATTTGCACCACTTTCAGGTTTAACATTCACCTTTTTTCACTTCTCTATACCAATTTTTAACCAAGGCATAGTTAGAAATTTTCTAGCTGATGATTGGTTAAACAAACTTTTATCCTAAGCCTCTTTATAGAATTAGCCTGGACACTATATGTTTATAGTTAATATGTTAAAATAACTACAGAAGGGTTGGAGTATCTGAAATACGTACTCCTATACTGAAAAATGTAGTTCTAAATACAAATTATAACAAAATAAGTCAACTAGTTTTTATATTTGACTTTTAGGGTCTCTTTGTTTTACTTGCTAGCTCATGAAAAAATGCGTTAGCTAGGCGTGTTGCGTTAGATTATGAAGATTCTCATGGTAAAAAAAGGAAATCTATAAGAATTAAAGGGGTATAAAAGAATGTTTTATAACGTGTAAAGCGAGTATTTTTACTACGAGGGGAGGTCAAAAAGTTCATGGAACGGGGTATATATTGCCGCAACAAACCATACATTATATTATTATTTTTCAATATAGTCCCCATTTACTCCAATGCACTTAGCCCACTTTTCTTTCAGACTGTCTATACCTTTGAAATATACATTTTCGGTTTGGTCCTGAAACAATGCCTCTGTGGCAGCTTTAAGTCCATCATCATCAGGAAATCTGATTTCCCGTAAATGGGATTTCAAATTTCTAAATAGGAAATACTTACTAGGTGCCAAATCAGGACTTTAGGGTGGGTGATTAAGTTGTTCGAACTTGCATTCAAGAATCGCTGCTTGTGCAATCCTTGACTTGTGCACAGGAGCATTGTCGTGAAGAAGCAATATCCCTCGGCTCAACTTTCCCCTCCTTTTTAAGTTAATAGCAGCTTTCACCTGCTCCATTAGATCATAATAGTAATAAAGCCCCAGTGATAAATATTTCAGCAGGTTTATAATTGATTAACAGAACGCCCTTAGAATCCCAAAATACATTGGCCATGACTTTGCCAGCTGATGGTTGGGTTTTGAATTTCTTTGGTGGGGGTGAGCCAATGTGCTTTCATTGCATGGACTCTTTTTTGAATTCTGGGTCCCAATGATGAATCCATGTTTCATCACCAGTTACTAAACGTAAATGGAAGCTCTCCGGGGTATCACTATAAATACCAAGATGCTCCCGACTTGACTGGAGTCTTTGGAAGCGATCCTGCACATTAAGGTTTCTGGGGACCCATCTTGCGGATACTTTTGACATCCCAAGATGCTCGTGGATAACCGTGTATACACTTCCATATGAAATGTCACACTCCCTAGCTATGTCATCAATTCTAATTCGACGATAATTCATGATGAGGGTCTCCATAGACGTGAAAATTTTTTTTGTGTTGGCATCAGCTGGCCGACCTGACCGTGGGTCATCCTTCAGTGAGGTGCGCCCACGTTTAAATTCAGCTGACCATTTTGCCACTGTGGAATAGGCAGGAGCACTCTCACCGTACAACTCGACAATTCGCCGGTGAATTTCTTTGGCATTTGATCCCTCTACTGGGAGGAACTTTATTTCATTGCTTGATGGTCACCAACTTTGAATGCTTTTGAGAATTACACAAATATGTTGTGACAAATAAACTTGATTTATTAAAAATGGCGGAATGTTGTGTTGTCTAAATAAGTAAAGAAAATGTGTGTTACGCGTATATAAATGAGGTATTTCTTAGCTGCACTTGGATCGTGGATGGCTGATAGACTGAAGTGGCGTTGCTGGTTCTATGCAATGAATACCGGGTATTGTGTTTGTGAACAAAATGTTAAAATACACAATCAATACCAAACAACCTTTATTTTTGTAGTCCGACGTAAAGCCGACTCATACACGACAAAGAACGACCAGGATAATTACCGACATTTTGACAAACTGAACATCCTTGAATGCACGAAAATGTGAATTTTTATGCCAAGTAATTGTACGCTATACTTGAACAATTCATTTATTGCTAAAACCTTTGAAAATACATGCTCAATGTTAATGATAATTCAACTTTTTAC
The DNA here is from genome assembly GCA_021292105.1 of Anadara kagoshimensis. Taxonomy (NCBI): domain Eukaryota; kingdom Metazoa; phylum Mollusca; class Bivalvia; order Arcoida; family Arcidae; genus Anadara; species Anadara kagoshimensis. Next base: position 15,068,764 of record CM037865.1, read on the forward strand.
AATAGTTGCAATTCATTAATCCGTACAGTAACTTTTTTTAATTGATACTGTACATGTTCAATAATCCGGACAGTCGGTCAAAAGTCACAGCCTGACGAAACAGTTTTCGTATGCATACACGGGGGCATAGGGAAAAAAAATTCAAACATGTTTGCAAATAAGTATATTTAGTTCTTGTTTAAAACGGTGAAATCATTTATATACGACGTCAACTCGTGTGTAAAAATGTAGGACTCCATGATTGCTGCGATGATTGTCGTCTCTAACATCAAACTGAAATCAATTTGGTCTCAACAGATGTGATATTTACATAGCATCATATGTATGTTCTTACCCCCGAATAGTGTTGAAATCTCGCTATCACTGGTTTAAACACAACAGATGCATTTTTTCGCTCGGCTGAAGCTGACCCGTCCTGCAATAATTTTTTCTCTCGCCGTACAGTTCACAACATCCGAAATAGTGGACTGTACGCCCATTCACTGTGCGTTTGTCACCATTAGATTGATAAAGATTTAGTTTTTATTTAGCGATAAAATTAAAGACGTTCAATGAAATATATAACGTTAAGAAAGATGATAATTGTATTTTATTTCACACGCAGCCGGTGTAGCAAGCTAAGCAGAACGTGCTAACCCTTCCTTGGAACCCGGTCTCCTTTCCCTGATAGAAGTTAAAAAATCAAATTAATTTGGCAGTTTATGCTGTTTTTTGGACATGAAGTAGTATGTTTTTGATTAACAAATACGCAAATGTATAATGGTGTCGACGGGATATTTGATATTGATAAAAGCATGAATGTCTACTGTTCACGTTAATAGATTTTGTCTTTGACTTTAAGGTGTCGTGGTGACCCACAGGAATAGGATGATATGAAGATGTCTTAACAAGAATTCAAAAGTCCAAGCAAAAATATGTAACACTAGACAATTTAGTAAAACGTATGCATCTCATAAACTTCGTATTTTAGCAACATAAGTTTTGAGAGACTTAACAAACCTTGGCTTGAATAAATCCCTGAAGAAAAAATTTCATCTACAGGTTGTTGCTACATTCCATTCATGAAGAAAATTGAGAACAGAAAAAAGAAATAACCACACTGTCATATTGCTTCAAATATAGCTTTAACATTCGTGGGTGTTATAAATGTGCCAATATATGAGACAGAAATTGAAGAATCAACTGTATTTCAAACGTTCACTAAAATTGATAACATTAACATACTCTCCCAAGTCAGGATTTTTAATCTATATATTTGTAACACTGCTTTGCATAAAATTTCATGACATGAAATAAAACCAATAACCTAGCCATTGTGGACAGTTTGTGTCCCTTTGATCACCGACTATCGATTGGAAAATTGCATTCCAAACATTACCTTTAAGGTTTTTTAAATAAAGTCGGACGATGTTATGACCACGTATTTTTATACCAGTATAACCGTACGCATGCAACTTCGTACATCGAATGAATAGGGTTAAATAGTCCAATTTAGAATTAAATCAAAATTTAATGATATTCTTCCAAAACGTTGTTGTCTAAATGATGGATGATCGATGTTGTATCGTGTTGAACTGCAATAACGATCCAACCGTGTGGCTAATACAAAGTGGCGGATCTAAAAACGTACATGTGCATTTATGTTTTCGATCAAAATAATCTATTATATGACCAACATATGACAAATTCTTTTGTTTATACTTTAATTATCACTAACTATGAATATAGCCAATCATGAAGTTATAAAGCCCATGCACATGCATATTTTAAAATAAAGGTATAAAAATGCATGGTAATGACACATTTGTTATTGACACGTACGGAGCAATAACCACTTAAAACATTTATCATTTTGATTTTGGTATATTTATTATATTTTTGGTTGCAGGCGTATGGTGCTTCAAAATAACTAGAATCTCTGTTTAACACGATATTTATAATAACAAGCTTACCGTTTATGTAAACGAATGAAAAGTAAATGATTTGTTTTTGACATTCCTTCAATTTCAAATGAGTGATAGGAGTGTAAAGTGAGAAACAATTAATATTTTTACACTAGACTGAGAGTAAGCATCAAAATGGTCAAATGTTCCTTAGAATTACAAATTAGTTTATTCCAGATGTAGGACAGACGAATAAACTGAAACTGACGACTGTAACAATTTGTTTAACTATTGCTGAGAATATTTTAGTAATAAAGACTTTCTTATGGTTGGAAGACAACTATCCAAACAAAAAACCCTTAAAATGCATCTAAGGTAGAAGCATTAGTAATTAATTAAGAATCTTCTATTGTCGAGGGTCAATGAAGACGTTATTAATTAAGTGTAATGAATTACAGATGCAGGTGATATACTTTATTACTTTACTGCTGGAGGTAAGATGAAACGGATATACACTGAAGTCCGTTATCCTAAAGGAACTCTTGAGAATGTACCCTTGAATAGTCCTTCCTGCAAAATTGTGGATGTCGCTATAGATCCTGTGGATAAACGAGTGTTTTTTTGGATATATCCCGAAGGCTTATACAGTTGGCACAGTTCATGTAAGTATCTTCTCATAGCATGAGAAAGCAAATCGCATGGTAAAACCAATGCATTATTGAACATCTCAAACCTAAATTTAGCTTTAGATTGTTAATAATCCAGATAACAAACACAAACAACAACAAAATCTTCCCGCGGGAAAATGCGTATTTAAGACGTACTCCAGTTTGACTAAACTGAGGTTTTTAACTGTTAAGCCAAACCGTTTAGTTTTAATTCATGATATTAGCATGAACTACACTTTTTTGATAACTGATCCGTATAACTTGACTTCATACAATTCATCAGAATTAAAATTTGATCAAAGTCTATAGCAATTTAACCCTATCCTTTACGATTAAATGTATCTCGGTAAATTGTGATTTCGCTCATGTTGTCATCCGAATAGCAAGTATATCATCAAATATTTCTTTCTGGTAAAAAAACACCTACAAGTTTTGTCCTAAAAGTCTGAAAATGTTAATCATGTGTTTATGTGGGTCTTTTCATTGGCATTTTGCCACCAAATTATGTAACCACGGTTTCTTTAATCAGAAGATGCTGTTTATTTTCAGCAGAAATAAAGTAAGTTTTTTCCTTGAAATAGTTAATTGCAATTTTCTCGCTACATGTTGAGGTTTAGGTCTACTTGGAGAACGTCGTCATCTCTTCAAAGTAATATTTGCATTCCCGATTGCTCCCCTTAATTTGTATACACGACAATTATTACATTTTACACTTTTATTGCAGCATGCGGTATTGATATGTGGTACCGCTGAATATATCAATATCACGCGAATATCAATCAAGTTTACTTTAGGATATATAGGGATTAAATAAATTCCATTTCACTTCAGTATTTAAGTATCCTACCACTATCGCTCTAGAAAATATAAGTGTTCATTCTCATTCGCCCACCGTCACACACGTTTTCTGTACTTTTCCTAAATGCTTGAAGATATTGAACTAATATTTGGTATGCTATTCTCCAACTTTGGGTTAAAGTTTAAGTTTCGTATTGATGATATTATTAGTCCTTGGGTTTTAAAACTTCTTCAAAGACACAATGTCTTGCATTCTGTTTTAATACTTGCACATATTGAAACAATATTTGGTATTTGAACCTACCATCATTAGATCCACGTTGTTCTATTCTATTGTTTAATTGTGTTTGAATAAAATTAATTTGCTTTCTTTCAGAGTGAATTATGTGAATGAACAGAAAAAATGTTTTTGCAAATTAAAACCTCATATAGTGTATCATTGTACACATTCTTGTAAAGGTTAGAGTAAAGTGCTCTTTTTATTTGCCGGAAGAAGACTAAATAATACATATACAATACTTTCAGAATAATTTTTATTTTCAAAATAAATTTGAATATCGGTTTACTAAAAACATCCATGTTAGACTAGAGGTGTGAATGACTACATGAACTATAACTAATTATATAAGTTGAGGGACATAAATCATTCTACTAGGTTTATCTGTATATATACATTTTGCAACTGCATAACATAGACTTATGATTAGTATGTTTTATAACTTTAGGATGAACAATATTGCATTTATAAATAATGTAAATATTTAATTCGTTACATATGAAAAATTGTTTGTTACCTTACTCCTACATTAAAGATTTGAAGCCATCTATCAAAACCTTGAAACCAAAGTGACCCAACATTCATAACTGTGTGAAGACATTGAAGTCATGTTTTGACAGGTGTAAGCAATAAACGCATAGTCCTAACTACACGCAAATCTTGTGTCATAAAATTTAGATAATGTTAAATATGTAAAACTATTTGAGATTTTTATTAATGGAAGAGGCAATTTCCCAAGTGGTTTTAAAATTACCGTGATTAACTTTAAAGTTAATATTAAATCAAGCTGAATAAAACTGACTGTAATTAAACATATTTGTATATATAGTTTAACATTAGATATTATAAGAAATATTTATATATGATCCGTGGGCGTACGTGTTCCGAGTTACATATATATTTGTACTGTGACCTTTTTCTTAAATCAATTAATTTGTTAAGATAGATCTAGGAATCATAATTCCCTATATGACATTGAGTAGATATGTAAGGATAGAAATAAATATGAAGTGCTAAATATTCCAAACAATAAAAAGTAATGACGCTTTTAAAAAAAAAATCTGTACCGTTAGTGTAACTCGCAACACGCGGTCCCACTGACATTATTGCGTTAAGTATAATATTAGTAGACTCTGACTTAATAGTTATATATTGCACCCGTTATGAATGTGTAGGAAATATATAATTTACCTCCGACTTCTCTAGCGAACATGGGATATGTACAGCGAAATATGAGACTGGTCTACAAAAGTAAACAATCCGGACTGTTTCGTATCCGTATCGCGTGCTGATTTGTCTTTTCCTATGAAATAGTTACTTCTGACTTATAGCAAAGTAACATGGTTTTATGTTAACATAGTTAATTCGGTAATATTCTCAAAGTCAGACTGACATCTTTTATTTAATTTTTAACGGTCGTTTGTATAGGTATGTTCTGTTGACTTCAGACCTTGAAGATATATGTCTGTCGCGCAAATGTCGGTAAGGTGTCTCTTGTAATTACTCATTTTTTACTATAGACCTGTAGCAAGATGATCTGATTCTCGAAACGTTCTAGAATTATACATAACTTAGAATAAACTAATGTTTTATACAATAGCCATAATTAATGTAAACTTATGATTGAAGATATAATTATTAAGTCAGAGCGGAGTCCACTTTACCTATCGATTCTTAGTTAGTTAGTCCTAATGTCCCAGAAAAAGAGATTTAGTGTAGTTTAAATTTGCTCGAGTAGCATGGTCTTTTCGAAATTATCTTTTTTTGTTTTTTTTAGTATTTGTTCAGTGTTATGAATGCGAGTGTGTGAGGCATATAATGCATCAAAGTACAATATTGAATTCATTTACATATCTACATGGCAGTTAAAATATTTTCTATGAATTGCAGCGGGCTTGGGGACTTAGGCAAATAGGGGGATGTTCTTAATTACCTTAAAAGTAAAAACTCATTTTATTGTCTACAAGACACTCATTTAACTGTATCGGAAGAGATTTTATGAAGAAGTAGTGGGGCTATGAAGTATTTATTAGTCCAGGAAAATCAAACTCTAGGGGCTGTTGTATATTGTAAAATAATAATTTTGAATATGAGGTTAAGCAAATTAAGATTGATAATGAAGGTAATTTTTTGGGGTTATGTCTTTTATTGGAGAAAAAAATTGAAGTATTATTAATTTGTATGTATGGTCTAAATAAGGACAATCCATCATTCTATGTAAACTGTAACAGTATTGTTGAACTTTTTAACCCTGAATTTGTAGTGATGTGTGGGAACTGGAATCGTTTTCAGGATTTTAATCTAGACTGTTTTAATTACAGAAAAATAAATAACCCTAAGGCAAGGAATGAAATATTAAATTTAAAACCAAGTTAAACCCTAGTTGATCCTTTGAGAATAAGCTTTCCATTTATTAAAAAATACACCTGTAATAGGAAAGAACCTGTGCAAATGGCAAGATTAGATTTTTTTTAATCTCACAAGAACTGTTATCATATGAATTATACCAGGATATAGAACAGATTACTCTGGCATAATATTAAATCTAGATATATATATACTTTTGCTAAGGGTACGGGTTTTTTAAAGTTTAATAATTTATTGCTTAATGATGGTGTTTATGTTGAAAATGTAAAAAATGTTATTAAACAAACCATTGAAGAATATTCAGCATCTCCGTATAATATAATTTTTTTTCAATCTATACACCCTAGTGATAATTATTTTCAAATAAACGATCAATTATTTTTTGAGATGTTACTACTTAACATAAGAAGAATGACTATTCCATACAGCGTAAATAGAAAATTTGTCAGGGAAAATAAGCAAATTCAGCTAGAAAAGCAAATTGAATATTTAAACGATAAAATAACTAATGCCCCTTACGATATTAACATACAAGAACAATTAGCATTAAGGAAAAAGGAGTTAGAACAATTAAGACAGGAATATATGAAAGGATTAATTTTTCGAACAAAAAGTAAATGGATTTAGGATGGGGAAAAATCTACAAAGTATTTTATAAATTTGGAAAAAATAAATTATGTCAATAAAACTATTAATAGGATAATTAAAAATAATGGTGTAGAAATTACTAATCAGCAGTCAATATTAAAAGAAATAGCTACCTTTTATAAGAATCTGTTTTCAAATAAGAATAAGGAGCTAATCGATGTAGATTTAGATGAAATACTTAGTGAACATACTGTACCAAAATTGGACAATATTACTAAACAAAATCTTGAATGTACTCCGACATTTGAGGAAATAAGTAACGCTTTAAAAATATGAAAAATGATAAAACGCCTGGGTCAGATGGTTTCACAGTAGAATTTTATAGATTTTTTTGGAAAGATATTTGGCCATTTCTTTAACGATCAATAAATTAGTTTTTAGATAGGTTTTTTATCTCAAACACAGAGAGAGAGGGTGTCATAACATTACTGCCTAAAGGGGATAAACCCAGAGGACAGCTTAAGAACTGGTGACCTATTACTCTACTAAATGTAAGTTATAAGATATTGTCTGCTTGTATAGCCCATAGAATAAAACAAGTCTTAACTATATTAATACATGATAATCAAAAAGGTTTTATGTCAGGAAGATTTATAGGTAAAATACACGAATACTTTATGATTTATTATATTCTTCTGAACAAAATAATATACCAGGATAATTTGTACTGATTAATTTTGAAAAGGCATTTGATTCAGTCTCTTGGAAATTTATTAATGAAACATTAGAATTTTTTTAATTTTGGACAGAATATTAGGAAGTGGGTTAAAATCTTAAAGGTCACCGGTCACCAAAAACCGATTTTTTTTTAGTACTATTTTCCGAAATATTACATCATAAAAAGTCGATTTAGCCACAAATAACATTTTTTAATCATTTTTGTCCTTTTCTATAGCGTAAATTAAAGTCCCGAAACTATTAAAAAACTGTGTTATCTCCCTTTGGTAGTAAAAGGCCACAAAACCGGAAGTGACACAGAAGGTGTTATCCCAGCTATTTAGTACATGCAGCTTGTATAGTGAACTGCATTTATTACCCAGATTTATCGGAAATAAATTTTAGTGTTTTCATAAATTTATTTAATTTTTAGCATATGGGTATTTCAGTTTCCTTCAGCAGAAAAAATAGATAAAAAATAAACATAATAATAAGAAATAAAGAAAGAAAAAAAACTATATTTGTGTTTGCTCTAAGTATGATATACTATTTACTAATACTTTTACAAACATAATTTTACATTTCTTTTGAAATTTATTTATTTATTTATTTATTAATCACAACAAATAATTAAAGAACCCAAAATTTCCGTTTTTAATTTAAATTATTGTTCACATTAATTTTTATTAATATTTAATATCATTTTTATTATCTTTACATATCTCTTTGAGTAATTTATTTATTTATTTATTTATCTATCACAACAAATAATTAAAGAACCCAAATTTCCGTTTTTTATTTAAAATATTGTTCACATTAATTTTTATTAATATTTAATATCATTTTAATTATCTTTGCATAACTCTGATTAATTAATTAATTAAGTTATTAATTAATTAATTTTTTTATTTATTTATTTATATCTATCTATCATAAGGAATAATAAAAAGAACCCATTTTTTTGTTTTTTATTTAAAAAAAATCTTTTCTTCGCTCTAGTACAGATATATTATGACCTCAAATTGATTTTAATTCATATTTATTTTAGAAATTGTCCCATTTTTAATTCCTTTTTAGACTAAAATCAAAGATTTATTATTATTATTATTATTATTATTATTATTATTATTATTATTATTTACCTATGTAATGAATAAAAAAATTAAAACCCACGTTTTCGGGTTGAATCTGGGTCCAAGACCTGTAGTTTTTTTGTACAACGAAAATATCAAAATAAAGGTTTGCAAATAATTTCTTATTGTCTCTCAAATAAAATATTTCACCCCAGTACTACTTAAATATGAAAACAATTTCAATTCAATAGCTTCTTATTACTTATTTGCAGTAATTTTAATAATAGTAATCATCATCATCATCATCATCATCATCATCATCATCATCATCATCATCATTATTGTTTCCATGATAAAAGGAAAAAAAATCATATAATAACTTTATTACGCTTAATTGCAATGAAATGAAAAGAACGTCATCAAAATGTGATACCATTGGGATTACGCTCGACTAACTAAGGACTCAAAACTCGAGTGAATCTTTCTTTCATTTATTCACTATAAATTAATATCGTTCAAAGTGTGATTTACACCCCCTCACATACCAGTAATTAAGAGATTATCAATATGCTACATTTGGAAACATCCTGTTTAGAAGTAGACATCTACCACATGTAATTAACAGAGTTTACCTTACAATATGCAACACTAACTGACACGTGCGTATATCTTTATGATATACCCGGTAAATGTTATTTGTCATTTTTGATGGATTATGAAAATCGAATAAATTAAAGTTAAATTAGATTAGTTAATTTGAACAAGACTTACGTCTCTGTTTGAACGTGTGAATTGGTGAACTGAATGAATAACGGAATTAAATTAATTTTGAAAGTTAAAATTGTTTAAAATTTATTTATTTGACTGATTTCATTCATAATAATTTGAATTGTCTTCAATGAAAATGTCGCTCTTATTTCCCTGACTTATCTCGTTATGTTTAATCTGAATACATTCAAAACAATTAAAAAGCTGCATGAAGGACTTGTGTAAATCTGGCTTTAATTTGTTCTGAATTTTGTGGAAAAAATATGTTCATCGGTCATTTTGATTTTATTATATCCAAACTTCACAAAATATATCATTTTGACTTGAAATCAAACTTTAAAAGCCTTCAAAACACCACACAAACCCATATGTAATATATGGATACATATATAGATTTTGTGTCTTTCCTCAGCAGCTTAACACCATGTACGTCATCAATTAGGTCGCCGGAAAGTTACGAGCGGTGTCGGAAACTACCGAGTATTAGCAGTTCGTTTAGGTAAGGTTTTAGTGTATTACAGGTAAATGTAAGGCGTGGAAAACCGTCAGACACATCGATATTGACTATTCTATCCATAGGAATGCAAAATAAGATGATAAGAAAGGAAAGGATGTAAAGGGTATAATAGTTGCAGTATACAGATGATACAACCATGACTTTGGACGGATCTGAAAAATCTTTAAGAACTACATTGAATATTTTGGATCATTTTGCAAAATACTCTAGTTTGAAGCCAACTATTGAAAAAACATGCTGTATTTGGATAGGAACATAAAAATTTGAAATTAAAATTTGATTAGATTTACCATTAACATGGGAGCAAAATTTATTTTAAAATATTAGGTATTAATTTCAGTGTCAACTTGGAGGAAATGGTTCAGTTAAATTATTATAGTAAAATTAGGGAAATTTCAAGATCAATAAATATATTGTCAAAAAGAACATTACCAAGCCTTGGAAAGATTACAGTGGTAAAATCATTACTGATTCCTAAACTTACTCACCTTTTCATAAGCCTTCCTTCCCCTAACAAGAACATTTTAAAAACAATAGGAACAATGTTATATAATTACATTTGGGGTGGTAAAATTGATAGAATTTCTAGAAATAAAATTGTTCAAGACTTTGAAAAAGGGGGGTGTAAAATGATACATTTAACTTCGTTCATAAAATCATTGAAATTAAGATGGATCCGTAGACTGTTGGTGATTGGAGATGAGTCAGATTGAAAAAAAAATTCTTAGAAGTTATCGAAAGTGAAAACTTTTTTCATTTTGCTAGTGAGTTTTATAAAATATTAGCTAATCACATAAATAATTGTTTTTGGAAAGAAGTTATAATATACCTAAGAGAATTTATAAATATATCATGTTCAAGGGTCACATATCAGTCTTTGTGGTATAATACAGAAATATTAATAGGGGGTAAACCTGTAATATTTAATAACTGGAACGAACATGGTATTTGGTTTATTAGTGATTTGTTAGACACCAATGGGAATTTTATGAATTATCAAGAATTTTGCAGTCTGAATAATTTTTATCCACCATTTACAGAATTCTTTGAAATAAAAATGGCAATTACAAGGAAAAGTTTAAATGGGAATCATAACAGAACAATTTACCCTTTCACTCCACCATTTATTTCATTGTTATTGAAAAAAGGTAAGGGAACTGAGGGTATATATGATATATTCATAGAAAAGTTAAATTTCAAATCAAGTGTTGAGACAAAGTGGGAGGTTGAGCTAAATTTCAATAAAAATGAGACTTACTGGAGAACTGTTAATTATCACAGTTTAATTATTTTTCATGGTGTAAAATTAAGGTGGTTTCAGTATAGTGTTATACATAGGATTGTGGCAAGCAATAAATATTTATTTAACATTGGAATTAGTGAAACCCAATTAAGCACTTTATGCAATAGGGAACCTGAATCAATAACACACCTCTTTTGGTAATGTAACACTGTAGAAACTTTTTGGAATAATTTAAAAAAATGGATATATACAAAAAACGGGTAAAAATATAAAATTTACAGTAAAAAATGTGATATTGGGCATACATAATAAAGATACATATGTAATAAATTTAATATCACTTTTAGCAAAATGTTATATATTTAAACAGAAATTGAAAAAAAGAGAAACCTGTTATCAGTATATTTAAATATGAATTTAAAAGATATTACATTCATGAGAAACATATGGCACGTAGAAAATCATGTTTAGAAAAAATCAAAAACAAACATACTAATCCATTTCCGAATCACAATCCAGAAGCAAAGTAAAACCTTTGGAACTGACAAGTAGGTTAGACACGTGAACTTCCACCAGGGAAGTGAGGCCGGGTGCTCCGGAAGGGTAAGCACCTCCTGTTTAGCTAGCTACACCCGCCACGTGTGTAATCAAAATTGTGTGAAAAGAACATGGAACTATGAGACGTCAAATATATCCAAGGCAATCCTGGACACAGAGACATCAAACTTATCAACAATACTGTGATGACGGCCATAAAACTTTTGAGGGCCTTGATAAGCCTAGGCTTGCAATATCCCTGAGTCAACAATTTATTTGCAAGCAGCTTACTTCGTTGTACAAAGTCCCCGTAGTGGGAAAAAGCTCTACCATAGCGTATTAATTGGGAAACAAATACACCATAAGCAGGAGAAGCAGGTATATTGCTGCAAAAAAAGGAAAATTGACAATAGAAAAATTGAAGTCATCACGTTTGTCATAAAGTTTCAAATGTAGCCTTTCCTGTGCGTCATAATTCAGGTATAAGTCTAAATATGAAGCAGAACTTGAGGAATCAGTCGTGTCTGTTATTTCAAGCTCACTAGGATAGATGACATTTACATAGTCTCCAAATTTAGGATTGTTAAGAGACAGAGATTCATATAGTATGGTTGGGTTTTGTATCCCTGATCTCTGAATAGAGATAGTCATAGATAGTCATTAAATTACAGAGTATTAACCTTTTAACAGTATAACATAGGTATATACATGTATGTTTGGGTGTGTGTTTATATATGTTTGTATATATGTAAACACACATGTATATCTATGTACAAGATAGACTATTATGTATATGTGTGTATGTTTTCATTGATGAACTTGCATTATGCACACTTGCATAATGTTTATAGGTGGGTATGAGTATGTGTACGTGTATATAGATGTATACCGAGGGTTACATGTATACATAAGGTGTGTATATTTGTGTATACCAAGGGTTACATTATTCACGAAAAAACAAAAATGGCCATTTAAAAGCATATGAAAATACACAAAACACAGTATATTTTTACATTATTAATTAATGTTTCATGATCTGGATATAAAAATATACTGATATTATTGTAAAAATATCTGCAAATCTTTGGGAATTCAAAACCTTATAAGAGCTGAATATGACAGTTCTGTTTAACAATCTAATGTATCCTGGAACTAGCATCGGTTTCCATAACATTGTGGAATGCTCAAAGAGAGATACATGTAACTCTAAATCATGGTTAATTAACATTTTGTGCATTAGCATACCTTCATTTTAGCAGTCGCACCACTTAAACGGACGAGTACGTAAACAGAGTTTTTTTCCCTTGCTGTGCAGATTCGATGCGCAATGACAAATCCCGAAAATGTCTTTTAAATGTAACAGATTCGAAACTGGCGTCTATTCTCCCGATGACATTTAAGTAGATAGGAATATCAATATTATGGAAATAATGTGACATACTTCAAGTATTGTAATCAAATCGTAAGTCCAGAATTATTGGTTTCTAACATAGTTCCACTATAATGAACAAATCAGAATATAAATGTGATTTTGACCCCTAAGATATTACACTCCGCATAACGTCCGAACGCTAGACCCCGACCATTACCCGCTCTACATTGTGGCATTACACCGTATTGGTATGATATCTTTCTGTTAAGATCAAAAAGGACAAAGAAGACAAGAATATTATATAATATTTTGGGGCATGTTTTACATATTAATTTTAATTGTAAATGTAAAATTACACACAATATAAGCAACATGATAATGGCGATTATTTGTGTTTATAATATAAAAGTAGACATAACGTACGTGTACTTTCTTTTCAGTATCCGGAACAGGAGTAGAAAAAATAGATCATATAGAAATGTGTAAGTAAAATTTCAATACATTATTGAAATCCTAAACTTTCTTTCTGTATTCTGTAAAGAGAATGTGTATATATGTAAACACACATGTATATATATGTACAAGAGACTATTATGTATATGTGTGTATGTTAACATTGATTAACTTGCATTATGCACACTTGCATAATGTTTATAGGTGGGTATGAGTATGTGTACGTGTATATAGATGTATACCGAGGGTTACATGTATACATAAGGTGTGTATATTTGTGTATACCAAGGGTTACATTATTCACGAAAAAACAAAATGGCCATTTAAAAGCATATCAAAATACACAAAACACAGTATATTTTTACATGATTAATTAATGTTTCATGATCTGGATATAAAAATATATTGATATTATTGTAAAAATATCTGCAAATCTTTAGGAATTCAAAACCTTATAAGAGCTGAATATGACAGTTCCGTCTAACAATCTAATGTATCCTGGAACTAGCATCGGTTTCCATAACATTGTGGAATGCTCAAAGAGAGATACATGTAACTCTAAATCATGGTTAATTAACATTTTGTGCATTAGTATACCTTTATTTTAGCAGTCGCACCACTTAAACGGACGATTACGTAAACAGAGTTTTCTTCCCTTGCTGCGCAGATTCGATGCGCAATGACAAATCCCGAAAATGTCTTTTAAATGTAACAGATTCAAAACTGGCGTCTATTTCTCCCGATGACATTTAAGTAGATAGGAATATCAATATTATGGAAATAATGTGACATACTTTAAGTATTGTAATCAAATCGTAAGTCCAGAATTATTGGTTTCCAACATAGTTCCTTGTTTCAAACATCACTATAATGAACAAATCAGAATATAAATGTGATTTTGACCCCTAAGATATTACACTCCGCATAACACCCGACCGCTAGACCCCGACCATTACCCGCTCTACATTGTGGCATTACATCGTAATGGTATGATATCTTTCTGTTAAGATCAAAAAGGACAAAAAGACAAGAATATTATATACTATTTTGGGGCATGTTTTACATATTAATTTCAATTGTAAACGTAAAATTACACAAAATATAAGCAACATGATAATGGCGATTATTTATGTTTATAATATAAAAGTAGACATAACGTACATGTCTTTTCTTTTCAGTATCCGGAACAGGAGTAGAAAAAATAGATCATACAGAAATGTGTAAGTAAAATTTCAATACATTATTGAAATCCTAAACTTTCTTTCTGTATTCTTTACAGAGAATGAGTATATATGTAAATACACATGTATATCTATGTACAAGAGAGACTATTATGTATATGTGTGTATGTTTTCATTGATTAACTTGCATTATGCACACTTGCATAATGTTTATAGGTAGGTATGAGTATGTGTACGTGTATATAGATGTATACCGAGGGTTACATGTATACATAAGGTGTGTATATTTGTGTATACCAAGGGTTACATTATTCACGAACAAACAAAAATGACCATTTAAAAGCATATGAAAAAACACAAAACACAGTATATTTTTACATTATTAATTAATGTTTCATGATCTGGATATAAAAATATACTGATATTATTGTAAAAATATCTGCAAATCTTTAGGAATTCAAAACCTTATAAGAACTGAATATGACAGTTCTGTCTAACAATCTAATGTATCCTGGAACTAGCATCGGTTTCCATAACATTGTGGAATGGTCAAAGAGAGATACATGTAACTCTAAATCATGGTTAATTAACATTTGTGCATTAGCATACCTTCATTTTAGCAGTCGCACCACTTAAACGGACGATTACGTAAACAGAGTTTTCTTCCCTTGCTGCGCAGATTCGATGCGCAATGACAAATACCGAAATTGTCTTTTAAATGTAACAGATTCGAAACTGGTGTCTATTCTCCCGATGACATTTAAGTAGATAGGAATATCAATATTATGGAAATAATGTGACATACTTCAAGTATTGTAATCAAATCGTAAGTCCAGAATTATTGGTTTCTAACATAGTTCCTTGTTTCAAGCATCACTATAATGAACAAATCAGAATATAAATGTGATTTTGACCCCTAAGATATTACACTCCGCATAACGTCCGACCGCTAGACCCCGACCATTACCCGCTCTACATTGTGGCATAACATCGTATTGGTATGATATCTTTCTGTTAAGATCAAAAAGAACAAAAAAGACAGAATATTATATAATATTTTGGGGCATGTTTTACATATTAAATTCAATTGTAAATGTAAAATTACACAAAATATAAGCAACATGATAATGGCGATTATTTGTGTTTATAATATAAAAGTAGACATAACGTACATGTACTTTCTTTTCAGTATCCAGAACAGGAGTAGAAAAAATAGATCATACAGAAATGTGTAAGTAAAATTTCAATACATTATTGAAATCCTAAACTTTCTTTCTGTATTCTTTAAAGAGAAAGACGTCTTTGTTGTACATCATTAGTTCCCCACTGCTTCCTCACAGGATGAAACTACATGTTTGTTCTCCACCCTAACGTCCATCCGCCACATTTTAACGGTGCATATGTTGAATGGGCAACTCCTCCTACATATTTTTTGCAATATCAATATTATTTTGCATGAACAGACATCAAATACAAAAGGTGTGCGTGTTAAGTTTTTATCATATTTTTGAAGGTTTTACTGATTGTTTTCCTGGCCACGTTTTAATGCAATGCTGCTTACCAGTTCTTAACGATGGGGAATTATGTATTGTCTGCCAACTTTGTCAGTTTATACTCATTTTTTACCATTTCATCTGATTGAAATGTTACTAAAATTGGTCAGTGTTTAAAATATATCATGAATTAGATTCAATGTTAAGGTTCATCCAAATGAATATGCTTGTTGTTATTACTTTTAATGCTTGCTTAACGTTGGCAGTTTAATGATAAAATCTATATTTATACTTGTTTTTCTTTGATTTTGTTTTTGTATTGACTGGCGCCAAGTACATGGTTTCAGCTTCACTGAGATTCTCTACCTTATATATTGGTATGTATCAGTCATTACTAGGTTTAATTGAAAATATATTTATTCCATCGTAACAAAATTTAGGAATCAAACATTGTTTTGATAGACCCGTCCATTACGCAAAAAGTTTCAAATGGATGGACGGATTTTGGACATTAATGTTTGCAATAAAACAGTTTTTTTACGCGAGTGTATATGTGTTTTAAGTTCACGATATTCAATTTTAGCGATGATATTGTTTTTAGTGTGCGCTCTCTTTTCTCAGATATAGATCGATTTCAATCAAAGGTGGTAAACAGAATTACTTAACCCGTTTTTATCTGGATCCAAATATGTTAAAGATGTTGAAACGAGAAAAATAAACGGTGAAAATGTATTTTACTAAATCCACCTCAGGCAATACTTTGAACAATTAAGCATATCTTAGATTTTTGAGATTTAAGGAGTAGATAATTTTAATGAACAATGTATGTGCCGGTACAAATGTATATACCGTGTACTATTTAGGAGAGTTAGTTTTGCAATATGTAGAAAAATCTGCATGAATAACGGTTGTTCAAACTTTACATATATACACAATATATAGCAATGCTTTACGCGGATGAGCACACCTTTGCACATCCATTTACTTTTCACTCTTGCGATTACACTCGTGACGGGTGTAGCTAGCTTAACATAACAGGAAGCGCTAACCCTTCTTTAGCACCTGGCCTCACTTCTCTGGTGTAGTTTCACGTGTTTAACCTATTTTGTCAGTTTCAAAGTGTTTACTTTGCTTTGGGATTGTGATTTTGACATGGAATAGTATGTTTGTTTTTGAAATTTTCATTGTCCCACTGCTGCCATCCAATAGAAGTGAATTGAACAGAGTTACGTTGGTAGCATTTCCCGTTTATTTAACATGTGATGGATATGCTTTGTTTATATAAACAATAAATCGCCCGGGACGTGAACCTCACCAGTTAGGATGGTTGCTCTTGAAGGGGTAGACATTTCATGTTTAAGCTAGCTACACCCGTCACGCGGTAAAGGGTTGAATGAACAAACTAGGGTTATGACCCAATGATGTGATGTCTTTTGGAAGACAGTATCAGCAGCTATGTCTATAGTCACTTGCGTAATTCAGAGGGTATATAATCAGCTGCCAAACATCACTTTTTAATAATAATAAAAAAATAAATCAAATTTATCCAGATATGATTCTAAGGCTAAGACTTTTTAGAAGGAAACATACGACAAACCTTGCTTATCTATCGCCTTCAAAATAAATCAAGCATATTAATCTCCGCCGTCAACACCATCACATCTATCATTTCAACTGCCGTTGCAACAACAGCAGAGTTTTTCACCTCCAATTAAACAACAAGGAGAGTTCCAGTAATTAGCTCAACTGGCTAAAGGCCGATGAGCTATTGTCATGATTCATGCGTGCGTATGTGTGCCCGTTACTTTAAAACTACTAGGCCGATTCAAATAAAAAATTGTTTTGGAAAAGTCCCTAAAAGAGGCAAAAACTGATAAGATATGTGGATTTTACATGGTCTTAACCTAAATGTTTTATGAAATTTGGTTCAAACTTGGTTTATATCTACGACTTTTTATGCTTTACATGTTGATACACAGAAAAGGTCATTGTGACTAAGGTTCGATGGATCAGCGATTTTCTTGGATAATATAAATTTTAAAAGGACAATTTTGAAGAAACTTAGTTTGAAAGTACAACATTTCTTCAATATGCCCTTTTTCAGTGTTTTGCATGTCATTCAACAAAATAATTTATTTTTTCACATTCCATTTCCATATAACATTCTAATTTGTCTTAAATGATTTATTTAAATTTTTTATATAAATTCCAATCTGATTTCTAGCCTGTTATTGTTATAGTAGCAGAGAATACTTGAAGTTTTGAAAATGTCTCTGTAAAATTTAGGATCACAGTACACAATTATCTCTCTTTTCTATAGAAAATGCTTTTGGTAACTTTAATTGGCGAAAACTAACCAAATTCCACAGGATTGAAATCGGTAAATGTTTTATGATAAAGAAAAACATCATTCCTGAAAACAATCACATAAACATTTTTTCTTTGGTTTGACCCTATTTTCTTCATAGATTGACTTTACTAATTTGTAAACGGACCAAAGTCTTCTTTAGAAGAAAATTTAAAAGTTTTAGATTTTTGCAAAAATGTCTGATCTGGATAACCAAATGTAAACTGTTTGCATAGGTTGTTTTGTATTTTTTAAATTTTATATGGAAATTAGAGTCAGACAAATTTAAACAATGAGTAATTAGAAAATTCTATAAATGGGGAACTGAACATGATTGACCTGGTGAGTCTCTTAAACGGATTAAAAAAATAGTACCACAAAAGTCTAGATTGATTAAGTAAATCAAAAACGTAGGGGACACACTGAACAATCTAATAACAAATACAATAACCAGTAACAAAATCAACACTTTTTGGCAACAATTTTTGCAAGCGTTTACTTAGATAAATGATATAAACTGTTGTAAACATTGTTTACATTATTAAAAATCTTGTATTTAGAATAATTCCAAGTTTACAATTGGCAACAAAGTAATATCCTCAAAACACTGAGTACAACAACAATTAATGTTTATTAACGATTTAATGAAGAATAGTGGTGATATTTATTCGTTTGGGGATCTATTTGTTTTTAGAATATCGAGGAAAATAAATAAATTAAATATCAAATTTATAAATATTTCTAAAGCAAAATAATGAACTGATACACTAATTTTATTCACATGTCTGAAATTAAAAGAAGGAATCTGAAAAATCAAATTAAATAAGTGTACAACAGCAGAATTTAAGTGGACAAACGTATTTTTATTAAGTGCAAAAGAATGAAAAAATATTAATTGTCTCGCACTTTATACAACAAGAAATACTTGCCACAAACAATTGTTGGAAAAATTACAAATAAACATAGATGTTATTTGTACCTTCTGCAAAACCTATGTAAAACAATCACTCATTTATTCTTTAAATATCCAATGGTAAACGATTTTGGATGGAAATGACACATTTAATAAGGCAAAATCCATAAAGGATTATACATCAATAAAAAAGAAGTAATATTTGGGAATTTTGAAATTCAACAAAGGAACAAACCCAAATTTTTATGTATTGTAGTTACAATTTTTACTTTTAGATCAAAAGTTAAAAGAAAAATACTTAACATTCAACAATTTATTTAATACTATCAAGCCTATTTTAATCATTCAGAATCATATGGCAATTGAAACAAATGAAATCGAAGAGATCTCGGGACCTTCTGGACAGCTGTTTTAGGTAATTGTTTCTAACCCCTTTCTTCCTGAATCCTTTGTCAGCATCACCTATATTACATCGGTAATGGTAATGTAGATATTTTATTCTTATGTAATTCTTACGATAAGGGCATTTCCTTAATGTGACCTTCAGTTGAAACTTACAAATTGAAGAAATATCAATATTTTTTTACGTTTGTAAATTTAACCTAATATTTGTTTAAGAACAATATTATTAATATAAAATCAAAAACAAGTAAAATATCTATATTTTTTATAAGTGATAAAAGTGATAAGATAACGCGTACTGTATCTATGTTATTTAAGATTATTAAACATTATTATAAATATTGGTTTTGTTTCTAATAATTACATATTTATATAAGTATACCTGTTTTAGTTTTACAGCACTGGACGGCCGTTTCGGAATACAACTCCTCATCAGTAGTGCTTGGACCAATATTATAAACCAAAATTGTTTTCAAGATGTTTATAAAGATAGTGCATCCTCGCAAAGGATTTCTTATTAAGAGGACAGATTATAGAATGGTTTGAACGTTATTAGAGTTGGGGTAGATGCATGCTTGTCTTTGAAGTACTTGATTTGCACCTAAAAACCTGTACAAAGAAATGCCAGTAGACCACAGACCGTAAAGTACACCTCATGCATGCACTTCTTAGATTATTTCTTAGATATTAATAAGCATGCTGTCGATAATGTAAATTATGAATAAAAGAAGTATACTGTATATACTGATTGCCATTTGTGTTCTTTGTTTTAGTTCTTTACTCTATGGAGATCGATTGGCTTAGTCGAATATTGTACATTGGAACGTTTGGAAATATTCAGAGGATAAATTTATCAAACAAGGATCTCCAGACAAAAATGTTTGCTATTGGATTTGATGAGATTCCACATATGACTTTGGATGTCTTTCACAGGTAAAATATTAAATAATTGATTATATTACAAACTAGGCGTATCAATTCTCTTAAAAGGTTTAGTACACTCATCACATCATTATTTACAAATAATATTATATACCTATGGTTTTATTTAAATAGATATCAACTGTAGTACCCCGGTCCAATATAATCGTATACAGACCGCCGCTCAGGGCTGATCCGGTATATTATATCCGTATCGTTGTCCATGTTAGAATTGACAATTTTGATTTTTCTTCCGCTATTGTTTTTGCGAATATGTCGTCTGGTGAAAGGTTTGTAGACCTCGGTGAAGATGATTTAACTAGTATTACAGATGCCAAAGACTACCAAAATTCTAAAAACTCTACGAAATTTGCTGTCAAAATTTTAAGGTCTATTTGCAAGAAAGGCGTGTATCACAAGATTTTGAAAACTTTGAAAAGTCATAATTGGACACATTTTATGCTGAGATGCGAAATGGTAATGGTGAGATGTATAAAAAACTATACTATGCCATGAACTATTTGTTAAGTATGATATATCTGTATATAAAATTGTACCCAGCATATGTGGATAGCCACATGCTTGCCCATTTTCAATTTTCATGACAAATGTTACAATGTAGCGGACTAACAATAGATGTTTGGTTATTATGTTTTTGATAGACTGGCATTTTTTATTTGGATACGAGTTTGTATGACATATTAAGTTTATTTATAAGAATTTCTGTCAAAATATATTATATTTTTCAACCTCTTTAAGAAATATTAGTTTCACTATTTTGGCCGAAGCACCCCTGATGAGAAATTGATTTTCGAAACGGCCGTCTAGCGTTGTGAAATCAACAATGGTATAATAATATGAATATGTTATTATTAGAAACTGAACCGATATTTATAATAATGTTTAAAATCTCGTATAATAAAGCATGGTCAAATATTAATTCAAAATCATTTTGATTAGATAAGACGTAAAATTGAGTTTTAATAAATTGCCTTTATACTTGATTACCTCTATTTGAAATCGTTAATAAAGCCATCACCCGAGTTTATATCTTTATATTGCGTTTAAAATTACATTAAGTATAATAAATAATTAAAATGATGATAATTGATCTATGTCAAGCAAATTAAACACTGAACTTAAACATTTAATTTATTACTATGTCATATACAGTTCATAGTATTCTTGATTTTTCTAAAAAAAAGGATTACTCTTATGTACAGAGAACACTTTATCATATTTAAACTTGACTTGTTTATTCACTACCAATTTTTATGATCCAATCACTTATGTGAACCAAATCATGTAACACAGATATAATGTAAGTTATTAAAAATAACTTTTTACTTACTTGTATCTTTAAAAAATCATGACAACCTGACATACTGCAACTGCATAAGACGCTTTTTTAAAATAAAAGGTTTGAGAATTATGTGGCTCCCTTTCAAAAGTAACATATACAATGTATCACATAACCTGCATATCACATGTATCCCTTATATAAATCAAATCTCATTTTAGAAATTTTATTAGTTAAAATATGTATATCTGCATCACCAATGGTGACGCAGGCCTAGTAACCACTAAACTCTTTTAATCAGGTCATTAGTTCACTCAGTCATCTGCCATAGCTAGGGGTACATAATTTGTGAAATCTGTAGGTCCCACTGTATCGAGGCTATAGTTTTCAAAATTTACATTTTTCATTTCTATATCAAAAACAAACATACTAATTCATTTCCGAATCACAATCCAGAAGCAAATTCAAAATTTACAAGTTAGGTTAGACACCTGAATTTCCACCAGGGAAGTGAGGCCGGGTGCTCCGGAAGGGTAAGCACCTCCTGTTTAGCTAGCTAACCCGCCACGTGTGTGATCAAAATTGTGTGTAAGGAACATGGAACTATGAGACGTCAAATATATCCAAGGCAATCCTGGACACAGAGACATCAAACTTATCAACAATACTGTGATGACGGCTATAAAACTTTTTGAGGTCCCTGATAAGCCAATTATTGCAATATCCCTGAGTCAACAATTTATTTGCAAGCAGCCTATTTCGTTGTACAAAGTTCCCGTATTTGGAACAAGCTCTACCATAGCGTAATAGTTCGGAAACAAATACACCATAAGCAGGAAAAGCAGGTATATTGCTGCATAAAAAAGGAAAGTTGACAATAGAAAAATTGAAGTCATCACGTTTGTCATAAAGTTTAAAATGTAACCTTTCCTGTGCGTCATAATTCAGGTATAAGTCTAAATATGAAGCAGAACTTGAGGAATTAGTCGTGTCTTTAATTTCAAGCTCACTAGGATAGATGACATTTACATAGTCTCCCAATTTAGGATTGTTAAGAGACAGAACGTCATCTATATATCTGTATGTTGAGTTGAATGATTTGGCGACAGTTTTCTCTCCAGATTTAACAAGGTTCTGCATAAATTCTGCTTCGTATACATGTATATATACATTTACAAGCATAACAAAGATTAAGAGGGTACTTATTTTGTATAATTTGAAAGTCAAACTGTTTTTATAATTTAACATAATGATTATCCTTCTGGAGCCTATACATCTCCTTTAAAGGCTTTTTTTACATACTCGTTAAAAAGTATTTCGCATGTTGGCTAACCAACATAATGCATGGGCAGGGTTTACTTTGTAATCTGCTAGTTAAATTGTATTTAAGCTATTTTGAATTTTGCATAATGTTTATATTAATATTAATTATAAGAACACTTCCTATCTTGGGCATAATTTTGAAAATGTTCTATAAAGTTTGCATTTTGAAATTGACCATTTTTCAGCAAGTGGGTTGTTTAATACATATCTTGTGTAATATGCAAGCCAAACTATTTTCTTTAAAAACGGATTTTTCAAAACCTTTCCACAATGACTACAATTCATTATATCAAAGTAACAAAAGCACCTCTCACAAAAGCTTTACACTGTCACATTTTCATATAGTGGTCATGCTAGCTAAATATGTTAGTGTGGGCTTAGGGATCACAGCTCACAATCTAGGTTCTGGGGTGAAGAAGTTTGGCAGTCTGCTTGCTAAAAACCAGTGGTTGTCTAGACATTCTGGATTTCTCTACTATCCTTGAAATGACTCTCTCAATGTAATTGAAAATTCTTGACTTGGGTGTGAACTCCAAGCAACTCTGAATGTTTTCAAGTACTTCTGTATGCATTCTATCAATTAAAGTTTCTTTTGCAACAGAATGCAAGTCTTTAGATTTTTTACAAAGTCTGGGAAAAAAACTTGCAATTTGTTGTTCAGTTAGTAATTCCTCATAAGAAAATATTCTGTTGCCATGGTTGTCCTTCACCTTTCTCATTTCTTCAGACACTGTGGCCGGATCTTCTTTTCTTCCAGACAAAATTCCTTTATTAAATTTTTCTTCTAGAAAACCTTTTTTTTTTGCAAAAAACCTGGACTATTTACGTTCTTCTTTCATAACCCACCCCATTTTCAATTTTTCCTCAGAGCCCCCTTCTGCTACAAGTGATTCTTAAGACAGGTTTGTCATCATTTTGAAGTTTACTCGCATAACTATGCATTGCTTATCCTTTTCCAGTTTTAATTTACATTTTCCAATGATAACATGTTCATCAAGTTCTTGAGATGTCTGGAAACTTTCTACACAACCATAATACTGGCATGTAAAATGTAAAAATGTTGTTTTTCTTATATTTCATAGCCTGTCCAATTTAGTGAAATTCAACCAATGCATCTTGTTTTTCAATCACATTTAACTCTCTTGGCTGAACCTGATCTAGCTTGTTACAACTTATGAATTGGCCTGTGAAAAATGAGTAATAAAGGAAAACAATAAATTGATGAATTAACTCAGCTATATATGTTTTATCTAATGTTTGTGTAGATGGTCATAAACAGTTAAGTAAATCCTTGTTCATGAATATCACCTTAGACTTAGAAATATAGTTTGTTTAGACAGTTTGTTCTTATAAAGATGTTGTGTTTTGCATAAACATAAAGAAAACAACTGGAAACGCTGTCCAACTTCTTATAAAATTACATCAGTGGTCTTCATAAAGAGAGAGTTGACTTCTAGAGTAATGGTGTTTTACACCCTAGTAAAATAATTCGCTGATATCTATCTCAGTTCTTAAATGATGAAGAAAACCAGAGTGATTGTAGAAAACCGCTAAATACAGGCAAGTGGACTGACAAACTTTCTCACATTTAGGATTTGCACAAGAGGCAAAGTTAGGCATTTTGATCTGAAATCTGGATTTTTATACAACTCAGCTGTAGAACCATTTGATTTTGATATAGAGGTGATCACTATGACAGGTTTTACTGTACATGAAACGTTCATATGTTATAAATGATCTTACCCAATCCTATACCATAATATTTCCAGGCCTGTATCCCATTCTTTTTTAAGCTGAAGTTATTGTTAGATGATATGCTACTGATTGGCGTGAATTTAGGGCGATTTTTAATGTCCACTTCAACAACTTTCACATTATATTGGACTAGTAAAGTATGCATTTTAGGAACCTAGAAATGTTCATTCCTATGAAGTTTTTTTTGCTATTTTGTTTTCCTCATGGGTCCTTGAACAAAACTAACATAGTTGCCCTTCGAGCAAATTTGGGCAACTTGCACAATATACATAAATCCAAAATGGCCGCCATACGTGAAATTGAAGTACATACTGCGATATAAAATATCTTCCAATAGCTTGTAATATATCTTTTTAGATGTTTTCAGGTATGAAAAAACCCATTTCTGGTGTTACTTTTTACATACGGAACACTTAACTCGCACAATAAGCTATAAATCCAAGATGACCGACGGATGTCATCTTAAAATATCGATTTTATACAAAAAGAATTATACATGTAATAGACTGTAATATACAAATGTATCTTTGTAGGGGTATTTAGGCATGGGCAATTCAATTCTGGCATTAGTTTTACATTAAATATGATCATGTCTATAACGACTGACCATATGTGTCAAATAACTATTCACCCTAGGATAGCCATGAGTAATCTCATTTTTGTAAAAAATTAAACACTCTCTTTCTCCAGAACTGTTAAAATATGTACAAAATTTAGTTTTTAAGGCAAGCATGTCCTTGTGTGTTGCACTTATGATTTTGTGCCTTACATTTACAAAACGACAAAAAGGTTCTTGTGGCACCAGGTATCCTTTCATTATAACATGTAATGAAAATCGATCTTTGAATTTCAATCCGAAAGCTGTTATCATTTCATACTCTTTAGGAGGATCTTGACCGCGGTACCCTTTCACAACATTAACTTAAGGTGAGACAGCAGTAAATGGTGTTTGAAACAGATCAGAACTATTAGGCTTCGATGTTCTTTATGAAGAGCCCGAAGAAACGTCACAATCTTTTCTGCTGACTGGCCATACAGAAAAAAGAATGGTTCAGATCCCACCAAGTTATTTGTGATCTTTGTTAACCAGAACATCAGCTAAATGAGAAAAACAAAATTGGAATTAGGATGCTGTATCACAACCATTAAGAACCTAAGAACATGCATGCCTGGCAGCTCAAGATATCTCGAACGAAGATCATGCCCCTAAGATCATGCACGTTTGGTCGTTCAAGACATCTCGAACCAAGACCATGACACATAAAATGCATGCCTGGCAGTTCAAGACATCTCAAACCAAGACCATGACACTAAGATTATGCATGTCTGGCAGTTCAAGCCATCTCGAACCAAAACCATGGCACTGATAGAATGCATGCCAGGCAGTTAAAGACATCTCAAACCAAGACCATGACACTGAGAGCATGCATGCCTAGCAACTCAAGACATCTCAAACAAAGACCATGACTCTGAGAGCATGCATGCCTGGCAGTTCAAGGCATCTCGAACCATGACCATGACACTGAGAGTATGCATGCCTGGCAGTTCAAGATATATAGAACCAAGACCATGGCAAATAAGGCATGCATGTCTGGCATTTCAAGACATCTCAAACCAAGACCATGGTACTTAAAGCATGCATGCCTGGCAGTTCAAGACATGGTTTGTTGCATTGATGTTCAAAACTTCTATCATATCACTCCATTTGTGCATCACATTGTTTTAATGCTTATACACCCAATACACTAGGAAAACAAAATCATTTGTGTCGTCAATCAGCACACAAATGCTATCATGACCTGTTTTTGCAGCTGGGAGACATAAACGATACCATAGTTATGCCAGATTCATCATGGCCAAATCCACAATCGTATACATATTGCTGTGTAGTTTCCTCTGTCCTGGTCCTTGGAAGATATGAGGTGGTATTTGTCACAAAAAAAAGATTTTCTTTGTCGTGTCTAGGTACCAATATGACCTTTTTTGGATTGATGCAATGAAATCTGATGGGTTATCGCCATATGATCAAGGGATGCGGTAAAAAAACTGAATCGTGGTAATTGTTTGTGAGTTTTGGGTGAACTAACCCCAAAAAACGAATTGACTATAGCTGACTTCATGTTTTTCCAATGACAACCATTTTTAACTACTGTCAAAAAGGAACAGAACCGATATCAAATACAACCAGAAGCTAAGCTCAAACTCCCCTTGCTGTCCAAACGGTAACCAAAGAAACATGTTTCCAAGATTAACAACTGGCTTTGTTTTTGCATCTTGACAGCTTCGCTTTGAAACGTATTGCCTTTATAGAACTAATGATGGCATTGAAAAACTCATCAGGTAGACTGGATTGTACTTGTATTCCATCTACTCATACATTACAACTGAATCCACCACATTGACACATTCGAAGTAATATTGCGAGCAATTGCTTTATGACCTTTTTTCATTTAGATGGTGTTTGAATAAGCAATAAATTTTGGTCATATATATTCAAGAAACACCGAGGATTGAACTGATTGAGTTATGGTCCGTATCACACTCAGAATATATTCATTCCAATCGATCAGAGAAGCACCAATCTACCCACTAAAAGATCTGGCTAAATAGTCATGCCTTTAAAGGCTCATTTTTCAAATTTGATAGCAGTTTGTTCTCCAAACTGGTTAGCCAAGACAACATCATAATAATCACAATGGTGTCGACATGCAAGATCTTTGACAGGACACGCATGTGTTTATAGCAGACACTGAGAAAGTTTGCAAGCACATTGTACATGTCCAGCATCCAATAAAATTATTTGTTGGGTGTGTTAATCATGATACAAATAGTTTTGATGGGTTTTATTTTCTGTGGTCCAGTATAATTTAAAAGTGAAACAGCATTGTCAGATCTAGATGTTAGATGTTGCTTAATGGTAACTTGGGTAAGTTGAGACACCAAAAGTAAGCCAAATCTAGACTGTGCACTACCTTTTCACTTATACCACATGGATGAACATTGAAGTCTGTAGTTATAGCGTGTGTCTTATAGCGGTCATTTAAAGTGGAAATAGTAGATCAAAATATCAAAACTATCATAAAACCAAAACGATGAGTTCTACTGTTCAACTTCAGCCAACCAATTTGTAGAAGGTTGCGCATTACCAAAACCAAAATACTTCATTATATGACGTAATGTATCAATGTTCATGTAAAAATCGAATCAATTCACTGCTTCCAAACTTACTATTTAGTTTGATAAAAAGTCCCAGCATTGTTTGGTTTTCATTCGTAGTAATATATATTTGTGACTTGATTAACTATGATAACAATAATGTGGCTTTGAAATCTTCTTCGTTGGATACTTGCTTTAAAAGAAACCTTAGCAATCAATTGGAACTGGCCTTTACGCTAGATTAAGTAAAGCTAAAATCACTTAGATCATGTTTTAATTTCTTATTAAAAGGAATTGTTGGAACCTCATTAATGCCCTATAAATCAAAATGGTTAAGTTACGCAGCATTGAATGTGATATGTTGAGTTACATCTAATAATAAAAAAAACTGTTACTTCTACCCTTGTCTGGTCAAAATTGTTAATATATACTTTAAAATTGCCCCAAATGTTAAACACAACAATGGAAATGAGTTCCTCATCCCTGAAAACATACAAAACGGTATATTACAAGCTATTGTAGAACAATTCTTACGAAAGATAGATTTTCAATATGGCGTCAGGCAGCCATCTTGGATTATGCAATTTGCCCAATGTTGCCTGTAGGGCAACTCACCTAATTGTACTCTAGGGACCCTATAGAATACAAAACAGCAAAAAAACTTCATAGGAAAAAACATTTCTAGGTCCAAGTATTGAGTATATGGGAGTGTCAACTCGACTAGACATTCTTTTTCATTTTCTCTATAGCCTATGGAAATAAAAAAAAACACAAAACCTGAATACTTATTTCACTTTCATTTAAACATAACCAGCTATAGATAACTGTGCATTAACTTTCCGGTTCATGCTAATATGAATTACTGAGTTGCAATTTGTTTTTTTTCATACTGATAATTTTACGTGTAGCACTAACTGTATATGCAATGTATCCAGGGTATTAAGAAATAAACAAATAAAAATGTTAAGCAAATTTCTAAGGACCTAAAAGCAAATGATGTTGACAACTCAAATATCTTTTAAAAAGCACAGATGATACAATCTTTATCTTGGCCTTTAATACGCAATATATTCTTGTCTTTGAGCTTTTTTAACATCCTTCATTATCTGACCACAGACTGATGTTCTGTATTTCAGGGAATAGCCTTTGAACACTGGCAACAACATCTAAAATGATGGCTGTTGTTACTGTTGCATCTTGGCATATCTGGCCCTCGAATATATGCACACACGTAAGGCTCTTTAGTACTTCTGCTGTTTTGGTAAAAACTACAGCAATATCCCAAGAAATGCCCCGCTTTCCAAACCAGTCCTGTGTATCTTCTCTGTATTTCCTTGGTAACATCTTCATTGCCATTGCCAATTGAACAATACAGGCTCTGGAGACGGACAAGGTTTGAAATATCCTATGTTTTGCTTCTTCTTGATTTTTTGCACGGAGGCTATGACATTTTCAGTTATAAATACCAGTCTCTGCATGCTTCAACAGAAAATAATGTCATCTTTGTCATGTCTAGAGGAAAAATCTGTGCTCTTTACCAATTCTTTTACATCATGTATTACTTCATTCACTTGTCAACAGCACTCACAGATGTTGTAGTGGTAACGTTGACATTTAGATGAAAATTGTTGGCATTTTTGATCACTCAAGGCATGAAGTCGACAATGATCTGCTACTTCTGATGTTTCAGTAACATGAATCTAAAATGAAAAATAAATTTGAAAAAAATTTGGAATGATAAAATTGAATGAATCAAATCAATTATTCATTGAGATATAATGCTCAATATATAATAATATTGATGTGAGGTTGTTTTTGTTAGGCTTGGTTCTCCAATATTTTCAAGACTGTATCAATCTAAGGATCCAATTGTGATGGTTTAAGGGCTAAAATATGTTTCCTAAATCTGTACATTAAACTGCATGTGATGCAATTAAAGCTTCAAATAAGTAGTAAAGTAGTATGAATAGACAATGTTTCAGTATATCTATACAACATATAACTACTCTAGACAGAATTTCTTTTATAAATAATCACTTATATTCTGAGAGAAATATTTTTATATCAAGGAAAGTGTTTTCTAAGACCATATATATTTACTTAAAATCCTATTCCCTTATGCAATCTATCATGAAAGGCTAAAAACTGAAAGCAATCATTTTTATAAAATAATAAAATAATAATAATAATTTTGAAAGAAAATAAAACCATACACAAATATGAACATTATATATTTCATTCATGCTCAAGTAACCAACCTTATAATCTGTCTTTAAATACCGCTTTGCCTCAAGTAACAAGTCTTGAAGTTGCATTGCTCTTTCTTTATCTGACTCTAATTTATTAACAATGTCCACAAGATCATTAAAACTTCTACCTCCTTCTGCTAGGTAATAGTCTAGTCCTTCGAGAGATTTTCTAATAGTACCAGAGCATTTTTGAAGTATTTTGAACATGGTGCTTGTGCCTGAAAATTAAATCATTATTATGTACTGTCTAATTCATTTTGTTAAATATACCATATACAAAACAAAAACAATATGACTAGTGATTTACTATGACATTAAAATGAAGAGATTTTTTAAAAATCAATATACCAATACCAATGCATTTCCATTGATTGCTCTTCACAGTACTGTTTATACTGGTTAATAATGGCTTGTAGTGCCATACATCTGATGATGTTTGGGGTCTCAATGATTTTTCCTCTGGATATTCTTATTTTTCTCTGTCCATAAGGTAGATCTTTTATTATGTGAAATGATGTTATGAAAAATTGTCTAATTTTGATGGGTCCATTCTCTCTAATATTTTCAGTTTCAGATGGTGCCATACAACAACCTTCTAACATACTATGTTTTCTTCCTTCGTAGTAACGGTACTTGGTCAAACCTGGAATACTTTTCTTTAATTCAACAAATTCTTTATTATCAGCAAGTACAGAAAGAATCTGACGTTTGATCTGCCAGGATTGTGCCTTTTGATATGACTGAATCAAAGCCTCAAATATTTCCTCTGTACTTGTTGAATTTAACTTGTCAGTGCTAGTGCTAGTTTTGTCTCCATAAAAATCTTTCAGTACCATTTCCTTTTCTTTTCCAAATAATATGTCAGCAATTTTACTAATAAGATTCTAGAAATAAACAAGAACTTTAAGGGTCAAAAGTATGATGATCGGTACATAATAAAAGCTTTTGAAATAGTCCTAACAGTATGGCTTTTAATGTGGGTCAAGAAGCTGCTAATGTTTTTCCATATGATAAAGAACCCTGCTGTATAATGCCATCAGTGCAACGCACAGGAAAAATTTCTGCACCGTCTCCTATAGCTGGCAATGTCTCGATATAAGTGAAATATTCTTGACTTGGACGTAAAACACCATTACTCAACTCAACCCCTTCATCTAGATACCAAATTGATTGTTATGCAAATACCTACAATATTCTAATAAGCATGCCTATACAAAACGTTTAATTAATTGATTCAGTTTTCTTTTGCATCTATGGTTTTGACCGTTGTACTCATGATATACACTCATATATCAACACGAGTGTTTATAATGCAAATATCTAAACATGATAGTTGCCAAATATCATCAAATTTTGTGCTGTAGTTTTGGAATAGAAGACTAAAATGTAAAATTAATGCAGATGAGGTAGGTTCACAATTGCCCATATGAGCTTTCAGCTCAGTTGAGCTAAAAATGCATATATAACCTATATATACAAGTTACTTATAATAAGGTTTTTTAGTATTCTGTAATCTAAGGGAGATAATTGTGTTAATAAGCATATTAAATGATACAGCTAACATGATATCTGCCCATAGTGTTTTTTTTTAAAATATTCTTTTCATAGGATGATGGGTAGTAAAAGTCTAATAACTTATTGT
Source organism: Anadara kagoshimensis (assembly GCA_021292105.1). Taxonomy (NCBI): domain Eukaryota; kingdom Metazoa; phylum Mollusca; class Bivalvia; order Arcoida; family Arcidae; genus Anadara; species Anadara kagoshimensis. The sequence continues at coordinate 15,100,707 of CM037865.1, forward strand.
CAACTTAAAGTAAATATTACCCTACAACAAATATTACAAATGAATATTTGACTTTTTTTCATTTTACCTGCATTCCTCTGATGTACTTCTGTTTTGTTTTGGCAGAATATGACTTCCAACTGAATTCAGGCATACTAAAGGTATCTACTCCTACAGTTGTCAGAAAAGAGTTCAAATTATTGAAATCATCTGTATGTTTAAATGATCCTGATCCTTGGGAACTTAACACTATGTCATTATTTTCTTCCTAAATAAAAAAAATCAATTTTACATGCAGGACCCAGTGTCACAATTAATCATAAATAAATATATCTTTCTTATCTTATTTTAACAACAGTTACTGTGAAACTAGTGCAACAATATTTCAGATTACACTTTATCCTTCAAGAATGATTTTTTATGGTTAACATTCTTATTATACCCCATCTTTTGCATGCATTATAAGAAATTTTATGTTTTAGTTAAAAGACATAATACTTGTTTATAAATTTGTTTAATAGTCATATGCTCGTATGTGTGTGTGTGTGTGTGTGTGTGTGTGTGTGTGTGTGTGTGTGTGTGTCCAAAGGTTCTGAAAATTTGACTTTACAGATTTTATTGCTTACAATGAAATTCTGTGAATCCAATGTTGACCATGATAACTGACTCAGTGTTACATTTATATCATCTTCATTCTGAAATACCAATACCTTGTATAAGTGTATAAAGCATTTGGAAAATATCTTAAAAGTAATTTATGAACAGGTCCAGTTTCACGATCATTCCTTAACTAAGATTATCTTTAACTTAAATTTTGTAAATTCTGACAGTCTCTGTTGGAAATATGGATTGACATTTATTGAAAAAAAATGTAGATGTTATATGCTTGCAGTTATTTTCAAAATGAGAGCTTAAATTTCTGAATTTCTTAACAAATCCAAAAACTACTAATATTTAAGTTAAGGACAATTTTATAAATGGAATAATTGTGAAACTGGAGATAGGAACAATAAACACATCAGTCAGTGTAATTAAATCTGATAATGATTGATGGATGTTTTAATGATGTTTTATATCCAGTCAAGACTCTTTAACTTGTATAAAAGGCGGTCATTCTGGGATGGTGGAGGAAACCAGAGTGCCTGGAGAAAACTACTAACTATTGTCAGATGAAGTTTTTCTCACAAGGACCTTCCTGATTATGATTCAAACATAGACTCCTCTCTTTTAAAGTTTATGACTGAAATACAACTTGATTTTACAAGAGTTTGCTTCTTCTAAATTTTACACAGATGGGATGTGAGATTCCATCAAATTGTCAATACCAAATCTTAACTCAACATGTACCTGCAACTTTTTTGTTGTGTTATGTTGGTTATCAGCAACTACCTTCTTGTCATCTGTGTCCATCTTTACTTCTACCTTTTTATGGCAATCCATCTGTTGCATGTAGTATTATTAATTCAATTTCTTATTCAGCAATTATTTTACATTTGTTGTCCCACTGTTGAAATTTACAATTTGTAAAATCTCTCTTCGATGAAACATACAGAAGCAATTGTATTACAATTTCCTTCGAAAGACAATAGGTGTCATGACCCTTGATGTGTATGAATTTCCCTACAAGATGACGTCATTTTCTCCACAGGGTGACGTTATGTGATTGTCTTGTGATTATCGCGTCACTTCGTCCTTCATCTAATTTGGCATGCACCACACTATCTTGCATTACCTCTTGAAATACTATTACCTCTTACTAGGTTTTCTTTTGCTTTTTTTAATATATTGTAAAATTGCAATATTAAGTAAAAAACCTCCATTTTGTTACCGTTATGTTGTAAGTGGAGTTATCCACAGGGATGCAATCTATTGATGTTTCAGTTAACACTGCTTCATGAATTGTTATCAGGCATTTTGCACACATTGCTGAAATATAAATCATATAATGTTTAAGGACTAATTAATAAAGTTCTGCGAATGGTTCAATAGTTTATTATTGACATCAATGTGGCTTATGTTCAATTATTATCTAGTCAGTTGGCATTATGCACTCTATTTTATTTTCTTAACATGTATAGTATACTATTTTAATCATACTTGATAGATTGGTCTGCAAAATATGTGTATTTATAGGATTGACAAGATTTAAATGTACAATAGTTTGTTAATTTTTCACATTTTTAATAAAATTGCTGAATATCAATTCGATTTTTAATCATACCATAAAAGTAAAATAATATTTCACAATATATTTTGTCTCTACATTGTTTAGAATAAAACATATCTGTGATTTTTTATGTCTTAAAATTAAAAATATTCCATCTATTTTGTTCAAGGGAAGTAATTTTCAATGGTTTTTCAGTGTTGTCAATCTAAATATTATTGCCTGTATCATTGTTATTATTTACTTGCAATTGGAAGGGGAAACTTCAGAAATAAGAGGGGATGCTATTAATCCATGTATAAATAAAAAACCTACAAACACTGAAACCTGGAATAATCAGATTAATTTTTCCATTAATTAAATTCAATAGATCTAGTCATAATTCAAAAACAAATACTCACGAGCGTCAATTGGTAAAACAAAACCATAATTGCCATGGATTGCCTCCACATCACTCAGTCTCAGTCTCCTACTGCCTCTATACTTAAATTCACGATGGTCACTCACGGTCCCAGGATTTCCACAGTGTTTTCTTTTTAAATGGTTGGCATTTCTTTTTACATAAATATTAAAGTGCCCAGTGCATCCGGTAATTCTTGCTGTATTAAATCTTGTAGGGTGTAAACCATTCTCAGTTAAGATTATTGTCTGATCTGACACAGAACATCGGTCCAAAAAAATTATATTGCCAGAACATAATTCTGATTCAGAGCAAATTTCTCCAAAAAAGCAAGGCATGTTGTGCAAACAACGGTGTAAACAGCATATAAAAGTTATAAATATATATGAAAGAGCATGTAAAAGTTATAAATATATATGAAACAGCATATAAAAGTTATAAATATGTATGAAACAGCATGTAAAAGTTATAAATATATATGAAACAGCATGTAAAAGTTATAAATATCTATATAAAGTATCAACAGAGGACAGTGGTCAAGTAACAACACCCATGATCATCATAAAAAATCGCCTGCTTCCTTCTGTCAATATGTAACCAATGTAAACATTTCACAAGAGTTCCATCAAGGGAAATAACTCTAATGGCGAAATTTGTGCCAGAAACAACTGAATGATGAATAATTTTAAAATTTATTTTATTTTCTTAAATTAAGTAGTACCACTCCAATTTTTTATATATTGTTAAGAAGGATTCAGTGTATATTTCAAACATTTTCAATATATTGAGAGTGCCCGCGTTTTTTAAAAAACAATACTTCATTATCTGCTACAATTCCCTCTTGTTGGGTCATTTTTCAGTGTTAAAGGCACTTACAAAGGTAAAAATCCACCTGGAACATAATGTTTTTTCATGATAAAAATGAGATAAACAAGAAAATATCTGAAAAAAAACAAATATGGATTACGGTCATCAAAATTAAGCGTTTCTCAGTAGTATACTTGTAAATATGAATAAATTAACGATTTTGTGGCCCTTTAAGGTTCGTTGCCATGGAAACAACATTTGAAAATTTATGTTTGGGCACTTCGACTTGGTTTTCCAATGGTACTTGACAATTATGTGCAATATTATCAAATTCTGTGACATGTGATTTCCATGTGAGATTGGTCCTTAGAGAGAATGACTCTTAAGCAACCAGACTATTATGTGCTATACATGAAAGCTAAATAAGAAGATATGAAACTTAATACTTTATCCGACTGGTAAAAGAATGTTTAGTCTTTTATTAAACCATACATTGTCAAATTGTAAGGATATATCAGTTCAAAACCTATTGTCATGCCTAGCTACCCCGAGATTTCTACATATATCACATAATAACGGATTTGTTGCTGTCTCAGCTGTTTTAAACAATATTTTTGTTTGTAGGAGATTCCTCCTTAAATGTTGATGTTAGTTAAGGAGAATATTTTATTGTATAGCATGTTACTAATGACGAGACCTTTAGTTCAGTTTCTTGATCATGTCAGGTTATGACCGATCCTCTTTTAAGTATTGAATGCTTTCTTTCCCTGCCACAATTAAATCTAAAGAATATTGTCTGTATTTAATAACATGGAGGTTTTCAACACTTTTTGTACTTTCTATGTTTACCCCAAATTTATATTATCTTTTACAACATCAAACTGTGTTTATCCTCAAATACATTTTTTAACGATTGTATTCATGTTTTCGGTATAGTAAAATAAATTTATATTGGTCATATTGACAGAACCTGAAGAGAAGACTGTCGCAAAACCATTAAACTCACATAATAATATACAGATATATAACTGACGTTCTGTTTATGAACAAACATAAATCTGGAGACTATGTCGATGTCATCTATCCTAGTGAGTTGAAAAAATAAACGTCTGATTCCTCAAGTTCTGTTTCATATTTAGACCTATATCGTAATAACGACGCCCGCGAAAGAAGGCTACATTGGAAACTTTATGACAAATGTGTTAACTTCACATTTTTTATTGTCAACTTTCCTTTTCTATGCCTGCTACTCCTGCTTATGGTGTATTTGTGTCCTTATTAATACGCTATGATAGAGTTTGTTCCCACTAACAGGAATATTGCAAGCTTAGGCTTATCTAGGCGCTCAAAGAGTTATATTGCCGTCATCACAGTATTGTTGATGAGTTTGATATCTCTGTGTCCAGGCATGCTCCGGATATATTTAATGTCCAATAGTCCCATAGTCCTAAGGGGTTATACACACAGTTTCGGAAGTAATCGACGAGCTACAACTTCTTACAAATGCATTTACTTGACAATAAGGATTTTTTTCGAGCCAGAACAGCATATTTACAATTGAGGCAATATGTTATAAGTGATTAGTAATTGATTATTTTAAAACATTGTCTTGAATTTGATTTTACACCAATAAATTTATTTAAGATTATTTCTCCTTTGTCGTCATTGTAAGATTGTCGATGTCTATAAGAGGCATGGTCGTAGGTCCTTCTACATTTGTAACATTTTTCCAATATAGATACTGTCTATATTTGTAGTATGATGTATATATTGAATATATCGCCAGGACCACTAAGCCAAATCACACTAATGAATACTGATTGCCATGCACTTGAAGACATACACAACCACGGAAATAATTTCTTACCTACAGCAAACGCTTACTGTGAGAGCGATGAAAAAATACCGATGAATGGAAAGATTATAGTTGAAACGAGAAACCGTATATTGTCTTTAGCGATTGATGCCAATGAAGGATTGCTTTATTTTGGTATAGACGGGTCACTTTACGTATTTAAAGATAGCCAGCAAATAAAAATACAAGGAGCAGATAATTATATACTCCGAATTGTTACCAATGGTAAATATTTTGTTTAATATTTGGGAGAATGTTATATAATTTTATATGATTAATAAGTATATTCATTGATATAAATTCACCTGACCAAGGGCACGTGGGCTTACAAGAATAGCGGACAGTTTGTATCTGCGTATCCGCTGTATCTACTCGATATACGTCAATGGGAATTTGTTAAAGCCGGGCCAGCAGTATAAAAGGAAATGGGAGGAGCCTAATTTGAAAATGTCTCAGTTTCTTGCACCTTTCATGACAGGGCAAGATTTTTTTCAGTAACTATTGTCAAAATTTTTTCATAGTTTCAACTTTTTGGCATGTAAACTCATCTGAATGTGTTGCACATCATGACAAAAAATTACTTTTGAAAATTCTGTAATTAAAATGTAATCACACTGTAAATATTTGAAGCAGGATATGATTAAAAAAAACCCGTTCCATATATGGAATATGTGAACTTTCAACTAGGCCATGTGACCAAAACAACACCATGTGCTTTCTAGACAATAACTGATTAAATTATGTTTGACTATAAACAGAATCAATACACTATATTTATCATGCAAATATATGTATATAAATAACAACTCACCAATGAGAAATCCAAATTTTATGTATAGATCCATTTATGGTCATTATTTATATAATTTATGATAGTAAAACGTTTTCATCCTTGCAGTGATATCAACAATGGCTTGTGTTTTGCACAATTAAGTTAGAAGTTGATTGAGATGTGATTTTTCAATACAAATTCCTGGACATCACACATTCAAATTACATGTACCTGTTTTTAGACTGTCCAGTGCCTTAGCAGCATAAAAACATGCTTTTCTAATTGTATATTCAGTTCTACTGTCTGAATATACAATAACTTGACCTCTTTAATATTGATTTGTCATCTACATCATCCCTAAACATTCCTATATTATTACTGGATTATAGTAAGGCGTTAAATTTAACAAATCTATATCTTGCTACAAGTGTAGAATATATCAAATTCTGTTCATTTGCACAATTTTAATTTCTAAATGATTAAAATCTAATCCTGACACTGAATTACCGGTAAACAACAAATGGTAGATTAAAAAATTACATAACTTATTGAATAAGTTAGTTTCCTTTCTTATCTTCCGTTTCTAAAGTCTATATAATCCACTATTTTTTAAATAAATGACAAATAAACTTTACAAATACACACTGGACAATTCAATAGCTTTCCCGCCTAAAATGGATGTTGACCTTGTCAGCTGGTGTTACCCATACCATGAGGACATAAATCATTCTTACTGTTATTTACAAAGTTTAGGAAGTGCTTTTACCTGGGAAAACAAATTTCTTAAAGATTACAATTGGTATTGAAATAAACAGTTGGGATGAAAACAAAAATGACATTTTTTATCCTCTTAATTGTTATTACCAACAAATTAAAGATTGTAAAGTGATCCATCTGTTTCTGAATAGTGAGTTCAGCAAAAATGTAGGGTAGAAGCAATTGAGAAATTCAGAATATAATTATTTATACCCTGGTATGAAGGAAATATATTCTGGTAAACATTTTTTATCAAAATGATGCTAGAAAATATGCATTATGTATATGCATTATATCAAGTTGAACTTAAAAATGTGACAACTTCTGATAATAAACTTAACATTTGAAATGATAAATTTAAAACAGTTTGGACTGTCATGCAAATTATTTATTTATTTATTTATTTATCTTAAAAAATTCCAATGTATACAATCCACAGCTAGATGGCAAAACTTCTCATTAAATGGGTAACATGTTTAATTTATTTTATGGATATAACTCTCTTCAATTAGTGCAATTAATATAAATTGAATTTGAAAACTTATTTTTATTTTGCTTCAAAAGTTTTAATTTCACTGTTTTTTTATGATGCCATATAATAAGACCATTCACAGTACTTGCTCTGTATCTGAATACCACTATATACTGGTCTGTGTATCCATGTGCTTAATGTTTACAAACACAATGTGTTGCTAATATTAGCTTCACCCTCTTGTCATCAGACAGAAAGTCATTAATCATTTTAGGTCGGTAGGAACTACCGCGGACTCCCCTTTAAGAGTGTATATGCCCAGTGGAATTTACAATTGTCAATGGTTGCTAAAACAAACCCAGCTCAAATAGGGCTGCAAGAAAAAACCCTAAACTAATGATTGATTAGAGAAATTTTATTAAATATATAGCTTATCTCGGGTATTTAGCCGATTGTGTGTTCATTTCGTATACGTTGCGGTTGAATAATGATACTGCATCTTTCCGTTGAATTTTGAAAAAATAAAAATAAAATAGCTTCAATTCTCATTATTATACCTCACATATATTAAAAGACATATCATTGCATGTTTTCCAATCACATGACATGTGACAAATAAGATATTCCCCCAAAATTGCTGTCAGCGTATGTCAACATCTCCCTTCTCGGCATAGCCATGTGATAATACTATTATTACCCGTTGATAACCAGGTACAAGGGAAATAACTCGTACAACAGAAACGTGTTGTCATTTGGTAAACAATAACAATGGCGGCCAGTCGATTTTTGCAGTTCGTCGGAAGCGGACTTGTAATTATGCATAACAAAGATGCAGAAAACACAAAAAGGGTCACCCAAGCTTCAGTGAAAATATTGGAAATGTATTTGATGGAAACGGAATGAGAGGTAAACCTAAAAATCTAAAGTATGCAATCGAGCCGCGTAAAAGGATGGTTGAATGTGTAAACTGGCAGCATTTAATTTAATTTATTATTTAAATATTGTTTGTGTCATTTTACATGGTAAGCTTTGTTTCGGTATACTAAAATAATAATTGCCCTTTAGGTATGTGGACATCCAGAATTGTCACCCTTCAGAAGGGTTTTCACCCTCGGGCGATGCCCTCGGATGACATCACTTCTGTCGGGTGACAAGTCTGGATGTCCACATACCCAGAGGGCAATTATTGTGTATTATTGCCTTGCGTCAACAAATTATTTTGTGATTGAGTTTTCAGAATTTCTTCAACGCCACGCCTTTCATATTTGAGCAAGGGGCAGAGGTAACGTGATAATCTAATTTTTGTCTTAAGTTTGTGCTGTTTGTAACAATACAAAAATGTATATCGAAGCAAACTTTTACCCTGTACGTTTAGCTATTGATATATTTTGGTATTGAAGAACTACTCTTTACTTAGTATGCAGTAACTTTGGTATCTCACAAATGCAATTTTATAAAAGATAATTGGCAACAAAATGTCACTATGCTGTTTGTATATCAATACCTAAAATTCAATTAAAGCATTTCTTCCAGCCTTTATCTATGCGATAAGTATAATGATCATGTTGTTTTTGTCTGGCAAAATGTTGTTTTACACATTAACACCAATCCCCTTACCACTTCTAGTTTAACTAAACTCAAATACTATCTAACTAATTATATGGTTTAACTACGAGGGGAAGTCAGAAAGTTCATAGAACAGCGTATTCAGCCAAGCGTAACACACATTTTCTTTACTTATTTAGACAACACTTTCCGCCATTTTAAACATATCAAGTTTATTTGTCACAACATATTTGTGTAATTCTCAAAAGCATTCAAAGTTGGTGACCAATGATGGAAAATCAAATGTTGAGTTTAGGGCAGTCATAAAGTTCCTCACAGTAGAGGGATCAAATGCCAAAGAAATTCACCGGTGAATGGCCTAGGTGTACGGTGATAGTGGTCCTGCCTATTCCACAGTGGCAAAATAATCAGCTGAATTAAAACGTTGGTCCTCACTGAAGGATGACCCACGGTCAGGTCGTCCAGCTGATGCCATCACAAAGCAAGTTGTCACCTCTGTGGAGACCTTATTCATGAATGATCGTCGAAGTAGGATTGATGATATAGCTAGGGAGTGTGACATTTCACATGGAAGTGTATACACGGTTAACGAGCAACTTGGAATGTCAACAGTATCCTCAAGATGGGTCCCCAGAAACCTTAATGTGCAGGATCGCTTCAAAAGACTCCAGTCAAGTCGGACTTTTATAATGATAATCCTGAGAGGTTCCATTTACGTTTAGTAACTGGTGATGAAACATGAATCCATCATTGGGACCCAGAAACAAAAAAGTCCATGCAATGGAAGCACCTTGGCTCACCCCAACCAAATCAATCTAATGCTGATAGCTGCTATTAAATTAAAAAGCTGGGGAAAGTTGATCCGAGAGGTATTGCTTCTTCACGACAATGCTCCTGTACACAAGTCAATGATTGCACAAACAGCGATTCTAAATGCAAGTTCTAACAACTTAATCACCCACCCTCCAGTCCCAATTTGGCACCCAGTGATTATTTCCTATCTAGAAATTTGAAATCCCATTTACGGGGAATCCGATTTCCTGATGATGATGGACTTAAGGCAGGTTTTAGGACCAAACGGAAGACTTCTATTTCAAAGGTATAGACAGTCTGAAAGGAAAGTTGGCAAACTGCATTGGGGTAAATGGGGACTTTATTGAAAAATAATAATAAAATGTATGGTTTGTTGCGGCAATATATACCCCGTTCTATGATTTTTTTTACCTCCCCCTCCCCTCGTATCTAGATGTATGCTTTTACAAAGCAACTGTTTTACCTTTCAGTATATATATATAAAACAAGAAAAATAATTTTATACCTTCATACCAGTATATTTTATCTTGTACAATCTATCTGTCTCAAACATAATCATAATAAAATTTCTACAATTTTGGTCGGAGCAATACTAGAGAAATTTTAATCCGAAATGACGGTCTAGTGCAGCAAAATACTTTCTGTGTAGCTGTTTGTCCGTTCAATTCTCTGTTCACATTTCTGAAAGCTCAGAAACATAATTAGTTGAACGTGCACATTTCGTCAGCCTTTCTCCCTAAAATTCAATATTTAAACATGTTTATGTCTCCTTAGAACCAATATGTTTATAAAGTGACGTTCTTAAGAGTCTGAACTTACAAAGTCTAAATGACGTCTAAAATAATAATTATACTATACTAGATTGGCCTAACGATTATTTTGATATATAGATTGAGATCATGAATTCTAAATTATCTGGAATATCATAAAACATTTTGTATAGGCATGTATATTACACCATTGTAGGTATTGGCCTGCAATCATTTTGATAGATAGATTAAAGCCATGGGTTCAAAGTGCAAGGTCACAGATGTGTAATAATACTAACAAGACTCAGTTCATTGCCTTTGTACTTTTAACTAGTTGTCCATACATTTATTTTAGCTGGGCCCTAGATATTTAGATGTATGGTTGCATTTTAGGACAAGTAATTATCAATTTGTAAATATTCCTGCATTAATCCCTTACTGCTGGAAATTTGAACGGTCCATGTAATTTATGTAATTGTCCATTAAATTTCTGCATGAGATATAGCATAACCTTAGGGTAAGCGTTAAGGCCCTTGGACGCCTTAATTTCTTGTTTGATTAGCAAAAAATCGAAACAAATTTTCAGCTTTATAAGTACGAAATAGGTATCGAACTATCAATCAATATATCTGGAAATCTATAATTTTTTTAATATACAAACAAATAAAACATTGTATTAACTAGCATAATGGTCATGTTCAGATATGAATGGAGGTCAAGGGTTCAAAGGTCAATGTCACAAATGCAAACATATACGGATATGGTTAATTATCTCAAAAATTATAAAGTTTTGTATAGGCATGCATATTAGAATATCACAGGAATTCTCCTAACGTTGATGCAAACGTGTAGGTCACAGATGCAAACCGATACTGAAATGGTTAATTATCTCATAACCTATAACCTTTATGTATAGGCATTTGTGTTAAAATACTGTTGTTATTGATATAATGGTCATTGATATATACCAATGAAGGTCACGGGTCCACATTCAAGGTCACAGACGCAAAATTATTGAAAGTTTTAATTATATCGAAAACTATAAACTTTTTGTATAGCAATGTATGTTGGAGTATTGTTGGTGTTGATGTGATGGTGATTTTGATTTTGATATATGAATGAAGGTCATTTGTTCAAAGGTCAAGGTCACAGATGCAAACGGATACTGAAATAGGTATTTATTGCCAAAACTATAAACTTTTTGTAGGGGCATGAATATAAAAACAACTTCAGCTGTCTTAAGTACGACATAGATATTTAACATGATGCATCCTTATTTTAACTGTGTTGTTCTTACACACTGGATTATGTCTTTCTACAGGGAACGCTTTATATTGGATTGCATACAAGAAAAATACAAAGTATTTCATGATAAATAAGCGCTGGAAAAACGACAAATCAAACTATTCCGTGAAAACACTTGTGACATCGCAAAAGCCAATATGGTCTATGGCAGTCGGAACCTTCAAGACGTTTCATGATGCTGGAGGTAACGTTTTTAAGCCATGTAACAATGGTATTACGTCATAACTTATTTTAAATCTTGTGATTTACAGTTATCTTACTGTTGCATTATTTAACTTACGAAAGCATGCGATTATTCTTCTAATTTGTTAATACATTCTGCAAAATCATACAATATATGCTTTCGTCATGAAAAAAAGGTCCTTAAGTTAAGTTTGTATCTTTTTCATATCTACATGGAAAGGCAATTCTTAATTACTCTGTTCTTTTTCTATATGTATTTGACAAAACTTTAGCTCTTAAATATGAATTCCATTACAGGGAACATCCATGGTGTATCAACAAGTTATAATGTCAAATGTCATGTAATGTCATAATGTTAAAATGTAATCGGTCTACCGATAACTTTAAGGTCACGCCTAACCTTGATTGATCAAGAATCATTGATATTGCATTAAGGTTATAAAATTGTTATGTATTTGTAGCCAAAGTTTTATAGTCATCATGTTCTGATTTTTATGACACTGGTATTGATTTTTATCTTGTCTATGGATTTGTATAATTTGTTTTCAACTTAATTGATCGATTTCATCCATTGTTATAAGGAGGAACGATGGAATGAATATCCTCCGTCCTATTTCAACGTTATAAATAAGCACGTCGTTTATTCTATGGGATACAACTAGGATCAAGTAAAATATTTTCTGACACGGAGCATGATCGTTCATCCAGTGCAATTTAAAGTAATCTGCGATCTATACACCTTCGAAATGGTTAAAGCCCAACCAACCTTGGCTCGACTCTCCGACGCTAGCACAATCTGTCAATTTAGGTGCATCACCTATAAAGGGGGCAAATTAGACATTTTTTGGGACACTAATTATATTTATTAAATAAATTTACCCGACACTGATCCCCATGCTGAGTTTCACAGCAGTCATGATATTGGTGCGCTCTGGTAGTGCTATATCGGCAACTCTTTTAATTTGTACACGTCACACATTTAAAAAAAATAAAACCAAGTTTTCTAAGATGTCTCTTATTTTATAGTGTATGTCCTCTTTGTAAATAATTTTTTTAAAATATTTTTATTTAGAAATTTCATTTTAGAATAAAGGCTTTGTTAACTTTTGATGTAATTATATAAATTATTGGCGGCCATCTTTGATAATGGCGGCTATTTTACATGAAAGAATATTTACAGAGCTTTTGTGTCATATAAGTCAAATTACTTATATTATTTTTTCTAAATAAAGTAAAAATGCTATTCAATAACAAAAAAAACTTGGTTCTTCTATCAACATATGGCAACCATTTTTGATTATTTTGTTTCTTCCATCGTTACATTTGTGCTCAGTCGTTAAATTTGTATTCAGTGACTATAACACAACTATCATACAAAATTTCGAAACATTGGTCTATTTTTTTGCTCAACTAAATGTAGCGTTATGTACATATCTAATGTATCCGAATTACGCTGATGTTACATTATGTACAGTAAAGACAAAGAGAGAGAGAGAGAGAGAGAGAGAGAGAGAGAGAGAGAGAGAGAGAGAGAGAGATGAGATTTATTACTTCTAAATCGTAGCCTGCAGAGTAATTTGTCTCAAATAATAATTAAAATGTATATGTTTTGTAAAATGACTAAGTCCAGAACGACTGAAAACTTTCATAAGCTATTGGAATAAAAATAAATAACCGTCTATATGATACTTAAATGTCAGAACTTCATTCTTTGCTTCCATGATAGCTTGTACATAGATTTGGTGGCATAGGTTACCATAATATATGTATTCACAGAACCAACTTGTTCTTGTTCTTGTCTTAATGGGGACCTGTAACCGCAAATGTTGGAATACCATCCTTGCTAGATTCGAGTGAGTGTGAATTGCCATCTATGTTACTCCGTCATGCGTAGTCAGTGGTTCGTCATCCGTCTTGTACAGACTTTTCACTTAACCATTGAACTGTCTACAATTGGCATTTATAGCAGTATAACTGTCATTGCCGTGTAAAGAAAACTGAATAAAGCGCGTTTGCTTTGCACGGCAATGTCAGTTAAACCACTATAAACGACATTTATAGACAGTACAATGGTTATATTTACATTTCCCATTTTTGAAATTCTTGTTTTGTATTTAATCCTAAACAAACTTTAAAACACTGCCGTGTATGACATGAATTTCCAATCGCTAGAACAGACAATCAATGACGTCACGCGTATAGCCGCAAGAGAGAGATGAGTGACGTCACGATGGCAATGGCATTTATACTCCAATAACTGCCATCTGGTCTAATACAAAGTTTAATACATTAAAACATCAAAAATGTAAAAATATATGAATACATTCTCCAAAACTACTGGCCAATACTTGATTTTATTTAGCTATAATGCTATCTAGCTAAAATACTTTCAGATTTGCACAAATAAAAGAGGATTTGTACCCTTGGGACCCCATAAAGAGAAAATTGTGAATATCATCTCCTCGGAACATACATGGGATATTCCTTAGATATTTCATGTAAAACGTACTTAGAGCACTTAGTTTTCAGATTTGCACAAAAAGTAGCTATAGAGGTCAAAAACAGGGAAATAGCATGGTACTACATAAAAAACATACTAATCCATGTCCGAATCGCAATTCAGAAGTAAAGTAAAACTTAAAAACTGACAAATTAGGTTAGACGTCAACTTTCATCAGGGAAGTGTTGCCGGGTGCTCCGGAAGGTAAGCACCTAGCTACACCAGCAACGTGTGTAATCAAAATTGTGCAAAGGAAAATATTGGACGTCAAATATGTCCAGGGCGAACCTGGATACAGACACATCAACCTTATCAATGATAATGTGGTGACGGCCATAAAAATTTTAAGGGCGGCCTTGATTAGACTAGGGTTGCAATATCCCCGTGTCAACAACTAATTTGCAAAAAGCCTGCTTCGTTGTACAAAATCCCTGTATTGGGAACAAGCTCTACCATAGCGTATTCATTGGGACACAAATACACCTTAAGCAAGAGAAATATATTGCTGCATAGAAATAGAATGTTGACAATATAAAAATTGAAGTCATCACGTTTGCCATAAAGTTTCAAACGTAGCCGTAATTGAGGTATACGTCTGAATATGAAGTAGAACTTGAGGAATCATTCGTATCTTCTATTTCAAGTCACTAGGATAGATGTCATTCATACATTGTCCAAAGGAGGTTGTGCACTATAGGCCATTTTTGGCCACATACCAGAATATAATGATTTTTCTGTGGAATTTAGTCCAAGAATTAGTCTTTGTAAAAACATAAAAAATTAAGTGTTCCGATGTACTGGTGCTTAGCAACGGTGCATAGCAACTGACCCTTAGTAAATCTTAAATATGGACATTTCGCATTATGATTTTAACATATTTTGGCAGATTTCATCCAATTCTAAGTTTTGTGTAAATAATCTTTCTACATTACTACATTTATCAATAAAAGTAAATATTAAGTTCGAGAACATAAAATATAACATGATTTGTCACAATGGCAACAAAATTTCCATAGCAACAAATGGTTTAATATACTTATATTGATATTAAAATATAGATATTAAAATGAGTGCATTTGTGCCCTTAGCAACTGATGGTTAATATAATGTACAAAGTCACAAAGTAAACCATTATTTGTTACCATGGCAACTAATTGTCTATAGCAACGGATTGCTAAATATACGCATGTACATATGGATTGGATGTAATTGTTCCCATAGGAATGGATGATTGAAACAAGAAATCGCTTTTGAGCAGGGGTAAATCACCCCAATGGTGGCAACCTTGAACATTAGAAAAGAACTGATAGTGTTAGTAGTTATTTGAATGAAGATAAAGGTGTAATTGTTATGATGTTTCCATATGCACATTCATAACAAGACGTTTTAATGTTTTATTATGTAAGATACTGCAACTTTCTGGAAAATTTCACTAGGCTATGAAAAAGTAGGTCACAATGACCAACTATGTGTTGAGACACATAAATCATCTGAAGTTGTACTTACAAACACGTTTCATCAAATTCTCATATTAACCTTTATATTATCAAAAAAACCACTGGATTAAAAACTAGGTCACAATGATCTTTTCTGTGTTGCATTATGTAGAGCATATAAAGTCGTAGATATGAACCAAGTTTGATCAAAATCAGTAATCTCATCACATTCTATCAAATGGTTTTTGAGAAATCTTGTTTCCGAAAGTTCATTCAATTACTCTTCAAATATCGAAGAAAATCACAGGACCATAAAAACAAGGTCACAATGACCCATTTTTAGCGCAACATGTAGAGCATATAAGATTGTACCTAGAAACTAATTTTCATCAAAATCGATCAATTAGTTTCTTTTCTAGAGTGCAGAATCAGTGCAGTGGGATGCCGTTATTATCTCCCTTTCTAATTCAACCAATGAGATGTGACCCCAAAAGACATAACTGCAATGCCCTGTCGGTGATCAATTGCTGCAAATGCCTAAATATCACTCGAATACGGATCAGTGCATCTCGTGTAAATGGAACTTGGGATGGTACCGGTATTTAATGCAAGAATGTTCATAGGCTTCCTTCCTGAAATTCACTGTTTTTCTCTGATCAGTAACTTAATGGTAGAGAAAACCAGGCAAGCTGGGTGCCTCTGTATAATAGAAATAATCTTAACAGATGTCTTAATCACCAACCAATCAACATGAGTTCAATATTTCATCAGTATTAAACATCCCATATGCCTGTACATGTAAATAGTAATAATAACCAGGCTATGTATTTAAAGTAGTCTTACTAATTATAATTTAGGAAAGGTCGATCTCACTTCCACTTTCACTGAAAAGTAGCACCATCAAGATCTCCTTCTCCAAGTTAGAATACCATGTATGTAAATGTTAGTGGTGCTAGTCCCTTGATCATTGTATTGGACCACAATGCAGTCAAACAAAGTTTAGATTTAAAAATGTTTTATTGCCTCCTCGAACAGATTGCAAATCTGCGTGTAATTCAGAGGGATTAGAAACTACAAATATAAAAATCACAGAAAATACAATAAAATACAACATGAAATACATGAACAGTAGTATAAAATACAACCTGAAATCGGAGACATATAAAATACACATGAAATACACATGAAATGCAAACTTACAAGGAAAAACCAAATCAACACATTACAAAATGTCATATTTAAAACCGTAGTGTAGCCTATTAAAATGACCCATAGAAATTCAACTGTTTATATACGATAAATGTTCATGTCAAATTACGCGGGAATAAAATGTAAACAAACATGTATTTTTAAAGGGAATAAACGATTATTTACAATCCTGATTTCAGTTCGTTATTTACACGATCAGATAAATGTTCGGTATGCTCTTATAAAACACAGCGATAAACTCACTCTTTGAGGCGTCTAACTTGCCGGAAAATATCAAAACTTCAGCTGGAGGCATAACGCGGCACAACACATTTTTCATGACGTAAAACACTAATAACAAAAACCGACAACGTATGGACCGAAATCCGGCAACATCACAACCAACAAATGTAAATTATGTAGGATGGATCTTCTTTCATAAGACAACATCATTTTAAGAACACAGTGAAAAATGCACAGACATAAATATTTATTAGCGCCTAAGGAGGCGATGGGAATAAACGTTTGGCAAACAAAAAGACAGACATACATAAGTTTCATTGAGAGGGGACTAATGCTAATAATCAGTGACGAAGTTCAGTTTTTGGAAGGTCAAATTATCTTAAAAGTCCAAAAATTGAGAGATTCCACTTCTTAAAATTATTGGAGATATGATCGCTACATTGTAAACCATACACACGAAACGGTACAAGTGACTTTCACCTCGGTGTCACTAACTCTGTCCCGACTGTCGGGAGTCAGAATATTTGAGTTCAGTTTCGTATAACCATATTATCCGACAAAAAAAACAGTATCCGTGAAATAAAATGAAAAAGAAACGTTCATAATTATATGCACATCACTGAAATCGCGAATGTGTAGCCTAAATGCTGAACGATCTATCTACGTAGCCGGTGTGGCCAGTTGTTGTTGTTCTTGACGACGTGGCCTATTTCTAAAATGTGTAGCATCACGCTCTACAGCATGAACGGTTACCGGCGTTGTTTTTAAACAGTTATCTATAAATGCATTAAAGTTTATCGATTCCGTATTGTTAAAATATATGTAACCAACAAAACATACAAATATATATATATATATTTTTGCTTATTTATCAAAATCAGAACAGAAGAAAATATAAGTAATTGTCCGCGTTGTGCTACACAATTTACCTTACCCCATACTTCCCGACTTAGTGGCAAATTTTATTGATGATTTTTTTTTCAAATTAAACTATAAGTGCAGTCGTACTCCACAAAATATTTTAACACGTGCTTCTTTAATTTAACATCAGTTTATAGTTGAAATGTCTTTTTTTGAGCACGACTGTGCTCATAGTTTAATTTGAAGAAATGTACCGGAAAAACGTCAATATTTCAAACAATTGGACAAAACCCTGAACTTTAGTGATACAGTTTAAAATATTTTTTGAGTAAAACTTTTATGGATTTATTTAATTTGTATAATTGACAATGTGTTCGGTAACATATCAAAGATATCCCCCCCCCCTTCAAAAATTATTAAAATTGTGGGGCCGGGAAGGGCCCATAGCGCACAACCTCCTTTAGGATTGTTAAGAGACAGAACATCATATATATATTTGTATGTGGAGTTGAATGATTTGGCGACAGTCTTCTGTCCAGGTTTGACAGGGTGCCGCATTAATTCTGCTTCATTAGAATAAAGAAACGGTGCAAGCAATGGTGCACTAAAGGGGAAAATTGCTTAAATTAGTGTATATCTCGATTTTTTGTGGAAATTTTTGTTTAGGTTAACAAACTAAATATTGTATTAACTACCATAATGATCATTTTCAGGTGCGAATGGAGATAATGGGTTCAAAGGTCAATGTCATAAATGCAAGCATACATGTATACGGAAATGGTTAATTATCTGAAAAATAAGGTGTTTGTTTTGCATGCATATTAGAATATTGCAGGCATTGGCCTAACGATCATTTTGATGCAAACTTGAAGGTTACAGATGCTAAAGAATACTGGAATGGTTAATTATCTGAAAAACTATAACCTTTTGTATAGGCATGAATGTTATAATACTGTTGTTATTAATATAATTGTCATTCATATAAACCAATGAAGGTCGCGAGTTCACAATTTAAGGACATGGACGCATATAATACTGAAATTGTTAATTATATCGACAACTATAAACTTTCTGTACAACAACAGCAATGTATGTTAGAATATTGTTGGTATTGATGTCATGGTCATTTTAATATATGAATGAGGGTCGTCGGTTTAAAGGTCAATGTCATAGATGCAAACGGATACTCAACTAGTTAATTTTTTTAAAAACTAGTAATATTTTCTATAGGCATTTATATTAGAATATTGCTGGTATTGAAGTAATGGTCATTCTGATATATGTATGAAGGTCATGGGTCCAAAGGCCAAAGTTACAAATGCAAAATAATACTGAAAAAGGTTTATTGTCTCAAAAACTATACACATTTTGTAAAAGTATTTATGTTAGAATATTGTTGGTATTGATTAATGGTCATTTTTATATATGATTCAAGGTCATGGATTCAAAGATCAAAATAACAGATGCAAACGGATACTGAAATGGTTAATTATCGCCAAAACTATAAACTTTTTGTAGGGGCATGAATATTATAATATTGTAGATATTAACTCAAACATAATTTTGATATATCAATGCAGGTCTTAAGGTGCAAATAAATACTGAACTTGTTAATGGTCTAAAAAACCTTAAACGTTTGTATAAGCTTGTATACTGGAATGTTGTAGGCATTGGTCTAACGATTATTTGGATATGCAAATTAAAATCATGGGTTCAAAAATCAAGATCACAGACACAAAACGAATACTGAATTGGTTAATTATCTGAAAAAACTATAAACTTTTGTATGGGCATGTGTATTAGAATATTGTTGGTATTGTTGTAATGGTCATTTTGATATGTGAATGAAGGTCAAAAGTAAAAGTTTCAGTTCACTGATGCAAACGGATATTGAAATGGTTAATTATCTCTAACATTATTTACTTTTGTAAGGACATGCATGTTAGAATATTGTAGGCATTGGAATAAAGAGAATTTTGATATGTGAATGACGGTCATGGCTTTAAAGAGTAAAGCAAGTCCACAGTTTAAAACAAATACTGAAATGCTATAGTGTTTTAAAGTTTTTACTTTTGTCGCTACTATTTTAGCTGTTTATAAATTTATTACAGCTTGACCTTAAATGTTTCAGATGGAGTACTCTTTGGGCGAATTATAATTTGCAAAAAAAAAAAAAAATTGAATATTGGCTCTAACTGCTTAAAAGTTGGACATTCTCTATAATTTATGTAATTGACCATCGGACCACTGCATGATATATACGCAAAACCACACATATGTGGTTTTCTGACGTAGCTGATCGCACGAGTTTATTCTGCGGACGGATACATGACACGAGTGCGCTCTGCGCACGAGTGTTATGTATGCGTTCGCACAATAAACGAGTGCGATCAAGCTACGTCAGAAAACCACTTATGTGTGGTTTTGTATTTATCACATGCCCTACCAAACTAAATGAAAAGCTTTCTTTGGCTTAATCTGTCAAAGAATTCACATTCAACTCAGTATTTCAAATTGATTTTTGATCTGATTCGAAAAATCTGATACCTGACTGGAAAAACTGCTAAAGAAGTAATTAAAAACAACAGATAACTCTTCGTTTACGCATCATTGGTTAACATTTTACTAATACCATCGTAAACACTGGGAAAAATTAAAAATCAAACATTGATTTTACAAAATTATTTAATATCGTCCGCGATTCTCCCAACTCGAGTAAATTCTCCCAACTTAACATGACGTATGTATCACATATTGACGTCATATTATTTTTGTCATTACGTATCACATAATGACGTCATATTATTGTTGTCGGAAAAGGGAATTCCCCTAAAAGGAGTTCCCGCTACTATGGTGCGCGTGTGATACAGACTTCCATATCACATAGCTTGAAAAACCAGTGTATTGCTATAATAAGATTAAATGGGTATGTGATAAATTTACATACTGTTAGGTGAGCGCAAAGGTCCTTGGGTCTCTTTGTTTTCTTATCTCGCTTACCGAAGATAGGTGGATTTCTTCGGACTACCGTTTCCTCCAACATCAGAGAACTGACCACTTCGCTATAAGTGAATTAATCTTTGCTGGGGCGTCAAATAGTGTTTTTTCCACACCTCTTCTCGTCTTTAATAACTATTCTGTGCTTCAGTTCAATTCGTGGTTGAATCCCAACCAACACTAGAAAATATGTTGACCCTGTTTTTTCGCCACATGTTGGGAATATTTTTTTCCCATATCACGATTTTATTTATAAACAAGAAACATCCAACCTTGTGTCATTTTGCAAGTTTAACTACGGCGTCTCTGGTATTGATGATAATTCGTATATATTAGATAGCCACATTATTGGTCAATTCCAGTCAAGATATCACAATGTAGCCTCTTTTGAAACATTCATATTTACCGTGATATTTTTCTATTAAATACGGGTGTTTATAATTGGTTGTTTTAATTTTTATATTTCTGTTGCACTCAGTTGTTTTATAATTGAATCGACAAAGTATCCTTTTTAAACATCATTGATGACGTTAATTCATTCATTTAATTTTCAAGAAAATACAAATACATTAGCAAAATTTGGAGGCTTTTTATGTCGTTAACTGCGAATTATATTTTTGTTTAAGCTTTAATTATTGAATAATATTTTTAATCCACGGTTTAATTTTTCAGAGATTTGCCCAAATACTGTGACTCATTGTCTTTGTGTAGATGGTAGCTGCAAGCAATTGGAAGCTGAAATGATATGCGACCAAAAAATAGATTGTTATGGTGGATTTGACGAGTTTTATTGTTGCCACAAGGCTAGTCATTGTGGTATCAGTGGTATTCATATCAATTGTCTAAGGAGGGTTCGTCATAAAATGTATCTAATTGATCTATACAAGGATGTCTTTGATTGGGAAACCCATCCGTTTTCCAAAGTGATTAAAAATCAATCAATTGGTTTTTCAATCTGCCATGTAGTAGGTGATTATATAGATAAGAATGGAGAAAGGCGAAAATTTTACATAAATGATTTGGGAGAGTCTCATATCTTACGACAGTTCAGTGGCAAAACGAGTGTTTTTAGACAGGTTAACTTTACAAAATACTTAAATCTAAATGGTACATTTTTGTCATCATTGGAACCGGAGTCCTTCATTAAATTCAGTATGCTTACAGACCTAGTAGTTGCAGACACGACACTGGTAAATATTGAAGATGGTGCATTTACAGGACTCCAGAACTTAATCAATCTGACTATTACGGAGAACAAAGCTTTGACAAGACTTTCCAGTAAAGCAATGTCTGACCTTGCATCTTTAGAACACCTTGAAATGGGTAATAACGCTCTAACTGAAGTCAATCGTAAAACATTCAACGGTCTTACATCTTTGAAATCCATCGACTTAAGAGGAAATGATTTGCATTTTAGGACTAACTATTTCGTACAAAACAGGAAATTGAATCTTATTTATGCAGATTCCTACATCATATGTTGTATGAATCCGAAATTAAAAACTACAGGAAATTGTCATGCTCCAAAAGATGCTGTCTCGGATTGCAATGACTTGATTGAAAATGATGTTTTACGGATTTTTCTCTGGATAATCGGGATAACGGCAGCATTAGGCAATATCTTTGTTGTAGTGTATCGATTTACGGGAGGGGCAAAATCAACAAATGAAACATTCATTACGTATGTAACCAATCTCAGTGTATCTGATGCATTGATGGGGTGTTACATGCTGATAATTGCTGCTCATGACGCAAAGTTTAAAGGACGGTACACTTGGCATGAATCTGACTGGAAAAACAGCTTTCTGTGTGAACTGTCTGGAACAATTTCTTTTGTTTCGAGTGAGTCTTCTGTCCTCTTTATATTGTTTATTACAGTAGACAGGATTCTTGCTGTGAAGTATCCAATCGGAGGTCCCAGAATCACGACAAAACAGGCACATTTGATGTCACTTTTTGCATGGGCCATTGCTTCTGCATCAGCCATTATACCGGGTCAGCTGTACCACACATTTTACTCGTATTCAGGAGTTTGTATAGCACTTCCACTGACTGCCGGTTACGTTGAAGGAAAACTTTACAGTGTTGCTGTTTTCCTAGGATTTAACTTTGTAGTATTCTTAGTGATTGCCCTCGGACAGCTTGTCATCTTCAGAGAAATCCAGATGTCATCAAGGCGTGTAAGAAGTACTCTTACATCTAGAGACCGGGATGCCGCGACGATGCTCCTTATGGTAGTCATTTCAGATTGTTTTTGTTGGTTGCCTATTGGTATACTTGGTAAGTGAGATCAAGTTATTTCATTAAATTATAAGTCATATAGAAATTATAAAGGTTTTAATTGATATTTATTGCACGTTCTGCTCGGCATATATTTCAGAACATCTTTAATTTTGAATAAAAATATATAATAAATATCCCGTAGGATCATATATTGCATAGCATGTTCTCTGACAGTTTTTAAAATGAAGGAAGTGTATATGTTTAGGAATAGGTTAGGAAAATCTTCTCAACTTCGATAAGTAAATGTAGTCTAGGGTCATTTTTAACCCTTTTCCGTTCTGGATAAAAGATGCTAGGTTTGCATGGGATTTCAGTACCAGTCTAATAGATGCAAATTACATGATAATTGTACGAGACAATGTTATTTTGCGTGATACCAGTATCGAGCATATACGGCCGACAAAAATGCTAGCCGTTACTAAAAACAGCGAATAGGTCTCGTGATCTAGAGGGTCAAAAGTTAAAAAAAATCACGATTTTAAGGAGAATTTTTTTGTAACAAACGTGTCAAATCTGGCAATTGTGGGTACGATAAGGGCCAAGTGACTCTTGATTCTTAAAGACTATTTTGTTCTTAAATATTACTTATGAAATTTTGAAAATTAGACATTGTCAATAGTAACACAAAGGTCAAGGATCACATGCACTTTTTACCAAATCCCATGCTAAAAAGTGTTATAATTAACATAAAGATACCTGTCAACTAAAACCTACATTAATTGTAATAATCAAATGTAAAGGCTAAACGATGGGTTCTAGGGGAAATTCATGCCGAAATAAGTTGTTCTAAAATTACATAAAAGGTCACGTGACCTTGGGTCAAAGGTCAAACAAAATGAAGATTAAATCAAAACTTTCAGAGAAAATGAATCAATCTTTCTTCTTATTTGTCATATTACATCAATGTGTAAAGACATGACCAGTCCACTACTATCTTTTTCAATAAGAAAAAGTACTGAATATTTTCTGGTGTTGTTTTAATAATAACAAAATTCCCATAGCAATCAGAGAGTCGTAGGTCAATATTTCCCGTTATTGAAAAATTACGAGCTTAAACAGGGAAAATGTGAATAAATAATTATTTACATTCTTAAACAGGTACTAAGCGTGTGGTATCGTTATATTGTATAACCTCTTGTACCATCTCCGGTGAACTTTGTTTAAATACAAAAGTTGAAGTTAGACAAAAAGGAAGATTTATTAATAATTTTTTTATTTCTATAAAAAGCATGACTGAACACGTGATTAGAGGTCAAATGTCATGGGTCATTACACAGTTTTGCATTCTTTTTTCCCCGACTTTACTAAGGCAAAGCAAAGCGCCTATAGCGGGCATTTGTTTCATAATAGGACGTCTTATTCCAAATATTACATAATTTGATATAATATCATTATAAATACGGTGCATCATAAGGCTATACGTGCTGGACGGTAGATACATTTGTATATATTTTATCGAGTCATCGCGCTAAATTGTAAATCGGGTTGCAAATTATTATTGTTATTATTATTATTATTATTATTATTATTATTATTATTATTATTATTATTATTATTACTGTAAAGGCTCCTATATTTAAACATGTGTCTGCGTGTGGTGGATTTGGAGTCATACATACATTCCTAAAAATTTAGAAATTCTTAGCTTAAGTGCTGCAATTTTTCAAATTCTACAGGCCATTTCCTCTGTTTTTCTTTAATCGAATAACCTGCAATGCATTCTATTTAGGACCTCTTGTTAGTAAGCGCGATAGTTCAAATCTCTGACCGCATCCACCACTACGGTATCTCGGTATGAAGGAGGTGGTGGGTTCAAACCCTCACTGGAGTTTGACTAAAATATGTAAATATGTATTGACTGTTCTTTCGCAAAGCACTCGGAATTTCTAGGTAGATAATTTAAAAACCGATACCCTGTTTAACGCTTTGCATGTTGAAGAACCATTCTTGCACATTGTCCTGAGCGTACTGTAAAGGTTATAATGAATCCCACTTAACCTATAGTGCGTATAATTATAAGTGGATATAAGTGAAATATTTTTGACTGGAATGTAAAACACCATTAAATCAATCTAACCGCACATATGGATACCCATTGGCTGTTTAATAGAGTATTCGTTCACAGTTGTGGACCAGTTTTATTGAAATTAAAAATATCTAACAAAAACAGAGTATACACCTTCCCATAAATCGCGACATCTGGTGGGAGTGCTATGATTGATAATATAATGTGACGTCATTTTCTGGGACTTTTCATATGTTGAAATACTAGCATTTCGTATTTTCCCTCAATATAATATTGTTTTATAATTAAATATTAATTTTCAATTTTAATTACATATCGCTGGTATTTTATTCCATGACTTCTTGAAAAATAATTTGAAATTAATATATTTTTTCAATAAAAATTTGAAAAATTCATTTTAATTGTTACATAAGAAAACAGATTTTAAGGTAACAGTTACATGACATATTGGATATTACCAAGTCATGGGCAGTCAATCGGAACAAATTAGGGCACTGATTATTATTACCTGATATACAGGAGTGAAAATGCTTCTGTCCAACCTAAGGACAATTTTATGCATGAATGAATCCAGTTGTGTCAGAAGTAGTCTAAGGCATAAGTTTTTCGTTAATCTCGGAAAATTCTCAGTCGGTAGAATTATTTAAACGAGAGAGAGAGAGAGAGAGAGAGAGCTACAAACATTATGTAACTCAGTGAATAATTATATATAAACGAACAAATTATTTATCCGAAAAAATTTATAACGAGTCATTGGATAACTATATAAATGAAATTATTTATCCAGCATTTTGAAACTAAACATATTTGTAGTAAAGTTTAAAGATGATAAATATTAATAAATATCACATAATTATATAAATTATTAAACGTTATTAATTTATTTATATATTTATTTTCATTTCTATATACTGTTTGATTTTTTTACAAATAACTATAATATGGCCAAAGCTGTGATACGACATTAGATAAGAATAAATCAGATATTTACCAGTGTGTATTATAATCAGATGCTGCCTTGGTCATCTCGTAATCAGATAATCTAAATGTAATTGCCTGTGAATTGCAAATTTGATTAATGAAACCATTTAAAAGTCCTATTTTTTTAAGTCAACATAGGTAAGTATGCCATCATTTCTACTTAGAATCAGTTGTTAAGTTTGACCGAAATTTTAACCAAATAACCAAAATTCAATGTTTTTAAAAAATATATTTATTAAAAATTTTGAAAATAAATTTTTAGAACCTTTAAAATTATTAGCAATAACGGATCTTTCTTTAATTAAAGTTTAATCCGTTGAACAATGGTTTTTTAAATACAACTTTAAACAGGAGGTGCTTACCCTTCCGGAGCACCCGGCTTCACTTCCCTGGTGGAAGTTCACGTGTCTAACCAAACTTGTCAGTTCCAAAGTTTTTACTTTGCTTCTGGATTGTGATTCGGAAATGGATTAGTATGTTTGTTTTTGATTAAGATGTCGCTAATTTGTTATCAAAAGAAAATTTAATGTTTCAAATTATTCTGATTATCAATTATGTATCTGAATTGTTTAATTTATATCAATATTTTGTAAATAAGTTTTATGAAAATTTCTATTTTATAAAATAAATAAAAATAAATAATAAAAAAGTGGAAGGTGAACGTTTATAGTAATTTGATTAAAAATTAAAATATTTCCAGTCGGATAAAAACATGAATTTCAAATGCCCTTGAGGGTAATTAAATGGTTCAAGATATTAGTAAATATACGTACATGTATTTTATATTTTTCAAATTTGAACATTTACAAATTGCAATTTTCTAGTAAAAATTACACTTGTCATTTTGTTGAAGAACAACAAATTCTTCACAATCCTTTACAATGTTAAGTGTCTTTTCAGATGATCGTCTATGTGTTTAAAATTTGTTAATTAGCCCATTCATAATTTGTAATTTATTTAAAGCAATATTCGCTTAGTTGGTTTATTACCGCACCTACAGATACTCGAAATTCAGAACTAAGAATTTGTGCGATTTTGTCGAACCTGATCATTTTATTCATACAGACTTTGATACTGATAGATTTTTATTTGGTTATCAGTTGCTGCGTAATCTAGGAAAGATACTCAGAAGATAATAAAAAACCTAATACATACGGGTATCGTTTTATAGAACTTTGTAAAAATACAAACCTACATGTATTTATTGTTAACGGAAGGGTTGGTATGGATAAATATATTGGGCACGTAACATCCCAAGTGGTAGGTTTAATTGATTATGTTATTTGTGGTGTCTTCCACCTACTCCCACTTTTTAAAATTAAGGTGAGAAAATCTTAAATTGGAAGTGGGAGTAGGTGGAATTTTAGGTCTACATTGGGGATTATTAGCCTGAGATTAGTAACATAAACACTAACTGGTTAATTACAGGTAATTTTCAGGTAACGGGGGAGAACCAAAAAAATCATTTAATTTTATCATTTTATTTCTTTAAAAGAAAAATGTATCTTATTTCTATATTTTGGAAATCACATGTCTCAAATTTGGATAATATTGCATAAATCTATTAAGTACGTGTAAGAAAACAAAATGAAAATCGATGGTAACTAAGTACAAGAAAATTCATTCATGTATTTCAGTGAAATTTGGGTGCAAAACAAAAATTACTGCTCTAATACATATATGCCATTAATGATAGTAATCCTCCATAATTTGTCGATTTTTTTTAACTTTGATAGCTATCTGGGGTTTGAATACTGGTGTAAACTACAGTAATTTTCTAACATTGTATTAAAATTTCTAAGAAAACTATTCTTTACACAAAGTATGTACCAGTTTTAAAAAAGGAGAAAAAAATATGTTGATTTTCAAAAGAAATCGACTAGCACCTGGAAATCAGTTATTTTAAGTATATGTAACATTTTATCTCACACTTTTTGAAACTTGTCAAAACCTTAGTTAACTCTTCATATTCATAACTAGAAAGGTTAATTTTATGGTACAAAACAAGAATTTGCAAATAAATATCTATTACCTAAATTAATATAGCATATTCTGATGTTTTTTATTATTTAATTTAATATAACAGATATGATCAAATTAAGAACTGTCAGGTACTTTCACCTGTATAGTTTACTAATGTAAAAAAATCAAGATTAGTTGAAATTGTATTCTTGAAGTGGGAGTAGGTGGAATATGAATTTTCAAAAAGTTGGAGTAGGTAGAATGAACCGCTATTTGTTCACCAAATATGTTTGCAGATATAACTGATTTTTATGTTCTAGATTTCTGCAATTTATTTTCCGACAAACACTCTCCTATTGTTATAAGTATAGATTGTAATATTAATGTTTGTAATTAAAAAACTAAAATGCAAAGATCCAATGTATATAAAAATGGTCTCAAGAGAAATCCACTGCTTTTGTTGATAATGTGACTAATTATGATATGACAGAATTATATGATGTACTGCAGTTAACGCAAAAGATGTTATTAATACAGTTGTAAATAGAATTACGGATATGTTTAATTTTGCTGCTGGAAGAGCATTTGGGTTTAGAAGGCCACCGCAGGCATAAAATAATAGTAAGCCCAGGTTCAATAAGGATTGTCTTGAAAAAAAATCATTTCATAATGCTGAGCGCAATTACTTAAAAAATCGTACAGAAAACTCAAAGGAAAAACTAAATGCTGCTAGTAAAGTATATAAAAAAATTCCAAAAAAAATATTATGCTCAACATAGACATAATACTAAAACACAGCTTAAAAACTTTACGTACTAAATGCCCGAAAGATTTTTGGAAGATATTAAACACAAGTTCTGGTCAAAAAACAAATTCCCCTAATAGTATAGACATAAATATATTCTTTGAACAATCTAAAGATTTAAATGGTTTATCTGAAATCGATAGCGGAGAAATAAATTCTAGAACGATACCCGACGTTTCCGAAAATGTAGAAATTAATTCCCCCATTTCAGAAAATGAAATTTTAGAAGCAATTAAGAACAATAAAAAACTTTTGGAGAAGATGGCCTAATAAATGAATACTTTAAATCCACATCATATATTATGATACAAATTTTTGTTAAACTATTCAATATTTTTTGATGCTGGAATTGAACCAGACAAGTGGCTCTTAGGTGTTATAAAACCAATCTAAAAAATAAAGGAGAAATTACTGACCCTTACAATTATATAGCTATTACGTTACTTAGTAGTTTTGGTAAATCATTTACCTGGATGTTGAACAAACAACTTACTAATTATGCTGAAAATGTTAATTTAAACTCAATGTTTCAGTCAGAGTTTTGTTAATCTTACTCAACAACAGATAATATTTTTATACTTCATTGTTTAATTGAGTTATTGTTTACCCAAAACACAAAATTATTTTGTACCTTTGTTGATTTTTTGCAAAGTGTTTAAAGCTGTTTGGAGATGGGGTTTATGGTTAAAATTGCAGAACAGTCAAATAAATGGGAAACGTTTTAATGTAATAAAAAATATGTATAACGAATTAAATAATGTGTAAATATCGGAGAAGATATGTCAAATTATTTTATATGCAATGTTGGAGTGAGACAAGCGGAAAATTTATCCCCATTTTTATTTGCAATCTTTCTAAATGACTTAGAAGTTTTTTATCTGAAAATAACAACATGGGTTTGCCCACTATAACGGATATGTTAAGTCAAAATATAGGAGTGTTTCTTAAAGTTTTCTTTCTTTTATACATGTTATATGCTGATGACACTATAACTTTTGCTGAAAATGAAAAAGACATGCAGTTTACAATATTGTGATCTATGGAAATTGGAAGTCAACATTTCAAAAACCAAAATTATGGTGTTTTCAAAACAAAAAGTGAAAAAATTACCTATTATTAAGTTTAGAAATATAAACATAGAATATGTAGATGAATATTGTTATTCAGGCATTATATTTGAATCTTATGGAAAATACTTTGAAACAAGAAAACATTTATTAGAACAAGCATCTAAAGCATTATTTTGTATTTATAAAAACCCAATAATTTGGACATATCAATAGAATGTCAATTAAAACTATTTGACCAAATGATTGAACCCATATTAACTTATGCTTGTGAAGTCTGGGGATATGGAAATATTGCAATGTTAGAAAACTTATACTTGAAAGGGAATTTTAAAACTTAGAAAATCTACTCCGATTAACATGGTTTTGGGGGAAACAGGGAGACTTCCATTGCCGATTAAAATAAAAAAAAAATTGTTTCTTTTTGGATAAAACATGTTCATAGTCCTAACAAATTGTCAAATTTATTCTATAGACTACTCTTCTTTTAATAACAGATATGCCATAAGTTGGACGAAAAATCTGAAAGAATGTTTAATTCTCTTGGATATAGTAATATTTGGATTACACAAGGGGTGGGTTAAATGAGAAATGGGTAGTTAAAACTATTGAATGAAAATTGCAAGATCAATTTATACAGAAATGGGAACAAGACATAAATAATTCAAGTAAAGGGTTAACATATAAGATTATTAAAACTAGTTTTGGCTATGAACATATGAACAATATTTATCCATTCACCAGAGTATTATTGGTCTTATATGTTTAAGTTCAGAACCTCGAATCACAAGTTACCTATAGAATCTGGTAGGTGGAAAAGAACTCCTAGAGATGAACGTTTTTGTATTTTTTGTCAAAATATTATAGGAGACGAATTTCCTTGTTTTTGTTTCAATGTAAAAAATTAAAAAATATAAGGTCACAATACATAAAAGTGATATATGTGATATAATAAAGTAATATAAAGTGATATAGTGCTAGGGGTGTCCGTCCGTGTGTCCTTCCGTCCTACCGTTACACCTTAGGGTACCTATCTTTTATCCGCAACTCCTCACAAACCCTTTAATGGATTTTCATAAAACTTTCACACAATCTTTGTGATATAATGTAGATGTGCACCTCCTATTGAAAAATTTAATCCGATGGATTTTTGGGGTTTCTCATAGCAAAACATGGACTTAGCCATTAGACGACAAGGGGGTACCCATCTCTTATCCGCAACTCCTCCTAAACCCTTAAATGAATTGTCATGAAACTTTTAGACATTTTTTGTGACATAATGTAGATGTGCACCTCTTATTTAAAAATTTGATGTATGTTCAATGTGGGGTAGCGGGGGTATTTTTGTGAGCTAGTGGCTAACAGTTATTCTAGTTATGTGTTATGTTGCCAACGTGAACAATACAGCGAGTGTTTAAATACGATGGTTACAATATCTGACGATCTTAAAAACATACTTTTCGAAAACTAACAAAACGGAAAAAACTTAAAAATTTCATTTACATTCATTTAAGCAAAAAAATTAATACCTTATTTTTGTGCAAGACAAGACTTGATCTTTTATCCGCAAACAATTTGACCGGTACAAACGTTAAAGGGTTCAACAGGTATTACGCAGAGATCGTAGTAGTAAATTTTGAGACTTCATTATATCAGATATGATGCAAAGTTTATGAAATTGTTTGGCATCAGGAAAGTGCGGTCAGGACCTCTGAAAGGAAAACATCTATCTAAACGTAACGCGTGTTAAAATCAAAATTCAGAATTAAATGATAATGAAACTCTTGAATGCCAAAAATATCCAGAATAAAAATAAATACCAAACATACTTATCCATGTCCAAATCACGACCCCAAAGGAAAATAATTATTACTTATGTTTTAATTTTACAAGAGTTTTCGGTCGTTTTAGAATACACATCAATAGTGTTCATAATAAAATTGAGAAATATAATATCAAAGATGTTGAAGTTTGCAAAATAGAAAGATCGAAATGTACGACGGAAGGTAAAAAACTTCATAGGAACGAGGTATATATTTGCGCAACAAACCATACATTTATATTATTTTTCAATATATCCCCATTTACCCAAATGCTCTTAGCCCACTTTTCTTTCAGACTGTCTATACCTTTGAAATAGAAGTCTTCTGTTTGGTCCTGAAACCATGCCTCTGTGGCAGCATTAAGACCATCATCTTTAGGAAATCTGATTCCCCGTAAATGGGATTTCAAATTTCTAAACAGGAAATAATCAATGGGTGCCAAATCGGGACTGTAGAGCGGGTGATTAATTTGTTCGAACTTGCATTTACGAATCGCTGCTTGTGCAATCCTTGACTTGTGCACAGGAGCATTGTCGTGAAGAAGAAATACACCTCGGCTCAACTTTCCCCTACTTTTTAATTTAATAACAGCTTTCAGCTGCTTTATTAGATCAGCACAGTAAGCCCCAGTGATACAGACGCCAGTAAGTTTTTAATAGATCAACAGAACACCCTTAGAATAACAAAACACAGTGGCCATGACTTTACAAGCCGATGGTTAGGTTTTGAATTTCTTTGGTGGGGGTGACCAGGGGTCTTCTATTGCAAGGACTCTTTTTTGGTTTTTTGGTCTCAATGATGAATCAATGATTCATCACCAGTTACTAAACGTAAAAGTTCTCCGGGTTATCATTATAAATGCCAAGAAGCTCCCACTCCCTAGCTATGCCATCAATCCTAATTCGACGATCATTCATGATGGTCTCCACAGACGTGACAATTTCCTTTGTGATGGCATCAGCTGGCCGACCTGACCGTGGGTCATTCTTCAGTGAGGTTCGCCCACGTTTAAAATCAGTTGACCATTTTGCCACTGTGGAATAGGCGGGACCACTGTCACCGTACACCTCGGCCATTCGCCGGTCAATTTCTTTGGCATTTGATCCCTCTACTGTGAGGAACTTTATTACTGCCCTAAACTCAACATTTGATTTTCCATCATTGGTCACCAACTTTGAATGCTTTTGAGTATTACACAAATATGTTGTGACAAATAAATTTGATATGTTTAAAATGGCGGAATGTTGCGTTGTCTAAATAAGTACAGAAAATTGTGTTACGCTAAGCTGAAAACGCAGTTCTATGAACTTTCTGACTTCCCCTTGTATTGTACTAAATTGAAATTGATACGTTACAAAGTATAAAACGGTATAGTAAGTTCACTTGATGACTAAAATAATTCAAAATAATAAACATAAAGCCCAGCTAAACTGATAAGAAAATGTATTGTTACACTCCGAAGACCACGATTTTTGTCAAAAATTCATGCGACTTGATCTTGCTCAAGTTCCTGTATTGGTCATGGTGGCCAAATAGGTAGTTCACTAGGTCAAATCATAGAAAAACGTTAACATCAGAAGCTAGGTAAATATCGAGTATAGTCCATATTTGGTCAATAGGTAAATCGCTAGGTCAAATAATAGAAATACCTTGTAAAAGCATACCTAAAACATTGGGTTTTTTTTCTCAAATTGTCATCCTTGATGGTTAGAATGTTCCTTGTATCTAAATGGACAACTGTATGGTTCAAATGGTAGAAACGCTTTGTAAACAACCTTGATGCCAAAGATTTAGTCAAAACATCATTATACTTCCTTAGAATTATTTAACTGACAACGGACCAATTTGTATATGGAGGGTTATTGAAGTTAAATATTTGTTGATATTAAAATGTAAAAGATCTTGTATTTTGGTAAGTTTGGTATTAAGTTTTATCTATTTTATTCAATTTATTATAGTAATCATGGCACTCTGTGGAATAAATACACCAAGTGTTGTGTATGCGTGGATTATTGTATTTGTAATGCCTATTAATTCTGCAATTAACCCTTTTCTGTACACACTCGGACCAGAAATAAAAAATGGGTAAGAGGTTTATATTTAAGTAAATTTGACTTTAAATATAACAAACATGAAATATGAAAGAAATATATTAATAAAAGATTCCTATGAATTACTGAGCAGAAACATGTAACTTCCTTATAATGATCCTGTTGACAACAGCATGGACAATTTAGTATATGGATTACATTTGGTCATTTAGTAGGTCACTAGGTAAAACAACACAAGCCAAAACTTTAATTATATCTTAATAATTCATCGGAATTTTATTTTTACAAATAAAAGGTCAAGATGGTATATGAGTTATTTTGTCAATATAGAGGTTACTAATCAACTAATAATATCTATTAGTGCTGTTCTTTTGCTAAGCACTCAACAATACGAAAATGACAGGAACGGTTCTTTCGGATTGGAACTTAAAATAAACGATGTCCTTGTCACGGTAAACGTGGTATGATGAGAAATCTGCTGTATGATGTCAGTTCCAAAGTTTTTACTTTGCTTCTGAATTGTAATTTGGACATGGATAAGTATGTTTGTTTTTGGTTTAATTAAATCTAATCAATAACGTTCTGGTCATTTACCGATTGTTATAAAAAAATTAAGTAATTACATGTATAATCTAATTCACTATAATCCTATAAGGATCGGTGTTAATTTATCTGTTAGCATACTTTACTTATCATCATTGATGCAAACTTAGGAACAAACCACAATTATTAGTTATTTTCAATTCGGTCTTAATTGTGCAGCCTTAGACGCCCATTTTGGAATAAAATCCAACACAATTAGTATTTGGTTTATAAATGGGAAAGTTCAACCTTTGTTTTTTATTATTTACCAAAATCTGTATTTTTTTATGAAGGTAAATCGAAGGGCATTACGAGTGAGACAAAATTCAAGAAAAGAAAACGTCAAGTATATAAAGAGGGGAACCAAAGAAGGAACAAGGGAAACACCTGTGTAATGTTTAAACAGAAACTTAATCAGAAATGAAGATATTATTTAAACCAATTATTTACTTTGACCGAAAAATACACTGTCGATGATGAAGATATACGAATTTGTACTCAAAAAGTAAACATTCTGTGTGATTTCGTGTGCAAGAGAACAAATGCTACGATGTAAAGATACGCTAGTTTTGTAACTTTGTGCCATCAATAGACACATACATACACTAATACAGGCACTAAAAGATAACATTTTTCAAATGTCTAATTTTAACCTAGAAAATTGGATATGTTTAGTACTTTATGTTTTGGGTTTTTTTCAAACGACTATTTAATCGAATGTTAAAGTTAAGTTCAAGTGAAGTGCGAGTCGTAAAACATATAAAAAGATTTAGAATAAATAAATTTCCTGAAATATGAACTAATTAAATAGACAATACTGAAATTTAGTTTTATGCTTTTCTGCGACTAACGCACTACTACGTCAGTTACAATTCATTCTCTATTGACAATACCACACTATTTTCAAACTTTTTTGTCTTATTTTTTTGCATTTTTTGCTCACCTGACCATAGGTCATGTGAGTTTATGGCATACCACAGCGTATGTATGTGCTTACGTGCGTGCGTGAATGCGTGCATGCGTACGTGCGTCGTTAACACACATTTTCGACTTCTCCTCTGAAACTATCGGACAGATTTCAATGAAACTTGGCAAGAAGTATATATGGGTCGGTGCAGTTCAGATTTGTTTGTGTTCGTTGCTATGGCCACCATATCTAGGTCAAAGTGACATTATGGTGCAAAAATCTTTAAAAATCTCCTTTTGTAAAACCAATGATTAGAGAATAAATCGGATGTGATATTTGGCTTCTGTAGGGTCTTAAGCCTATAGTTTGTTCATTTTGTAAAATTCGGACAAAAAATAGGTTACGAGTTTTTGCATTTAATTTTTAAAAAAATCCTAAAATAGCTTCAAATTGCTATAACTTGACTATTTAACCAGATAATGACATGGTTTTCAGTTTTGGCATATTCGTGTCATTATCTTCAAAATGAGTTCAAGGTCAATTGTGAAGCTTATGACCTAATTTTTTTACCTCTGATTTTAATTATTATCTGGAAAACTATAAACTTTTTGTATACGGATGTATAATAGACTATTGTAGATATTGATACAACGGTCATTTTGATGTCTAGAAAAAGGTCAAGAGTTCAAAGGTCAAGGTCACAGATGCAAAATAATACCTAAGTGGTTAATTAACTCGAAAACTATTAACTTGTTGTATAGACATGTATATAAGAATATTGTTAGTATTGATGTAACGACTATTTTGATATAAAGATCAAGGTCATATGTTCAAAGGTCAAGATCACAGATACAAATTGTATGTATATAAGAATGTTGTAGATATTAATACAAGGGTCATTTTGATGTATAGGTCATGAGTCCAAAGGTCAAGGTACAGTAGCAAAACAATACCAAAATAGTTAATTATCTTGTAAACTATTATCTTTTTATAGAGACATGTATATTAGAATATTGTTAGTGTTGATTTAACGATCATTTTTATATATAGTTTAAGGTCATGGATTCAAAGGTCAAGGTCACAGATGCAAAAGAATACTGAAATGATTGATTATCTTGAAAACTATTAACACTTTGTATTGGTATGTATGTAACAATGTAGTAGGTATTGATACAAGGATCAGTTTGATGTACAGGAAAAGGTTATGGGTTCATAGGTCAAGTTCACAAATGCAAAACAATACCAAAATGGTTAATTGTCTTGTAAATTATAAACTTTTTGTATAGACATGTATATTAGAATATTGTTCGTATTGATTTAACGAACATTTTGATAGATAGATTAAGATCATGAATTCAAAGGTCAAGGTCACAGATGCAAAAGAATACTGAAATAGGCATGTTTATTGGTATGTTGTAGGTATTGATACAACAATCATTTTTAAGTATAGAAAAAGGTCATGGGTTCAAAGCTCAAGGTCACAGATGCAAAATAATATTAAAATTGTTAATTTTCTCAAAAACAATAAACGTTTTTTATAGGCATGTATCAAAAACAAACATACTAATCCATTTCCGAATCACATTCCAGAAGCAAAGTAAAAACTTTGGAACGGACAAGTTAGGTTAGACACGCGAACTTCCACCAGGGAAGCGAGGCCGGGTGCTCCGGAAGGGCAAGC
Source organism: Anadara kagoshimensis (assembly GCA_021292105.1). Classification (NCBI taxonomy): domain Eukaryota; kingdom Metazoa; phylum Mollusca; class Bivalvia; order Arcoida; family Arcidae; genus Anadara; species Anadara kagoshimensis. Next base: position 15,137,921 of record CM037865.1, read on the forward strand.
ACCTTCCGTCCAGCAAGCCTCACCCGCCACGTGTGTAATCGAAATTGCGTGAAAGGAACATGGAACTACGAGACGTCAAACATATCCAAGGCAATCCCGTACACAGAGACATCAAACTTATCAACAATACTGTGATGACGGCCATAAAACTTTTTGAGGGCCTTGATAAGCCTAGGCTTGCAATATCCCTGAGTCAACAATTTGCAAGCAGCCTATATTAGACTATTAGGTATCGGTTTCACAACTATAAATTCTTTATATAGGCATATATATTAGACTGTTAGGTATTGACATCACAATCATTTTGATATAATGATAAAGGCCAAACACTCAAGGGTTAAGGTCACAGATACCAACAATTCCAAAATGGCATAGTATTTTTACTTTTGTACTTTTGTTTTCTCAATTCAGCCTTCAATTGTTACTATTATAAAAGATTTTGACATTCGAGCTATCATTTATCAGGTGAGCGTATCAGGACCAATTGGTCTCTTCTTAATAATAAAATAAATTTTAATTTATTTTTAAACGTATGCTTTGTTCTCATTGTTTAAATAATTTCCAGAACACAGTAGTTACAAAGGGAGATAACTGTGACTTTCAATGAAATTATTTATGGGTTAAATTTGCATTTGTATAAACTTGTCGTATTTCACCTATAAGTTTCTATGAAAATATTTGATAAAATATGTCAAAATTTGCAATAGCTGGAAAACTATTCCCTAGCTATTAACTGCATTAATTGGAGCTTCCGAATATTCTGGTGCAAACTGTTTGTTTATATGAAAAGACAAAGAACGAAGTGAATCCTTGAACATAAATTAGGATATGTATTCTGCCTCAAGCATTAATCTAATTCCTCAACTTCACTGATCGCCTGTGTTCCAATATTCACTCCAAAAATCTAAGAAAATAATTTGAAATTTTTAAAAAAAGAAAGACCATTATTTAAAAATTAAGTCAAGTTTTGTATTAGGAATACATGTATTTCGAACAAAATTCAATATTGCGATAGTTCATAGCGATTATTTACTTAAACGTTGTAAGATTTCTATTGAACAAATTTTTTCTTTAAAAAGTATGATAAACATTATCTCTTATTTATATGGAAGAAACCTACACCAACATTCAGTTGTAGCTTCTGTCCTTGAACACTAACTAAAGATTGATAGAATCAATGGCGGACCCAACCTACGGAGTTACATGGTTCCTGATTGCTACTACTATGTATATTGATCGATATTGTACAATGTTCTTAAACTAGTTCTTGAAGCGTGATACATTTTTTGCGGAATAACATCGAGCTTATCTTAACACTATTATAAAAAATTGAAACATAATATTGTTGATTAGTATGATGTTTCTTTATCCAAATTAAAATTAAACATTGTAATCTATGGCCGAATCAGAAACTTGCAAATTAAGTTTCATCAAAGTAGTAAGACCGCACCCTCTGGATTGATCACCAACCTTTGTTTAGCAAACAACATCCACCATATTCAATATTACGAATGAAAGGAAAATGAAACTATGGAACATCAAATATATTCAAGATAAAATTGAATACAGAGACATCATATTTATAAACTTCATTATGTTTTAATTTTTAACAACAATTTAAAAAGGTAAACTGGGTAATGTACCACGCTTCAATATGTGGTTTTTTAACATTTCGCAATAAAATATCGAAACTTAATCAGCAGTATTTTATGTTTCATTCTTACTAGGATATCCTGAATAGACTTGACATCACATAGTTCCACGTGTCTTTTATTCTCAATTGTGATTTAAGGTATGTCTGTTGAAACTAGCTAAAAAGAGGTTGCAATAATGTTCGGAGCACCAAGCCATATACCTTGGTGAAAGAAACTAATTTTTAAAGATTGAAGTTTTATGGGCTGGTATATTTGTGTTTTATTTTATTTTTATTGATAGAATATATATGTGTTTTATTTTATTTTTTATTGATAGAATATATATATATATATATATATATATATATATATATATATATATATATATATATATATATATATATATATGATGTTTGATTATTTGTTGATAAGGTATATTTTAATTATGAAATATTATGCATATACATTGTTGTTTTAAATATGTGTTTAATATTAATGTTAAATATTTTTAGGATGATGTATAATTTTATTCGTGTGTGTATGTGTGTGTATCGGTTATTTGTAAACGTATGTAAAGACCTATATTAAACGTTTAAAACCCTTTCACGTTCTGGATAAAATGTTATGTTTACAGTTGATTTAAGAGAGAGTCTCTTATCAATGCAATTTACATGATGAATGTAAAAGCTTTTTATGTTGTGCAATACCATTTTAGAGAATGTATGACGGACAAGATTTCAAATTCTCGTATCTCGGACAGAAAAATCACCAGTGCTAGATTTTTCTTTCTTGTCCATTTCGTCTGTCATTGTCCCACGCGACAATTGACGCATCAGGATGCCGTATCAGATCATTGAGCTTAATGCTATTAAAACAAACAGGTTCTTTATTTATTTTTCAAATAACTGTTTTATTGTTTCATGTTAAAATATTTTATTGTCAGAGCTGTTTTACATTTGCATTGAATACTAATCGTTGATATCTTTAACTTTTCAAGAGTTGTCGATAGGGTGGATTTGTACAAAGTATAAAGCAATACAATAGGCCGCATGAGGGTACGTGCTTTGTTTTGTACGTATCACAGTTATAAACATTTTAATGGCATAAGAAATAGAATCTGTCTTCAGATTGTGACCAATACCGGATGATCTCAGTCGAGGTTGATGTGACGTAATATATCCCAATCGAGGCTTGCGGAGATTGTGATATATTATATCATATCATCCGAAGTGAAGTAGTGGTACACATAAAAACACGTGTAATCGTTTATTTAGGGTCTGCGATTTGGGCCTGGGACTAAATAGCTTGTCATTTTTGTGTAACTTTTGCCTTGGGCTTGGGATTTCTAATCATTTCAAGCTTCCCACTAGTGAAAATGTTTAAGTTGAAATTAAAAGTATTCCGGACAATTTTTTTGCATAATAATGTGACAACGATGATAGTTTATAATTGAAAGATATTTACACCATACAACAAAGTACATGTATTCCGTTTTCAGTACATGACTAGATGCATGACAGATTGGCCATATATTTATTTGTCAACATTGACATATTTAAATTGCTAAAAGTAAACTTTGATAAACATTATTAAAAAGAAATAGATTTTTTATTATCAACTCATTATATCAAAGTATAAAGTGAGCTTTTGTTAATAAAAACAACCCCTGCAACAATGCGCTTCTATGTTTTGATTCCAACGAATCAATTGCCCATCTTTTAATCAGTTTGGTTTGATTTACATTTACTTTACTAACAAACTGTAATTCTGTCAAAAATGTTAAATGCGTTAAAATGTTATGTCTAAAATATGTTCATTTCAGTCCTGTCGCATTTGTAACTATTATCCAGACTGAAAAATTGTCCTTTTTATTTCTAGAAGATCTAACTATATGATACACTTTTGTTATTTTATAATTAACATTACTAAATTATTTCTAGAATATTTAAGGTCAAATCTCACGCTTTTTTATAATTTCCAAGGAAATTGTGTCTGTGCATTTCTGAAGAATCAATCTAATTCTTTCGTTAAATAGGCGCATACATAAAATCAATCCTTTGTGTGATAATGGCATTTTTTGTCATCTCAGAGAGAGGGGGATATAGTGCTCCAGTTAGAGCCAGACATAGTACTGGAAGACAACATTTAACCAAATTGGCGTTGATTTAGCTAAGCAAGGCATAGGGAGTTCTATGCAATAAAAGAGAGACAGCTCTCATTTCCATACATGGTTCTTTGTCATGAACTAATGGAAAACGTAACTTAGCCGTTTTTCAATATATATTCTTGACATACACTAAAACTTAATTATGTGTATTGTTCTATGGAATAATTTTAAATCGTTATCACATGAGTATTATTACAACTAGTTCCAATGTTAATGAAACTTGACACTAAGGCATCGATCATCGTGGAGGCAGCAATATTGTTTTCATTGACAACCAAATGTAAGGCCTTTCGTTTTGGGAGATATTTACACCCGATGCACAGACAAAACTTTTTATTCAATTTTATCTTTTAATTTAAATATGTAAGGTTATTTCAATTTTTTTAATATTATGGATGTACTTATGTTTCACTATTTGTATATGTAAGGTTATTTCAATTTGTTTTAATATTTATGGATTTATTAATGGTTCACTGTTTGTATATGTAAAGTTATTTCAATTTGTTTTGATATTTATGGATTTATTAATGGTTCACTGTTTGTATATGTAAGGTTATTTCAATTTGTTTTGATATTTATGGATTTATTAATGGTTCACTATTTGTATATGTAAGGTTATTTCAATTTGTTTTAATATTTATGAATTTATTAACGTTCACTATTTGTATGTGTAAGGTTATTTCAATGTGTTTTAATATTTATGGATTTATTTATGGTTCACTATTTGTATATGTAAGGTTATTTCAATTTTTTAATATTTATGGGTGTATTAATGGTTCAATATTTGTAAATGTAAGGTTATTTCAATGTGTTTTAATATTTATGGATTTATTAATGGTTCACTATTTGTATATGTAAGGTTATTTCAATTTGTTTTAATATTTATGGATTTATTAATGGTTCACTATTTGTATATGTAAGGTTATTTCAATTTGTTAATATTTATGGATTTATTAATAATTTACTATTTGTATATATAAGGTTATTTCAATTTGTTTTAATGTTTATGGATTTATTAATGGTTCACTATTTGTATATGTTAGAATATTTCAATTTGTTTAAATATTTATGGATTTATTAATGGTTCCCTATTTGTATATGTAAGGTTATTTCAATTTTTTTAATATTTATGGATTTATTAATGGTTCACTATTTGTATATGTAAGGTTATTTCAATTTTTTTAATATTTATGGATTTATTAATGGTTCACTATTTGTATATGTAAGGTTATTTCAATTTGTTTTAATATTTATGAATTTATTAACGTTCACTATTTGTATGTGTATGGTTATTTCAATGTGTTTTAATATTTATGGATTTATTTATGGTTCACTATTTGTATATGTAAGGTTATTTCAATTTTTTAATATTTATGGGTGTATTAATGGTTCAATATTTGTAAATGTAAGGTTATTTCAATGTGTTTTAATATTTATGGATTTATTAATGGTTCACTATTTGTATATGTAAGGTTATTTCAATTTGTTTCAATATTTATATATTTATTAATGGTTCAATATTTGTATATGTAAGGTTATTTCAATGAGTTTTATTATTATGAATTTAATAATAGTTCACTATTTGTATATGTAAGGTTATATTAATGTGTTTCAATATTTTGAATATATTCATTGCTCACTACAGGTCAATGTCAAATTTAACGTCACCCCTACTGTGTCAAAATTAACCGTCACCCCTATCGAAAATCAATTATCTAATTAGCTTTGATTAAAAAGCAAATAATTTGGAGCTGAATTGTAAATGAGCGACATTATAAAATAGAAAACAAGACAAAGAAACCAATCAATAAGTATTTAATATCGCCTTGGTACAAACAAACACCATTAATACTTAGTTGAGGCACCACGAACTCTTATAACAGACTGAACACGTCTGGGAAGACTGTCGTATAACTTTTCAAGGTAGTTCTTATTTATCCTGTACAAATGCTTTTTGACGCTTTCCCATAGATCATTACACGATTTTGGATTGTCCATTGCGACGTCCCTTTTCAAAGCATCCCACAGATTTTCAATCGGACTCATATCTGGCGAGTTTGATGGCCAATCTAAAATATGAATTGGTTTAGACTCTAGGAAACGCCTGGTAGATCAGGAATTATGGGCAGGAGCCATAGCCTTTTAGGATAATCAGTGTTGTTTTAAAAAAACAAATGTCAAAAAAGCAACAGAATCAACATATATGAAACCAATAAAGAAGGATGTTCACTTGCCTTAATAGCTTCTTTGATCAGACACCACAATCTTCTTTCAATTGTACCTTTTGGCTGCCGCGAAATGATGACGAACCTTTTTGATTTTGTAAATATTTGAGTCATATTTTAAACGGTGTTTAATTTATTTGCCGGGAATGAACGAACTGAGGCCATTTATAATTTTCGTATAAAAAATGTTTTAAATAATGTTTCAGAACTGAAATTTACCTCAATAACTGAAAGAAATGCTGGATATTGAGAATTCAACGACAATTTGTAAATTTAAGGGGAGCAAATTCTTAAGAAAAAAATTATTGATCTTCAGTTTAAACATTTTTGCTGCAAATCTGGCAGAATTGCAGGGCTGCCGGGGTGACGTTTATTTTGACACAGTAGGGGTGACGTTAATTTTGACATTGACCTGTATTTGTGTATTTAAGGTTATTTTTAATTTTTAAATATTTATGGATATATTCATCGTTTACTATTTTTGTATGTAGGGTTTTCTTAGACATGTGTTTCGATAGTAACTTATATCGTCAAGTGCTCTAAAATTGTTTATTTGACTTTGCTTCTGGATTGTGATTCGGATATGGATTAGTATGTTTCTTTTTGATTATTGTCTAAAGTCATGCAGGTTTGTTTGTAGAAAATGTGGCTGACATTTTGCAATTGTGATGAAAGGTTAACAAAATTGTCAAAATATTACGTAAATTCGACAGTAATACTTATCAGTTTTATTTAAACATGTCGAATTTGCAGAACTTGTTCTTTTTTACCAACCACTCCCGTTTTTAGTGCTTGGTAAGTTGTGATCACTCTAAAATGTTTAGCATGGGGTTTTGTAATTTTCTATCATTCAGTTAGTTTCTTCCTAAATACCACAAGTTTGTCATTCTCAGTTCCTTGTCACTATAGCAACCTCAAATTATATGATAACAAAATCGCTGCATAAGATAAAAAGGGGAATAATAGAAAATAAACGCTTAAGTTATTCCGATATATCATTTCTTTTGTGTTATGATAAAACTCTTATATCTAGCTTGCTAGTGGGGTGTAGATAAAAAAAAATAAATGTGCTTAAATTGATGAGATTTTAAAAAATGTACAATTTTAGGGCACACTGTTTAGTTCAGCAACCTTGTGTTAGCAGACGACCTAAAACCCACATCAGATTCATTTTAGGTACATTTAAAAAAACAAGCCAATGTTTGTTAGGAAAATAACTTGCATTAAAGGTAGGATCAATGGATTTGATATTATTATTATTTTTTATGATTTTTTTTTAAATTGGCCCTTTGGTATCTTTTCAACATCTTCTAAAATCTTGGTTTCATAATTTTCGTCCAAGCAATACTGATGACGGATTTTTTCCGAAACGCCCGTCTAAACAAACTGAGATAATATGAAATATAATATATTAAATATTATCCTAACCTGCATGAAATAAAGAGCAATGGATGGTATGAAAAAGCGTTTTGTTCACCATTTGTATATGAAAGGCTTGTTTCAGTTGTTCTTTTTTAGTATTTATTAATGTAAAGGGGAACATTTTAGCGACTTTTTATTTATTTGTTTAATGTTGTGTCCTTAGTTGCTATAAAACTCTTCATTCAGTTTACGACATTTTCGGATTGCAGCCAGATAATTTTGATATTTTTATCTTGATTATTTTCTAGTTTTATTAAAAAATATATTAAATTTTGTTCATCGTGTCATTACATCACAGTGTGTATAACACAACGTAATTGAGTCTATTGGCAAGATGTAATACTCAACCATTACTTTAATAATAAAAATTCTACAAATTCATGTGGAAAATTCATAAATACTAGAAATGAACATGTTTTATCTAAAATAAACTATGATATAAAGTCACATACGTTTGAAACTGCAATTCGTTCTAATAAAAATCGAATGAAACAGTTTAAGATTGAGTGCTGTGCTTTCTGAGTGTGTAGGTAATCTAAAATATCTGTTTTGGTTAAGTCAGTTATACATTTGAAATTAGATAAATAAAACGATTCTTATGTAAATAGAAATTAAAACATTTAGTCCAAAGGAGTTACAGATTTTTGAAAAAATAAAACTATTTCATTTTTATTTCCAAATATGCTTTAAATATAAAATTATTCAATCCTTGTGACCAATACATTTGGACCTGAGTCTCAATAACCCAGAGTACTTACTGAAGATATGGTACAAAGTGATATATTGTTGATAGTATCGTCGCTTTTGAAACTTATCGAGCGTGAAATATCGCTAGCGCGCAAAATTGTTTGAATTTAAAAAAAATACTTTATACGAGGCATTCAAAATGGTTGTAGCTACCATAATACAATTGATTTTCTGCGACAGTTCATTTTTACCATCTACAAATTCATATACATTACAAGGTTTCTTGTATAATTATATACGCATATTCTATTAGCAGAATATTCAAAAGGTGTAATATCAACAATGTCTTCACTTTGAACAGTCAAGTCAATGATTCATGTTCAATACTCATAAAGGCATAGATGTAAATGTTACGTGAAAGTTAAAATTTGTTTTATAAACATTTCAATATTGTTTACATTCTGTGTATTATGTTGTATTATTAAATAAAGATACTCTGAATATATTAGTTAATGCGTGTATTTCACAAATGCAATATATGCATCTATAGGCAAACGAATTCACCTGTGTACTTGACCTATAATTTAAATATTTATTATGACCTGGTATATTTATATAAAGCGGAAACATGTATTTTTATTTTATCTACATATTGAAAACTTGAATGATTAAGGTCTTATCTGTGATTACTAACGCTTTCCTTGTATTGGGCGGAGCATCGTATATGTATATTACAAAGGTCAGGAGGACAGGTCAATATTGTTTACCTATAAATGTTATTATAAATACATTATATTTTGTTTTTATTTTTGTTGCCTTACACTACCGCATAGTTTGAATGGCCAAGGGTAGTCTACTTACTGAATTTCTAATGCACTTTAACGTAACTTAAAGTGCTTTGAAAAATTACTTTATCACCAAAACGATAGCTCAATGGTAGAGTAATCGCTACGTATATGCGAGATCGTTGATTTGAACCCATCGGGTCTGACTTAGACTTGAGAAATGGTAGTACTGTCTACTTTTGCAAAGCAGTCTATATTTATTAACAAAAGCCATGGGTCCTTCTGAATATACCGATTCCACGTATTACAGGAGGCGTGACACGTTAAAGAACCCGTCCTGTACATTTTCTTAAGCGCGTTGCAAAATTTAACATTTTTGCCAATGTACCGGTAACTAATTACGTATTGATATGTGTGAAATATTCGTAGCTGGGATGTAAAACCCCATTTTATTATAATTAACCAACCATGTATGGCGTTGATCATCATTTATGAATATTATCAATGAAAAGCTAGCAGACAGGTCAAAATTATATATATATATACAGGTTTATCTAGAAAGTTTGGACACCCCATAAAAGTGATTCATAGCTAGCCACAAATTTGTTTGTTAAAACAGTTCTTGACATGCTTTGTCAATGATTTGTTTAATACTTAGTTATATATACTAGAACTAGTTTTACCAAATATGAAGTTATTTCCAACCATAGGAGACTTTTCGATATTAATCTTAAAGACGAAGATATTGATGTTATTTACTTGTATTGGATTCCTAATCAAAAACAAACATACTAATCCATGTCCGAATCATAATCCAGAAGCAAAGTAAAAAAAGCACAGCATTGTTGATCGGTTTGATGTCTCTGTGTCCAGAATTGCCATGGATATATTTGATGTCTCATAGTCCCATGTTCTTTTACACAGTTTTGACTACACAGGTAGCGGTTGTAGCTAGCTAAACAGGAGGTGTTTACCTTTCCGGAGCACCCGGCCTCACTTTCCTGGTGGAAGTACACGTATCTAACCTAACTTGTCAGTTCCAAATTTTTAATTTTGCTTTTGGATTGTGATTCGAAAATGGATTAGTATGTTTGTTTTTGATTACATGTGACATACCGCTAGATTTAATAGATGTAACTTCGACACTATAAAATTGCAAAAGACACGGTTATCTCCCTTTATATATTCCAGACACAAAAACGGGTGTCCTTTGGCAAATATGATTTAAATAAATGAGAACAAAGAATCTCTTCCACAACATCAGTAAAAATGTTTTTTCTAAGTCATAAAATACCAGAAACATCTTTTAGCAGTAGGAATAGACGTTTTACGAAAAATAAATAATCGTTAAATACACTAACCAAAAATCCAATTTTACCGTATTTCTAAATGTTTTAGTATTTTCAATACAGAAGGAATTTAACAGATAAAATGACATATTTTACTTAAAAGTGGTTAATAATACTTGAAACTAAATGTTTAAAGTCGTTTCCAGTATTTTCTTCTTATTAAGTCCATATTTGAAGAAATAGGATTTTCCCAAATACATGTATTTTCATTTTTTATCACTCACTGTTCACTAAAAACTAAAATTAAAATTTTAATCAAAACACCAAGTACTAAGTGTGTGTGTGTGTGTGTGTGTGTGTGTGTGTGTGTGTGTGTGTGACAAGAAGAACCGTACATAAAGGCGAAACATGTTTTACAAAAAATAAATTCAGTTATGTTTTAGAAAACATTTTAACTTATTTTATAAGTTTTTAATCACACAAAGGATAAACTTTATCATATTTGGAATTATATATAATTTTATATAGTTCTATAGTTCCGGAACTAATAGACGAGGTCACTGTACCTCTTCTGACAACACTATATAAGAACTGTTACAGTGGAAGAGGTCCATACACATGTTTTCGTCTCCATTAATTTTTAAAGGAACTATTAATTTTATTCAACATCATAGATTTTCAACAAAAATAAACAACCTAAATAATAACACATAAATAAATAAATAAAAACTATAATTTTAGAAGGCAAAAAATCGTTTAATTAAAATGACCTCAAGCCTAAAGTGTCCAGTTATTAAAACATTTCACATTTCTTAAACCAACTCTGTCCCCGATGCACTAGATTGATCTTTTTCTCATTGATTGGTGAACTTTATTTTAAATTTTGATCAGCAAAAACTTTTTTGCTACGGAGGTCCTACATTGTCAATTAAAATCGTATATATATTTCAACTATTTCTCAAAATTGATTTCAGATGACTGAGTAACGTACCTGGTGGCATATTAATTCCGATACAGTCTATATATAGACCAACACGCTCTACTTGTCGAACCTATTTACACCACCCCCCCCCCTTAAAATTGTATTATTGTCCACATCATTTTTTTACATTTCCTCGTACTGTTTCCCAAGCTTGAAATATTCCGCGATAAATTATTTGTTGTCAAACCAAATTAAATTGCATAAACAGCAACGAATAGATAATCAAAATTTACTAACTCATTTAGGAAAATGTAAAAAATGTAGGTGTCCATAAAGTATCATATTCGGACAGACTACACTATGTTAACTCAACTTTTATTACGTTTGATTTAACCTTTAAATATAACCTTTATTTAATTTCACAATATATTTCTGACATATTTCTGCATATAAAAATTATTTTCACACGGCACCAATTCAATTTTAATTTAATTTCTAACTACGTGTACATTGTAAGATGTAATTAAAATTTATCTTTTTCTGAAAAAAATGGATACACAACTGTCTTAAGTTTTCTTATTGAAATTAGTTTCTACTATGTTCCATGATATTAAAATGATATTTAAGGCAGAATTGTTCCCTACATAACACAAGCAACATGTAGATAGTTTATGTACCTTGAATGTACACATATATGTTTACTGGTCGAGTTTTCAATTCTCTAAAAAAATCCACTAATCAGTTTTTACCTTTCCGGAGCACTCGGCCTCACTTCCCTGGTGGAAGTTCACGTGTGTAACCTGGCTTGTCAGTTCCAAAGTTTTTGCTTTGCTTCTAGATTGTGATTCGGACATGGATTGGTATGTTTGTTTTTGATTTTAAGAAGATGAAACAAAACCCTGAACAACAACTTAAGAACCAAAAAATGTACATGTATGATCACTGCCCGTACTTTGTTCTTTGGTGTTTTTTTTTCTCGAAAACCATGTGATGAGCAATATTAGGACACCATGTCTTTGTGTATGTTAATCTAGTAACGTAACCAATTAGAATGGTGTATAACATTAAGAAAAACCCTTCTGCTGGATGTCCACATACCTAGAGGGCAATTATTATTATATTATACTGAAACAACAAAGCTTACCGTGTAAAATGACACAAACAATATATAAATTTTATATTAAATTAAATGCTGCCAGTTTACACTTTCAACCAACATTGAGACTGATAGTAAATCCTTGAGTACCGGTATCCTGCTTACGCCAATTAATGTCAGTTTAAAAGTTTTTACTTTGCTTTTAGATTGTGATTCGGACGTGGATATGCTAGAATATTTGTTGTTTTTTTATATATCAACAACTATATATATTAATTAAAAACAGACATGTACTTATGATGAAACGTGTGTTATTATTAATTAATGTACTGAACATAATATTGCAAGTATCCATGCCGGTTTTACCATTTGGGTAGGTTTGCAAATATGGCTAGGTAACTACTGTGCATAAAGGCTATTTTGAACATGCATATATTGCGATTAAATTTTTATTTCTATTTTTTTGTTAACATTTTAATTATATTTCAACACAGAAAAAAGAGACCTAAATGGAAAAAATATGTTTTCTTTTAAATCAGTCTATGTGAGTGTATGCATACCATAAATTTTGCCACTTTTTTCAATAAAATCAAATTGGTTAAGTATAAATACTCCTATTAGGTACTACTTCATTGGTGATATGTAGGTCGTCCAGGTATGAATTGTCTTGATTCAATCACGCAGGTAAAAGGTACATTCATTTGTTATTTGGGGTCCAAATGGATAGCTGAAATACATATTTTCTGTCATAAATGCGATTTTTTTCTATATACAGACGTTAACCAAAACATGCAGTATTGAAAAAAAAATATAATTTTTAGTTAGGTCTCTGAATAATGAATAAATATGCACTGTTAATTTGTCCAAGCAATTCTTTATCAAAATGTAATTTACAATATTCCATTTTCAAAATAGCCTTTATGCACAGTAAATAAAACATCCAATAGGCAGGGGGACATTTAAATGAAATGCTAACAAATGTTCACTTTCTTCGATTGTATTCGCTGTGACGTAACTAATACAGAAATAGTTGTATTGGTGTAACAATTTCGAAAGTAAGCAATGATGTTTTAAAGTTATATCAACGTCATTTTATCTTTTGTCTCGGGGTAAAATATGAATCTAAACAGCTATGTATTTATTAATTGTTTGGTCACTCACTTTTGTAAACGCACTTGTGAAATCACCCCGTACGGTTGTCCTTATGTGTCAATATCCTGTCATTTCATAACTGTCACAATTGTGTATGCATTTTGATGACACTTCCTCAAATGTAACGCAATATGAGACCATGTGTCACCTACACAATAAAGGTGTACATACAAACTCAATGCATGTAACCATGTCGGTACGAAAACTCTTGGAAGGTATGTAAACATGCATGTATATAAGTGTATGTCCTACTTTTGAATGCATTTTTTATATAAAGTCAAAAGTAGCACATGACAAATATACCATGTATTACGGAAGCATTTAACTGATGTAGATATTTATAGGATGATCAGAAAATTATACCTTACGTTTTATTGCTTTCATTAGATTTGACTTCGCTGTGATGCAAATAATACAGAAATTAGTTGTATTGTTCTTAAACTTTAACGACTGAGCAAATTTTTGCTTAAAGCTGTATCAACGTTATTTAACTTTTTCTGAAGGCAAGATGTGAATCGTAAATGCTGTATAGTTACTTACCTTTGTGAAAATAACTAATTGTCTCAATATACTCTCGCTCCATAACTGTCAAAATTATTGATGACCTTGTGTCTGATACAAATCATATGTACATACCAAATATAGTTGTGTAGGTCACAAGTCAAGGTCACAAGCTGAATTCTGTTTCTTGTTGTTAAGGGATGAATATTTGTCTCTCTAGGAACTGCCCTATGAAATGTTAGATGAAGGTGCTAATCATCAAAAACTAACATACTAATGTACGTCAAAACCACAAGCACCAAGCAAAGCAAAATCTTTCGAAATAAACATTTGAACTTTCTCAAGAGAAGAATCCCGAAAAGTGTGTAATCAAAATTAAGTTTGAAATAAACATGGAACTTTGAGACTTTAAAATAACCAGGATGATAATACATCATACTTATGACAGCCATAACACTTTTTGAGGGTCCTTATAAGATTGAACTGTCATGTTATTCCTATATTGCAAACAAATACATGTCATAACTTTCATAGTACACAAATTTGAGATTCAAAGGGTGCTACATCTATCTACCTTGTAGTTTTCCTGGAGGGAATGAACGCTCGCCTAAATGTTACATCTGGGCCACTTGGTATTTGGTATTTCCCACCTTACATACAACATTTCCCAATATGGCCCCGCTATGATGTAAACATTAAACGTATTATTACATTATATATCGTTAGGCGACAGAGCAAATATGTTTTTTATATTAACTACTACATATCCACAAGAAATTCAAGATTTTGCATTTGTGCATAAGTCGGAAACAGTTTGTTTTAAAAATACATACAATAGGACACTTCAATGTTATATCAAATGCATGTACGGTATCGCTCTTTATATGCAAAACGAGGTTTTCCATCATTCTAAAGTCAGGTCCCTGTAGACACTGACTGAATTTATAATTCATATCTGAATGAGCAGTTCTATTCATTGAAATAATTAGGACTTTATCGCAATTCAAGACCCTTATGAATCCTGGCGGAACTTATTTCTTTTCCTAATTGAATGAATAGTTTAACTCACTTCGAATAATATGAAAGGAAAGCTAGAATGATATTAACCCCACGACTATACCATTTTTATGAACCCTTAAATATAACGCCTGTTTTTTTTTACAATACATTACTGACATATAATTTGCATAAAAACATATATTTTTCATAAAAACAATTCAATTCCATTTTACTTCTCAAGACTTTAATATTGTAATATCTAATCAAAATATCTTTCTTAAGATAAATATATGTGGTCACATTACGATGAAGATTTCTGATTAAAATTAACCAATATTATATTTTATAGTAATAAAATGCTTTTCAAGGGAGACAATTTGTCCGTAAATTGCATAAGTACCGAAGTTACTTGGAATTGGTAAAATAAAATTTAGTCTTTACTGTTTTGTTATTTCAACATGTTGAAAATGCTCCGCTGTTCCATTACTGATGAGAATTCTACTAACGAGACATTTTATTACAAAACGGTCGTATTCCGCTGCAAAATTGAAAACCAGATTAATAATGATAATTATTAAAATTTGCCTGAAAAAAGTGAAACAAACCTGTAATCGTATTCCGGCATCCGCGCCATTGGAAAATTTTGACTCAATAAACGTAAGACATTTTTTGGCCAGGTCGTCATTTTTACCGATTTTACGCTCTAGGTACAATCAATAATGATTTTACTTTTTCGTGTGTCATTTAGAATCTACATCTCAAATCTGTGCACAATACATTCTACATTTTTCAATGCTGTATAGCCCTTTTATGTTCATTATGCAGTCATCTGGATTATATACTATCCCTTATTTAACTTATTTAAGGTCCTTGACCAAGGTTTAAGGAAATCTACAAGTAACTGAATACGAAATGTCAACGATCTAAATTTGCACATTAATCTGAAATGGTCTCTGAATATATACGTGTTAAATGACCAACTTAATTTTTTAGAGACGCGCAACAAAAGCATTGTGATACAGGTACAAAGATTACTGCATCAAAAATATGTAAGATGTTGATCGTTTTTGTCTTCGGAGAAACCATGATATTTGACATATAATGAACGTTTTAAACCCCTTTCCACTCTTGTAAATAGGTGCAAAAGGAGGTTTTACATCATTCTATAGCCATGACCAGAACAAGGCGTTTTATCTTCGATGTCGGAAATAACATCACGTTAGTTTTCATAACCCACTGAGCTTTTCTACTCATTTTTTGTTATTTTGTTTTTTATTTGTTATGAAAGTAAAGACACAATGATGTTAACCCCAGTAATATTCCATTTAGTGGAAAATTAAATACAACATCTGTTTTATTTTACAATATATTACTGACATATCATTTGCAATAATAAGTGTGTTGGTACATTATTTTACATTAGAAAAATTATTCATATCTGTAACATATTTGGATACACATTTAAATCAGCCGATATTATATGTCATAATGTAAAAAAATTCAATTTTTCAGTACATAACACGAGTAACATTCTTAGTCATTCACCTTTAAAGTATAAACATGATCACGTGTGTAATATTGATTTTATTTGTCTACGACTCAACCAATCAGTTAAAAAAGAAGCAAAGTCAAAAATATTAAATATGAACACAAAATTACACACAAAGAATGAACATGTATAACCCATAGATCTAATAGTGTTTTTTATTTTTCTGTTGTGTTTGGCACTAAATAGTATAAAAAACAAAACCTCGGTCTATTTTTGGATACAATTCATGAATTTGTTCTTAATTAACCTTTTTATATGTTAACACATACAGATTTTTTTAAATTCCATTTGCACTAGGTCCACGTGGCTACACCTGGTGGCTAATATATTACGTGCCCGGTATACTCATTCACCCTCTGCAAGTTTTTATCGTATCCCACCGCTAATTAAAAACCATTCTGTTCCTAGTTCAAATAATCACGCCGTTTCAAATGCTAACGGGAATCATTACCGATATTGAATTTATATTTTCTCAGTTTTAATGATTTCAAAGTTTCGATACCTTCGACCAGTTGTTCGCATTATATCAAATATGTTTATGAGTTGGAGCTGTGAACAGTCCTTACACTTCTGGACTTCAATCAACTAATTAACAATAAAAAAATTTGATTGAAATATAGAACGTGAACTATTATTTATTCCTAGGTAATAAATCAAAATAAAAGTAAATAGCGTATTGAAAAGCTTTCCTTATTTTCATTCCTGGAAAATCATGTCATATCAGATTGTATGAAAATATGTCCATTTATAGAAATATAGCATGTCCTACTTTTGAATGCATTATTTTATATAAACGTCAAAAGTAGCACGTGCCAAATATGACATGTGTTATGGACATGATCAGAACATTAGCACATTTTTATTATATTGGATTTCGCTGCACATTGTGCAAATATTACAGAAATAGTAGTATCGGCTTAATAAAAACTGATAATTCAAAGTCACAGGGTGAAGTCTTTGATTTGCTTGAGTTTGTGAGTGGTGGATATTTGTCTCTCGATAATGCTCTATTCTAATATTATTTTGACTTTGCATCATTAGAGGGTGCTTTCATACTTGTATTTGATGGTACCTTTCGCAGTCCTTTCTGATTTTCAAATAAATACATTGCATGGTGTTTATAGTTTACACATTTGAGATACAAATGCTGCTTTACTAATACAAACACTATAAATGTATCTATCTGGGTCCCCTGAAAGAAGTTCAAAAGACTTGTAGTCGTACTTTGGTGTCCGCGATATTGACAAACGTCAATAAATGTTAATCTTTATAGACGATTTTGAGGCATTTTTGACATTTTCGACCCTCTTATTTGATCATTAATGACGATTTTTATTTGTTTCCCATTTGGAAGCATTGTACCAACTTGCTTCTTTGTATAATGTTCCCGTAGTGTGAACAAGCTCTACCATAGCATATTAATTTTATCATACAATCTTTCCTTAATTTTTTCAAGACTTGTTGAAAATGACTTCTACATATCCATAAGATAATAACATTGTACATTGGCCAGAACAATACATGTAATAGGATCATCTGGGAACACAAAACCAAATATGTTGCTACTTGTTCATAGAATACTACATCAAAAATATCTACGGCATTACACTGGTAGAAGTTGCAAGAAATAAATCCGTGTGTGTGTATGTGTGTGTGTGTGTGTGTGTGACTGTCATCCAGAAATAGGTACACAAAATACACATATGCAAAACCCCTACCCCTGACGGTGATGATCGTACGAGACGGATACATTAATGTATGTGTCCTCTCAAGTTTAGTAAAAAAAAAACACTACGCTTTAGGTCAATGATGTTTTCAAAAATTAATTTTGTAAAGATTTTAAGTCTGTGCTATTACTGAATTTAATAATGGGTGACAGTGTAAATAATAAACTTTTTACCTCATTTCGTCCCTTGTGCTCAGGCAAAACGAGGTTTGACATCATTCTATAGTCAAGTCCCCATCCAGGTTCCTGACGTATTTAATTTCGAAATTGTTTCGAAACCATCTTCCACTGAAGACTCATTCACAACACAATGACTATTTCTATTCATGATTGTTATGAGAGGAAAGACTGAACGGTGTTAACCCCAAATAAATACCATTTAAGTCAATCTTTATATACAACCTGTATTTCATTTTACAATTTAATTCTGATTTGTATGTTTTGCATAAAAGGTGTTATTTTTACATGAAAAAATTCAATTTTTATATTACCTCAAAGTACATTTACATTATAATAAAAATTTTATATCTGTAAATATTTGCATACTTATGTTTTCTCATTCCAATTATATGATACTATTTTTCATGATATTAAAATGGTATTCAAGGGAGACAAGTTTTCCGAGCATAACACAAGTAACATGTAGATAGAATATGCACCTTAAATGTACATATATATGTTTACTAGTAACGTTTTCTATTATAGGAATCCACTGATTAGTTCAAAGAAAAAACAACAAGTTAGGCACTGAGAATGTACATATATTTATTTTTCATTTTCTAATTTTTATTCCTCGAAAAACATATGTGATGAACACTATTTAGAAAATTATACTGATTTATTAAATTCTTTCTTGTAATTTAATAATATTGCATATTACTACTTTTTGGGGATATTTAACATTAAAACTGATTATAAAACCTAAAGTGTCGATATTCTGCATTATGATATTCACTATATAATATAATAACAACTAAATGAATATATTGATTACCGTGACCGAAGGTGTCTTATCTTTAACTCCTGTACTAAAGAAATGTATCTATGCCGATTATTATTTCTTTTTTGTTTTTGGTTAAGTTTTGTAAATAAGGCCAGGTATTTAAATATTATATATAAAATAAAACATCTAACAGGTGTGAAAACATTTTAGCAATAAAGATGACTTCGCTGTAATGTAAATAATACAGAAATTGTTGTATTGTCCTAAATGTTTAGCGACTAGGCAAATCATTGCTTAAAGCCGTAACAACGTTATTAAATCTTTTCCTCAAGACGAATTTTGAGTCTAAAAAGATTAGACTTGGTCCCGTTGGTGAAGGAGTGGATATTTGTCTCTCCAGGAAGTACTATAATATAGTATTTCAAATGAAGGATTTAATCCACTGCTTAATGGATTTTAAATCAATACGTGTGATAACCTCTATAGGCTGCTACATGTATCTACCTTGTTTTATTATTGGAGATACATGTAATTTAATATGCCATGGAAAACCTATATAAATGTCTCATTTTTATATACGATTCCGATGTATTTGATGGCATTCTTCATTTTCACCTGGTTCAATAACTAATAATACTATCAAATCGTTTCCCATTTAGGCACATTGCAAAGAATTTTGTAAAATGCATACTTTATGAATCAATATTGTCCAGCTCTAAAATAATAATCTGGAGCAGTATAACATTGTTATTTGTCACCCTTCAAAGAAATTTCTCGCATGCTGATTGGTTAACTTGCCGGGGTACATGGAACAATGTTCGGAAATCTGCCGGGGTACATGAAAGCACGCGACGTTTAGCGGTTAAAGGGAAGTAACTCGTACATCGTTGACGTCTAGTTACGGTAAACAAACATGGCGAAACATACAATAGTCACATAAAATACGAAGTGGAAGTTAAAATGATCCAACTAGTAACGCTTTAAAGGGTGACAAAAACGTTATACAGGGCTTTGACGGGGTACATGGGGCCGTGTAACCTGCCAAACCCCTGTATAACTTATAATATCCTTTTCTTAATCATGTCTGCATAACCAAAAGTTTTGGAAATGACATTATAGTTATACACAAGATTATAAGAATTGTCCAAAATCTACCTTTGTGCATTGTCCAGATATAAATAGATCTTATAGGACCAACCTTATTTGGTACTTGTGAACGCATAACCAAATATTTCGTTGTATGTCTGTAGAACACTACATCAAATTATGCATGATATTGCTCTCATTGGAGGTGCAAGAAATCAATATACAATGTTATACATAATGAACTATTTTCGTACAAGAAATTAAAAACGAGGTTTGACAACATTCTATCCGAATTCTGGCTACTCAATTTATATTGTAATGAGAGGAAAGACAGAACGATATTAACCCCACTTACATTTCATTTTACAAAATCCTTAAATACAATTTCTTTTTTATTTTACAATACATTCCTGACATACAATTTGCATAAAAAGACTTTTTCTACATGAAAAATCAGTTTTGTTAAACCAATCACTACTTATAAATTTTAAAATCTAATAAAACTTTCTTTATCGTTCAAAAATATTTGAATAGACAACGACGATTTAAGTCATTGATATTTAGATTCTTGATATTACATTTCATAATATAAAAATTTTTCTCAAGGGAGACAATTTTACTGTACAAAATGTAAATACACGTTCACTAGTCGTGTTTTCATTTTCTGTTCTATGAACACCAAGTTAAGAAACAAGAATGTACATGTATGATGACTAGTTGTAATTAAATTTAATTTTTCTGCGGTGCGAAAATTTAATTTTCGGTTCAAATAAATAATTTTTACAGTTATATCTTCTAAGCGAGTTAGCTTACATATTTTGTTTTCCGCAAGTTACCCACACTATATCACATCTTATAATGTCGAACTTGTGGAAAGTTTGTAAATGACGACACTCCCTTAGTTCTATCATTTTTATTGTCACTAAATTTTGAACGCGTTTCAATAATACTTCCACCATTTACCTCGGCTGAAACATCATCATGATATTAGGACAGCACTTTGCTTGCTTTATCAAGAAAATGGTTAAGTTTTCTTTCCACATCTCATGATAGCGGGTTTCTCTCTAAATGTACTACTAAATCATAAGTAATTCGAATACAAATTTGGACATTTGTTAAAGACGTTTTTATTCAGATAAAGTTTATTCTACTTCTGATATGAACCAAAACTTCTAAAAAAATACTTGAATATATTGCTTCTCGTGTAAAAAGTATTTCAACACTGAATTTTCTACAGTTTACACCACTAATATCTTTCATATAAAATTAAAAGAACGTCTCAAATATCACTTCTTATTCTTTTTATAAATGGTAAGCCAAAATACAAATATATAAACAGGGATTCTGGCTATGTTGTCAAGCCACATCCGGAGTGTGTTTTGTAAGATATCTCCAAATCATTCAATTCAAATAGTGAAATGAATATTACATCTCTTCAAAGTATTCTCTGTGGCTTGAATTACATTATTGTAATATCTGAATCTATTTCTGAGATGCGTAACGGTACGCTGTTTAAGGGAGACATACGTCGTTTAAGATTTTTATCAGCAGTTTTACTATAACATCTCGGTAATACCGACCTATAACACCTTTGCCTTTCGGCACCGGGATTTGTACGGCTATCCGATCACATGAGAAGAACATGCATTAAAGAAATTACATTGTGATTATTGTTCTTTTGGCAACTACAGGCCTTCTTCCGTGTTTAGTTAGCCATATTTTGTTTTCAATTCCTGTTACAGGTTTGAAATATAGAACCCATGTTACGTCACCAGGAACAATGTTTGCAAATTTTCTTTGATAGAATTTGCGAGACATTTTAAGCAATGGCGTTTGGTCATCTGTCAATATATATGCTGTATCCATTGAGCAGAAAGCTTTTGTACTTTCAAAGCGCTTAAAACATTAAATTTACCCACGATATGTTAACAGTTTTGACAAAATCACGAATTTGTATCTGCCATCACTTTCTTTGACTTTTGAGACATTTGCATTACCTGTTACAGTCACAGGTCGGTCAGTTTGAGCTGCATGTTTGACGGACTTAGAAATTTCTTTCTCCGCCTACGAACTTTCTAATGAGATACCAACGTTCTCCAATTGTGTTACCGAATGATCGATTTTTACGAACTTTTGTATAAGCTCTAATTTCTTCAATATTCTAAACCTGTTTCCTAACCACCTAAAATCGGTCATTGACTGGCTGTTGAAATTATAATTTTAAAATTATGTGAAGCTGATGACACGTGCTTATGCTGTTGGAAATGTGTATTATCATCACACTGTGGTACAATACACATTACATATCGGACAGATCTCGTTCACTGAAGAGAACATCAATAAACGAAGTTTTGATAGACAATAGAAAACTACACAATACCTTTCTAACTTGTTCTCAAGTATACTAGTACTCACTCAAGGGTCCACGAAAATTACACTATAACAAAAAAAGTAATTACTCTGATTTTTAAACGTGATATCAAATTATACTAGTACGTAATCATTAACGGATCAACGAAAACTACATCATACCCAAATAAGTTACACTGACTTTTAACCTTGTTATCAAGTATACTGGTACTCACTCACGGCTCCACGAAAACTAAACCATGCCAAATTTTTAAACTAGTTACGCTCACTTTTTTTACTATATATAAAATATAGCAGTTTTATTTTTGCAGAACTAGTCCGCCGTTTCAAAATATAATTCCTCATCAGTTGTGATTGGTCCAAAATTGTGAAATCAAATGAAAACATTCATATTGGCTTATCGAAAATTTCGCCATGACAAAATAAGAAACGCTGACTTTTTGACTTGTAAATATTAATGAACTAGAAAACTATTATTAGAATTGCTTTATTTTAAAATCTATTTAACAATAACGTAAAATATATTAATAAAACTCTCTGTCACTTCACACAACTATAACTATCAAAACAAAACAACACCATTACGATTTATATATTTTAACAAAGTAATGTACTATTTCATGTCCCCAACGATTTCAAGCCGAGAAGTCGACATTATTTTTTTCCATTCTTACGATCAATGAAAAGCTATTAAAGTAATGGACTTGCACTGCGATCGTCGAAAAAAATTTGAAATCTTTGCTACACGAAACAAAAGGTTAAATTATGAAAACTGGAAACCCCCCCCCATGTCATTTTGTACATACAGTCAAGCTACGGCATTTAAAAACTAAATTCGTAAAAATAATCCATGACCTTGACCTTTTAATAAGACTGCATGTTGAAAAAAAACATGAATTTAAATAGAACCGCAACATATTAAAATATAATTTTAATATGCACACGTTTGAATGATGAACTAAGCATTTGACCGCAATCATATTTAAAGGTCATTTCAACGAAAACTGAAAGTCTAATAACAATATGTTTTCAAATAGTCGTAATGTCATAAGCTAAAGCTAGGCCCGTCTGAAACTTAAATATTGTGCATGAATAATCCACAAATAAACAAAGTCACAACTATTGTATCCAAAAACAGTTCTTAGGATCAATGATAAGGGGTGCTAGAAACTTTGTGGACTGGTGGAAAAAGAAAACGAAGGATAAATAACATCTGATAAATGTCACTAAATTATAATATAACAATATATGTATCAGTGTGAAAAAATGTATTCCGAATTGCTTGAATTAGCTTGATTTATCTGTTATATTGTTTTAAGTAATACTGGAACTGTCAAAAAAGTGAATATCTCGTTTTCATTTCTTAAAAATGTATAGCAATGGAATCAAATAACGAGTTTAAGTAATATGCTATTAAAATTTCCCTAAAAGAAAGTTATTCTACGGTTAATTGTCATCAATTCAGTCTCTGAGCTGCTAATGCATTATGGAGTTGTCATCCGTTATGTTCCATCGATCAATATCATATAAAGGGTGACAACTCCGCGCAGAAGTTTAAAATGTACCCTTATATATACACACAAATATCTTATATACTGTAGTTATTCATTATGATCAATTCTAAATCATTTTAGGTTAGATATTCTAAATAGTACAATTATTTCCATCACAAAATCTTGCATAAACATAATAATTTAAATCGATAAAAGTCACTTTCGTAAAAAATCCATATGCCTTTTTTGTCACCGTTTCATTAATGTGTCAAGAAAAATATCTATAAATCTATTTTTGGAATCCGCCTACTTTCTTTAAAGCATCTTCGAGAAGCGTCATGTCTCCTGGAATAAACAATTATTGTACCATTATCATTATATCATATAGGAGTGTGTTTAACAAGACAATTAAATTCTGAATTATTATCTTCAAAATGATAGGGACATGGTAAATGGATTTTCTTTAAATTTTACTTTTATTTTATTTTAATTCACAGAGTCAAATACGGTGACTCTGATACAACTGTTTGTTGTCTACTTTCAGATGCCGCTTTCTATAGAAACAATGCCCTAAGCAGTGTAATCGCTTTGTACGATGAATGTTCCAGTTCCGATGAAGACATGTTGCATGTTCTTTCGTCTAGCACTTCGCTTTTAGAAATTAAAGCTACGATGTCGGTCCTTCGCAAGACTTTAAAAACGATGCCCCGTGCCACGGTGGGCATGACACGATAAAGAATACTCTTTACATATTACTCTGGGAAAATTGCAATTATTTAACAACCGATTCAGCGATATAAGTGACTATTCCAGTAGGGAATTTTAAAACTCCATCCAATCAATCAGTATTTAATTCAGTACCGTGTAGTAGGGACGAAGATGTTGAGTAACATCTGTTAGACAATCAATACCAGTAAGATAGAGGCACATTTCGTTTAGCACTTCGCTTTTAAAAATGAAAGTCACGGTGTCAGTCCTTAGCAAGACTTTGAAAACGATCCCCCGTGCCACGGTGGGCATGACACGATAAAGAATACTCTCTGCATATTACGTTCTAAACTGCCAAACTTAATTTCCCTAGCCTTCTGGAGTACCCGACCTCACTTCCTTGTTGGAATTTCACCTGTTCAATCTAACTTGTCAGTTTCAAAGTTTTTACTTAGTTTCTTGATTGTGATTCGAACATGAATTAGTATGTTTGTTTTTGATTATTAATTTTTCTTACCCTTGATAGCTTTAGTCAAGTTAATGATCTGTTGTTTGTTTCAATGACTTCCACACTTTGTGTATATGGATTGTAACGCACTGTGAATGGTCTCGGAATCGTTGTTGCATATGCCCTGTTTAAAATATTAAATTATGTGTATTTGTGTATTTTCCCTTATAGGTTAACATTCGATTTTTAGTAAAACAAAATGACGCAATATATGAAGTGTTCATTGATAAACGTACTAGAATGCACACGAGTCTTAAATACAGCATTTAGTAGACAGCAACAAAGCTTACGTTGCTTTCTGTCACAATATACTAGTATGGGACTTCTCTGACACAAATTAAACATTTTTATACTAGCCCTTCTGACACAGTATATGGGACTTTTCTGACACAAATGGACATTTTATACTAGCCCTTCTGACGCAATATATGGGACTTCTCTGACACAAAATAGACATTTTTATGCAAGCCCTTCTAACACAATATATTGGCCTTCTCTGACACAAAATGGACATTTTTATGCAAGCCCTTCTGACACAATATATGAGGCTTCTCCGACACAAATTGGACACTGTTATGCAAGCCCTTCTGACACAATAGGCTTCTCCGACATATTTTGGACGTTTTTAATGCTAGCTTTTCTGATACAAAACACTCGTGTATTTATATTAAAAAGTAAGCAGAAATGCTGTATTATTGAAAAGGACGAAATATTTTAAAATCAGCAACATTTGTATTCTCACAGCTATTTCTCCAAACAATGAAAACAATGAAACTGTTTTAGTAACAAATAGTCACAAAATCAAGAACAAAAGATCAGGGAGAAATGAACAACACTTATGTCACAAACGCTCAGCATAGTTTCACTGTAAAATAAGGAACAATTAACTGGCTTTCAAAAAAATCGTTACCTCAGGGATATTTGCCTAGTCTAGGCTTATCAATGCCGTTTTATGACCGGCATCACGATATTGGTGAAACGTATGATGTCTTTGTATCACAATTTATCTGGATATTTTGGATATGTTTTATTGCGAAATCAAGTTTGAACACAGTTGCGGATGAAGCTTGCTAAACAGGAAGCGCTTACCCTTTCACAACTAGAATTCATAACAAAAGGCGCCAGTACATATTCCCTGGTTGAAATTCACTGTTTAAATTAATTGGGCAGTTTTTATTTAAATTAATTGGGCAGTTTTTAAAGTTATCACTTTGCTTTTTAGAATGTAATTTAAACACTGACCGGTATGGTTTTGTTTAGTTTTCTTTGAAACTATATTACACGTACCTCATTTTCTCTTTAGCATCATCAAAAGAGTCTGCTACAAAGTAGATAGGTTGGAATTTGGTGATCGGATATTCTTGTTCAGCAGTCTTTGCTGGATCAAACTGCTTCTTTTCTGGTTCATCAGTCAGACAATACTATATACAAATACACATTACATTTTTATTAGTTATATTGAATGTATGAATGAATGAGGTTTTAGGTTCCAGTTAAGAATATTTTACTTACATCGAGACGTCACTACTGTCTTTAAATGAATTGAAGGATGTTTTTACCTTCGCTATGTGCAGGTAGAATTCGTTAGTATGGAACGCCTCCCCAGAACCGGCGTTTTAAGGTCTCTTCTAAATTGCCTGTGACTTTCATTTTTAAATGCCGAATGCTTGGCGAAAGAACATTAATTATGTATTCACAAGCACTTGGGGTCAGGTATTATTATTTTTTATATATATTATATTTGTGTTAGTTTTATCATTTTATCTTATCTGACATCAGACAACTGCGGTAGCTCAGTTGGTAGAGTGCTCGCTCTGTAAGTGAGAAATCGTGGATTCCAACCCCCATCGGGTCTGACCCAAGACTTGAAAGTGGGTAGTGACTGTTCTTTTGCCAAACGTTTGGCATTACGAAATAAAAGTCACTGTTCTTTCGGTTGGTAACTTTAAATAAACGAGATCCCGTGTCACGGTAGGCTTGGCACGCTAAAGAACCCTGCTGTATAATGCAATCTGCATATTGCACAGGCAAAATTTCTGCACCTTCGCCTAAAGCTGGCGATGTCTCGATATAAGTAAAAAAAATTCTTGACTTGGACGTTAAACACCATTACTCAACTCTTCTCTGACATCACTCGGAAGCACATGTACCTTTAATAAATCGATTGTACTGTATTTTAAATTTTTTCAGATAAGAAATTATAGGAAAATACATAAAGCTATGATAACAATAACACCCGATCCAATGTGCCTGTGATGGAAAATATCTGGTACTTCTAGAAGTAAATTTTAGTTTTAAAATGTTTTGCTATAAATCTATAATCCTTAATTATTAAGATGAAATAGCCCACATTTTAACTCAAAATTACTTGAATCGGCAATATTATTGACAATATTAGAACGGTTCTATACAAGACCATTTCCAAAAACATTTGTAATATTAAAAACTCTTAAAACAGTACTGCCATGTTATTTTTCAAAGATTTACCAAAATTAAGCATTCAAAAGGTGTATGACATGTGCTTTTTAAATGTTCATACCAATTTTCAATGTATTATAAAACAGCACATAACAACACACCAATAGACACATAGCAAGACTTTAATATAAAACCAGGCATGCATCAGACATAATTACTAAGGTCAAAGTCATCAGCGTTTTATAATACCTTTAGTTCTCCAAATGAAGACAGCAGTCCAGCTCCATATGCTTTCAGTTGTCCCTCTTGTCTACACAACCCGAACTCAACCGTAAACCAATAACACTACAATATATAATTATTATATTTACATTTCAGGTCATTTGCCATGGTATATTATGTAAAAATGTTGTCAATCACAAATAACATTGAATATCTTTGTCGAAACACTTCATTTGTAAAGTGCGCAAATTAAAAAGATCTAAATGAATGCAAGTTGATAAATGAATAACAATAATTTGTTATACTCTACATTATTGTGGGACTGTGTTGGTATGGAGTTTAACGCGCCAGTCAGGATTATTTCGAAGCCAGGGTTATTTCGAAGCCATAAATTCTTCAATGGTGGTTAAAACCGCGATGTATCCGAAAAAAAATATACCTACTTTCAAAAAGTCATCTGATATGCCGTAGGATCTGTCTCAAATGGGACTGAATTTTAGGAGGGGAGAAGTAAGGTGAAGAAATTAAGTTCTAAGTCACAGTCATGTTTATTTCACCTACAACGAGCCTGCCAGTTCAAGAATGCTAGAGGAAAACGAAGAACTCGAAGAAAACTGCGGACTTTGGACAAGTGAACTGTCTCGAGTGTGATTCGAACCTATAAGACAAAGGACAAGGCACTGTTATCCTTAACCATCGTATTAAATTGTTCATTCTCTAAGCCTCCTTTTCATCATTGAGACATTATATAAATATTACATTTCTAATAGGGTGTCAAACAATTTCGCCTCGGTTGACAATGAATTTCGAGGGGTGACAATATGGCCTGTCACCTTATCAGAAATGTAATATTTATTTTATTATACCGATTGTTGTTGTTTATTATACTGTGTAACCAAAGTATATACTGAATTGAAAATCAATATATTTAGCGCCCGTCTGTAAGCAACTTGTGAGAAGATTATAACGTTAATCATATTTAACTTATTTAGAAATGCGTTCTAACCGCATACATGTACGCACTTTTTCTGCGCATATGACATTTTTCGTAATGTCAACCGCTCAGGTAATGTCACCCTGTGACTAATATTCTCTAAAATCCGAGAGTGACATTAAATGTAACCAAACAGTTATTAACAAATCAAATTTAGAAAAAATTTATAAAAGGTTTAAAAAATTATTTGTTAAACACTGTTACTTAAACGCCAATATACATCGCGTGTAATAAGTTTCAAAGACACTCTTACTGTAGCTAACTTCTGTACGTATTCATCTGGAGCCCCCAAACTAGCTAGTCCTATCTCCTGTGAAAACTGAGCGAAGGCTGGATCGGCAAATAGGGGAACATGTCCAAGTATCTCATGACACACATCTCTGAAACAAAAGATAAAGTATGGGAGGAATATAAGAATTATAAGTCAGTTTATGATGGTCATATAACATTCTAGATATTCCAATCGAATTGACATTTTATCAATGTGCTACTTTTGAACTTTATTATTTCATAAAGCATCAAAAGTAGCTCATGACATTTGTAATACTGCATATCGAATAAGAAATTACTCTTAAATACACAACATACCATGAAGTTAATATCGAATACATTATTGCATTCTTCCTATTTCGAGATGTTCAATTGTAAAAGCTTTTATTTGATAGTGCTTTGACTTAGAGAGGTTCATGTACATCGCTTTCCTAAAAACGGAGCTGCCTGTTGTTGCCAAGGTTGGTTCACTTTGATTATTTAAAGCGAGTGTTTAGTATCTCAACACCTCTCACCACTTAGGTTCGAATACCGCTAGTGAAGATCCTAGTGTAAGATTGTTTATCAGTTCCATTTACGAAAGCTGGTGATTTTTCTCTATATAACCAGGTTCCCCCACCATTACAAATCTTGCAACCGCGATAAAAGTGAAATCATCTTGACTCGGGTGGACTAAACCACTCTAGATCTATAAACCTAACTTAGATTAACTTGATAAATTATGGTATGTTTTCAAGTGATTGTTGGGGCAAGAGTTAAAGTGCTTTAAAGTTGAAGTATATGTATCTCGCCACTGATCTTGATAATTCAATATTAGATTTTTCAACTTACGGTTCTGGTGTGTACATGGGTTTGGATCCATGACGGATGTACTGTGTAGAGTGAAACACTCTAAATGCCAGACCGGCCAAGAAGTCACGTGATGACAGCAATCCAGCCACTGGTCTTAACCGGAACCCGGTACAATCTACAGTAAACAAAAATATCTGACAATCTACAGTAAACAAAAATATCTGACAATCTACAGTAAACAAAAATATCTGCATTATGATCTTTAAGACTCGCTTGGTTTAAACCCCGGATTGACAGTTTTTACCGAAATTTAATTTCCAAGAACAGAGACATTGTTTTCAGTTGAGACAAATGATCAATTAATTGGGGACTTTATTTAGCGCGGTAATTAAATTGTTTGCCCATAAATCATAGATCATCGCTGGCTATATTACTAAAGAACCTAATATTACAATCGCGTTGTAATATATTTGGTTGTTTAAAAGTTTTCATCTTGTCGTTTGTAGGATTATTCAAGCGTGTGTATGTAATGTTACAAAACTTAAAACTTCAGCAATGTTAAACCATATTGTTTGTTTAACTAACAAAATACTCTATCAACATACACACTGAAACCAAATTTTTATATATGCATTTCAAACATACAATATATGTTACAACTTAATATTTACAATTGTAATATCTTTGGTTCAATAAAGTAATTAACATTGACTCTACCTCATAGAGACATTAATTTTGTTCCATACGTCATATGTCAAATGCTCTCGTTGACTGACAGGAGACGACCCATTTTTATGAGAAGGTGCACCAACAGAACATTTGCATTTCAAAATTATTTTCAAATTTACATGGAAAATGTGGGACAGCAATAAAACAATTTTTATAAATATTGTAAATATAAGAAATAATGTAATTTCCCAATGTCTTCATGATCTTGCAAAGTATAATAGGCTATCTCAAATTTTTGCAAAGAAAGGCTTCGCCTTTTACGCAGTTTGAGAAAGCACATTTTACTTTGCAAGTACATAAAGATTTTGGAAAATTACCTTATTTCTTAATTATAGAGACAGTTTACGAAACCATCAAGTAGTTAGCTTTAGAACTTTTTTTTATTAAAACTGTTGCACATACAAAAACCCAAAATCTCTTGTAAACAATGGTAACAAACTTGTTAAGTAATGATTGGAGTTGAGAATTTCAAATTATTTATTTCTATCCATTGCATAATAACATATAAACATGCATAATTATAAGACATTTACTAAACTGAAATTTATCATTAAATATACATGCAATAATGAGCATGTGTTCATACCTTGTAGAAAATTAGATATATCTTCTAGTTGTGGGATATTGTCTTCTCTATATCCACAGTTATCCATCAACAATGGGAAAATGTGGTTGAATTCTCGACAAGCATGTGTTGGATACAATTTTGTTAATTCTTTGAATATAGTCCCCCTAGAAGAAAATTGTTCAGAAACTATGTAACAATAAATAAAATAAGATTTTGTATGGAAGCCTTTGTATCAATACAAAATATTATTTTGTAGCGAAAATTTTACAAAATAATAAAATTGTAAAAACTGTTTTGATGATTAGCCGGTGTGCCTAGCCAAATAGGAGGTGGTTTACTCTTCCGGCGCACCCAGCCTCAGTCCCTGTTGGAAGTTTACGTGTTTAACCTAATTTTTCAGGTTCAAAGTTTATTTTTCGTAAAACATTCTTTCTGTTTTTAAACCAATTTCGTCTATCAAAATAATAATAGTCAGAAAATTATTAAATTAATATGAGTTGGTTCAAAGTGGATATCCACTATAATTACAACCGAAGAAATCAGAACTGTTTTTGTTTTGCTTAATTTAATATACATCGTTCTTACCATGTTTTTATCTCTTCTTTTGTATATGTTACTCTTGGGATAGGTTGTCCACTGTTGAAAAAAACAAAACAAGGATCTTATTTAAGTCCCTTCATAGGCAAGTGAATTGTTATTAGAATCAACCCGGGGGTAATTGTACTCCCAAACGGTCACTGTTACCGCATAAAGCAATAACGGTCTTGTAGTCCAATGTCTTGAATATAGCTAATTAAAACGAATCATCAAAATTTACTATTGTTATAATACAATAAGTTATCGTCGCATTAGATCCAACCTTTTCCTCTCACTTGTTGACCGATTCCGTGTTCTAATGATCATAAGAATTGTGTTTAACATCAATATGGAAGTCTTCATGGCCTTATTTACGATTTGGTGTCAATATTTACATTAACTGTCTCCCATTCTCTCTTGACCAAACATGATCGTCAGTAACGGTGTTTACTCCTCAGTACGAATTATTTCTGTAATATTGAGAGCTCAGTTTCTGAGTGGTGAAGGAAACCTGTGTATTCGGAGAAATGATCGTTAGTAACGGTGTTTACTTCTCAGTACGAATTATTTCTGTAATATTGAGAGCTCAGTTTCTGAGTGGTGAAGGAAACTTGTGTATTCGGAGAAATGATCGTTAGTAACCGTGTTTACTTCTCAGTACGAATTATTTCTGTAATATTGAGAGCTCAGTTTCTGAGTGGTGAAGGAAACCTGTGTATTCGGAGAAATGATCGTTAGTAACGGTGTTTACTTCTCAGTACGAATTATTCCTCTAATATTGAGAGGTTAGTTTATGCGTGGTGAAGGAAACCTGTGTATT
The DNA here is from genome assembly GCA_021292105.1 of Anadara kagoshimensis. Taxonomy (NCBI): domain Eukaryota; kingdom Metazoa; phylum Mollusca; class Bivalvia; order Arcoida; family Arcidae; genus Anadara; species Anadara kagoshimensis. The sequence goes on from CM037865.1 coordinate 15,170,572, forward strand.
CGGAGAGATGATCGTTAGCAACGGTGTTTACTCCTCAGTACGAATTATTTCTCTAATATTGAGAGGTTAGTTTCTGAGTGGTGAAGGAAACCTGTGTATTTGAAGAAAATCATCGACCTTCCGCAATCGAGCTGATAAACTTTCTCACACTAGGACCTGCAAGGTGGGATTGGAACCTAATCGGTAAGAGGCAATGTGATCCGTAAGCTAGCATTTTAAACCACTCGGCCACACAGGCCCCGTTCTGTTACTTACTGTTTGTAGTTGAAGGCTATATCAGCGAATTCTTTTCTTCGGGCTCTGTAAACTGCATCTGTGAAACCCTTCAATACAATAAAATTTCTTATTTAAATTCACTGTGAAATTAAACCCACTAAAGACAATCCTATGTATGTGTTTGGTTGCTCAGAACAATATAACAACTGAACTGTCTAGGAATAGTGTTTATTTAGTGCTATGTCTTCCGTTATAGTGCAAAGCAAACTGAATAAAACGCGCTAATATGTTATGATTAGTTTAACAGTTCAATTCACATTTTGAATTTATTTCAAAACCTTATTTTAGGGTTTAATTCTGAAAGATGCCAGTCGCTGGAACAACCAATAAATGATGTAACGCGCACATGCGTAAATAACAGACGAGTGATGTCACTTTATCAATGGTGATTACGTTCATATAATGAGGTCTCAGAGTTTTATAGAACAAAAACATAACATTACAAATCGTCGATATTCACATATCAAGGCGACGCTGTTCAAAACTCCGTTAGCGTAAACAAATCGCTGGTAAATTTTCAAAATATTTGATATAATAACATATTTTGACTTTAAGTGCTTTTTGATAATAACAATTGTTTGCAATAACATCTAATAAGAAGTTTAAGAAATATTCAATGAAACATCAGACAAATATTGGTTAACTAGTTGCTTATATTTATCTCTGTGTTCAGGATTGCCCTGGATATATTTGACGTCCCATTGTTCCATGTTGCTTTCACAAAATTTTGATTACACGCGTGGCGGGTGTTAGCTAAACAGGAAGTGCTTACCCAGCCGGAGCATCCGGCCTTTCTTCCCTGGTTGAATTTTTTTCGAAGTTTACGTGTCTAATACAACTTGTCAGTTCCAAAGTTTTTACTTTGCTTCTGGATTGTGATTCGGGCATGTATTAATATGTTTGTTTTTGATTATAATAACGCAGCTTTGAACACTCTGGTCCAGGTATATTTCACTTTGTCATATAATACAACAAATGTAAGCGTAAAGAACCTGTTACTGTATTATACACCATTGTTAAAAGATGAGTATTTAATTTATGTTTAGGCTATGGAGCATCTAGTCACTTGCTATGAAAAGATTTAATAAAGATTTCACACTGACCGACCAATTGAATCGAAGATAGTAAATTAATTTAGTTTAAATTTCAACTGTGATATTTGGAAATAACACATGTATATTAACGCAAAACATATATATATACATGTTAGTAAATTGAAAAGGAAAAAATGTAAAATTTCACTTGCTATGATATTGAGAATTCCGAAAGATTCTGATTATGTGAGGACCTCCATTCAAATAGTTAGTAATTTATTAATCTGATTCAAGTACAAACGTCTCGAAAGATTAACATTAAGCTGACGAATTCAAACCGAATCAACAGCACATCTCAGCTCCATCTAACCATGTATACCTCGACAACTGTTCGGAAACTGCTGTATATATCTTGGTCGTATCTTACTCCGGAGCCGAGCTTTATACATTTTCGTTAGCTCAGTATTAAAACTTTCGACAGTTCTGTTTCTACCTTTTGGTTCTCCAATTTTCGAAACATATTCTCTAATTGCTTACACGAGGCCTCGACGGCCTATTGGGTAAGAAGCCTGTCTTCAAATCCGCGGTTTCTCACTGCTGTGAGTTCGAGTCCCGTTCAGACTACATGTGGGAAAGTGAATTTTCCTTGTCGTTGGCCTTTACTGATTCACCTGTTATTAGTTTAATGGACTAGGGAGCGGTACGCTTGTCTGCAGTGTACTGACTCTGTGAGCTAGCACGTTAAAGTCCGGCGCCCTGAGTGCGCGCTAGTACAAGGCAGACCATATACATTGTAACACACTCGCACTTCACATGCAAATACGAATTTGAAGATTAATCCATAGAGATTAATAAAATCGTTCTCGTCGCGAATAGCTTAAAAATTGCTAGTGTGACATTAAGCAACAGTCAACCAACCAACCAACCAACCAACCAACCTAATAACTTACAGGGTGATCAGAATCCAACTCGTTTCCATAACTCAGAATCTGGTTGGCAAATCTATCCAGATCAGAAATCTTCCTCGGAAACCATGGAACTGAAAATAAAATGGCAACAGAATGAAATCATATCTTGGACAGTAAGAATCATTAAAAAATTCCGTTTATTTCGTATTTTACTTACGTGTTCAGTTCCTGAGTCACGATAGTTGTAAGCAACTATTACTATTATTCATCCCGAATGGTTAAATGTTATGACAATTCTAGGTATATAGATTGTATACATATGAAAGCGTCTTGACTGGGATTTTTGAAAGGCAGACTTTTTCCCTCCTCTCAAACTCGGAGGGTTGTGTATAGGAATCACAACGTCTCTCCGTCTGTTTTTTGTTTGTCCATGTTAAATTGTTTTTGTTCGATAAATTTCACATCTATAGATGAATTTTGATCAAACTTTGTACAAATGTGTACCAACATGATACGATGTATTGGGTGTACAGGTCAAAGGTCGAGGTTACGAGGTAAAATCTTAATTTGGAGAAGGCGGGGGTATTTGGCTCTCTTGAGTCTGTAATAAATTTCTCTCCAACATCGCTACCTGTTCTGACTAAGACTGGGAAATAGGTAGGGCTGTTCATTTGCCGAACACTTGGAATTTAGAAATGGACGTAGAGACCTTTAAAATCGATGCCAACCCTCTCTGTACTTTTCCCTGAGCGCACTGCGAAATTCTGTCACTTCACCTTATACTGGTGACGTCTCATTCTTGACCGAGACGTAACATCCCATTCAATCGATCGCAATGACATCGTCATAACAATTACGATAGAACAAGCTTGGCTATTGATGCACGTAGCTTGTCTGTCCTAGAAGACGGCATTTGGTCATTGATCCCTCACCTTTCCAAAAGAACCCGTTAAGGTCTTATTGTGCCATTATTTACCAATAAATGAATGTAAAAATAGTGATGTTATACTGTTTTAGAGGGTTTTTTTTTTTAATGAACCCATCTGAAAAATCCTAGAATGAACGCTGCTCTCTATAAACACTTTAAAGGGGTTTTTAATTGACCAGAACTAAAATTGTTAATTTTAATCTTTACTGAAAGATAAATGATAATATGAAAAATTGCAATGACTGACTATATAAACATTTCAAAATAAGTCGGAAATGTGAGCATTTAGAAATTGAAATCTAAATAGAATTTATATCAACAAGTTTTTCTAATGTTTTATTCCTAAATTTGTGTTGCTTGAAATATAAATTCTTAAAAAGTTTATCCATATATGACAAAATTGGAGTCTAGAGTGATAAAGTGATACAGTTTTTAGTCTACTGAAGGTGGGTGTGATTTTCGACCATTCTGGTACATCACAATCCATGAACTGACCGTTTCGATGTGATTTTCGACCATTCTGGTACATCACAATCCACGAACTGACCGTTTCGATGTAATTTTCGACCATTCCGGTGCATCACAATTCACGAACTGACCGTTTCGATGTAATTTTCGACCATTCCGGTGCATCACAATTCACGAACTGACCGTTTCATGTAATTTTCGACCATCCCGGTGCATCACAATTCACGAACTGACCGTTTCGATGTTATTTTCGACCATCCCGGTGCATCACAATTCACGAACTGACCGTTTCGATGTGGTTTTCGACCATTCTGGTACATCACAATCAACGAACTGACCGTTCCGATGTGATTTTCGACCATTCTGGTACATCACAATCCATGAACTGGCCGTTCCGATGTGATTTTCGACCATTCTGGTATATCACAATCCATGAACTGACCGGTTCGATGTGATTTTCGACCATTCTGGTATATCACAATCCACAAACTGACCGTTTCGATGTAATTTTCGACCATTCCGGTGCATCACAATTCACGAACTGACCGTTTCGATGTAATTTTCGACCATCCCGGTGCATCATAATTCACGAACTGACCGTTTCGATGTTATTTTCGACCATCCCGGTGCATCACAATTCACGAACTGACCGTTTCGATGTGGTTTTCGACCATTCTGGTACATCACAATCAACGAACTGACCGTTCCGATGTGATTTTCGACCATTCTGGTACATCACAATCCATGAACTGGCCGTTCCGATGTGATTTTCGACCATTCTGGTACATCACAATCAACGAACTGACCGTTCCGATGTGATTTTCGACCATTCTGGTACATCACAATCCATGAACTGACCGGTTCGATGTGATTTTCGACCATTCTGGTATATCACAATCCACAAACTGACCGTTTCGATGTAATTTTCGACCATCCCGGTGCATCACAGTTCACGAATTGACTGTTTCGATGTGATTTTCGACCATTCTGGTACATCACAATCCATGAACTGGCCGTTCCGATGTGATTTTCGACCATTCCGGTACATCACAATCCATGAACTGACCGTTTCGATGTGATTTTCGACCATTCCGGTACATCACAATCCACGAACTGACCGTTCCGATGTGATTTTCGACCATTCTGGTACATCACAATTCACGAACTGACCGGTTCGATGTGATTTTCGACCATTCTGGTATATCACAATCCACAAACTGACCGTTTCGATGTAATTTTCGACCATCCCGGTGCATCACAGTTCACGAATTGACTGTTTCGATGTGATTTTCGACCATTCTGGTACATCACAATCCATGAACTGGCCGTTCCGATGTGATTTTCGACCATTCCGGTACATCACAATCCATGAACTGACCGTTTCGATGTGATTTTCGACCATTCCGGTACATCACAATCACACGAACTGACCGTTCCGATGTGATTTTCGACCATTCTGGTACATCACAATTCACGAACTGACCGTTTCGATTAAGTGAAGAATATAGACCGGAAGTAAAACGCCATTACTTAATGTCAGACTAGACGAGTATCTTCATGAACCTCAGTGTATTTTGTCAGCTCGCTCGCTCGTTTTCTCCGTACACACCGGTTACCTTAACCACCCATGAACTGACTTCGAATCTTGACAGGGCGTAAACATTACTCCATTTAACTCCATTGACCTCAAAGATTCCAGTATACCTTAATATTATATTTTAAATTGTATTTGGTAGAAATTAGGCTAAAAGTTTTGCTATGCAGCATTTTTAGCAAGATTATCAATTAATTTATTAAAAATTTGCGCCAAAGGCACCAAAAGCACCCACTGAACAACCCGCGCCGCGGACAGGCAGAACAAGTATATATTACAGAGCGAATGCAAGAACCAGCCAATGAACACAAAACGGCTGGTCGGAACATGTGTATGAAACAAACAAAACAGATCTAGAACGAGCCAATGAACATAAACGGCTGGTCTGAACATGTGAAGAAGCGTAGATGTAGAAACTAGCCAATGAAAAAAAACAGCGGCTGGGAAAACATGTATAAAAGACAGAGTGATTGCAAAAACCAAAAAGCATATTTTATGCTGTTACACTCTAAATTATAGTTTAATATGCATTTTAAGATTAAATTGATGACAAAAACATTAAAGATGTCACTTAGTCAAACTAGCAACAAACTATCTATGATGACTTCATTTTACCGTTCGGAATTCTCTATCAGTGTCATCGCTATCGTATATGATCTTAAGCCACAAGTACATATGGACACTAGCGAGCGTGAACGACGTGAATCATATTATGAAAGTCATATTAATGCGCACCAACAGGAATTTGAAATGCTAAGTACCACTATCAATTTGAAAACTGATAGATAGGGACACTCGTATATACATTCTTCAACTGACTCAACGAATCGTCGTACATGATATCTAGTCGAAGGTACTTGTAGACTCTAGCGTACACAAACAATTTGATATATAAGCGATATTTCTGTGAAGCAGCGAAAGTTAAATTGCTAAGCACCAGTCATCGTAATGCGCATCAAACGGAAGTTGAAGTACCACTACCGGTCATCATAAACATAGGGACACTCGTATAAACATTCTTCAACTGACTCAACGAACCATCGTATATGATATCTAGCCACAGGTACTTGTAGACTCTTGCGTGTGCGAACAACTTGATATAAAAGCAATATTTCTATGAAGCAGCGGGAAGTTAAATTGCTAAGCATCAGTCATGGTATTGCGCACCAGACGGAAGTTGAAATGCTAAGTACCTGTCATGATAATGAGCACCAACCGGAAGTTGAAATGCTAAGTACCATTCATCATAATGCGGATCAGCCGGAAGTTGATATCTAAAGTACCAGTTATAATAATGCGCATCAACCGGAAGTAGAAATTCTAAGAAACTGGTATGATAGTGCGCACAAGTCGGAAGTTGAAATGTTGAGTATCAGTCATCATAAATGTTAAGACTGTTAGATAGTGAAACATAAAAAGAAAGAACAAACCATGAACATAGAAATGACCTTGTACAAGCTAGAAATATGAGAAATGTGTAATTGTAATGGAAGATAATAGACGTAATCACGGCAAACCACCATTCATTTTCTAAGCATGGTGATAAAACGTTTTAAAGCTTTTTTATTTTACCTTCTTGGACATCATCTGAAATGTCATAATGTTTTGAAAAATATAAAAGTTTGCTCATCAAATTAACTCTATTGAGATGTCAAATTTGGCGATTATACTGAGGATGGCCCTCTGTAGTCGAATGGTTTTTAACTTCTCTCACCGCTTGGGTTCGAATCCCAATAGAGAAGATCCTAGTGGGAGAGTTTGTCACTTTGCTTCACGATTATCATTGTTTTTTTCTGGCACAGGTTTCTTCGGCCACCTCAGAACTTGTCGACTCGATATTTAAGTGTAAGAACTTTGACTGGGGCGCATAGTACCATCACTCTAGTCCACTAATACATGTACTATGATGTTCTCTGTTTGGTATTTTTTAATCATGATGACCTAATTTTAATGACGAATATTTTTGTAATTACGAAAAAACACACAGGTAAAAAGAGTGTACTTATATTTTGTATACCGCTGGAATTCTATACAACTAGAAATGTCGCCATTTTAGACACCGCTGACGAAACATATTCCAATTAAATGAGTATCGACACGACATTATCGCTCAGAAGTCAACTAGAATTTTCCCATATTTCAAAAAACAAACGATGAAAATGGCTGGGATATATTTGCAAGTAAGATAAATGTAACGTCAGCATCAAATCCTTTTGTGGACACCAACTGTCAAAATGAAAGAGAGGGTTTTTTTTATTTCCAGACACTGTATTCAGTTTTACGTCGTATCATAGTAATACTGACTTACCTGCATCGTCTGTATTTTCAGTACTCCTGGATAATATCTTCATAGTCTTTGATTTAGATTTCAGTTCACCTACGGCTTCTTTCAGACCACCTGTTGTGTTGTCACATGCTACGTAAAATTCAAAATCAGTCTTACTTTGTTTTGACGGTCTGGACTCAATGTGGTGTAGGTTGACGCCATTTTTCTGAAAGATTATAAAGGTGTACAATGAAATTCTTAATTTTCGTTGTGCCCCAATTTCGTAGTTGTCTGAACGCCAAGACTCATGATTGTGCAAGTTGTCTTTTTTATGCGAGATATTGTTACTCGTTACAAATCAGCCGATCGTCATTTCGTTTATCAAGCAATATCCCCCAAAAAAAGAAGTTCTTGGAAATAAAACCCGCACTTGAAGTTCGCATGTTTTGTCTACTTAAAACAGCTGTGATAAAACATCTCTCTCTCTCTCTCTCTCTCTCTCTCTCTCTCTCCCTCTCTCTCTCTCTCTCTCTCTGTTATCGAAACAATCTTAAACGCATGGATTTCGAGAGAGATGTGGATTCTTTCTTGAACACTTTGCAGGTTCGGCGTCCTGTCGGCTTATTTTAAGTACTGTAATTATTTCAATACATTTTGATTTCCACTCAGACAAATTTTAAAGAGAAAAGCTAACTATTTCAACAGGGCTTTAATAATAAATACCAAACTATATACAGGTAATTTCAATGTGTAATACAATGTACTAGTATTTAAATCTACCGTTTTTGTGTAACGTACAAGTTGTGTAATTACTCTACAGATTTGATTTTGTCTAGACGACCTAGTTTGACTGTGACATATAATACATATTGCTAACCTCACCTTACTGATAATGTTAAAATTCGTGTATTTTAAATACAAAAACGTATTCTAATCGATATTTATTGCTTCTAAACACTTTGTGTTTTCAAATTAAGGGACGGCGTTTTTATGTAAAACTTTCGTTGTCGTGTTATATATCAAGTTCTTATGTAATAGATGATCAAAAATAACATTCGAGTTAGAATATCACATAAGACAATTACAAATTTCGATCATTTACAATAATTTAAAGAGATATCAACAAATTGGATATAGTAATATCAATTTAGCGTGTTATTGAAATAGACATCAATGATCAGATGGCTTGTGTGTCAGTTTAACGATTTTGATCAGATGCATACTTATTGTGCCCATTACAGGATGGCGAACCTACGTCATAGACGCGACTTCGAAGAACAAAAATGGCGGCCAAATGATCGACTCGCGGTGAGTTTTAACTGAATTTCCATTCTTCCCGTCAGTTTATAGTTATCTCAATGTACCTAAAGAAGGCAGAATAACTTCACGAACGATCGGTTGATGTATTATATTCTTAGAACTGCTAGTTTTTTCAATCATTCGCGTCAAAGTAAATTTTGTACCACGGTGTCGGGCACCGTCTTGTTATTTTTTACGTCTATGACGTAGATTCGCCACCCTGCATTAACAAAAGATGAGATATAGTATTTACTCCATCACTTCTGCCAACATTTTGTTTGCTATATTTCACAGACACAGGAAAGTAGATTTGGCATTTGCTATTCGAATTTTGACCAGGCACATGACTTGAGAAACATGGGTATCCAAGTTGGGTTCGTTTGGGGACACCTTTGAATTGGCATCCCGTTCCAGTTTGATGTTACTTTAAAAACAGCATTCGTTACCATAAATTCTTCAAAATACTGAAATTCTAGATAAACATTAATCATTGAATCGTTTTATGAATACCTGGAAAATTTTCAAAGCTTCTGCCAAGGCACCAACTTTCTCGTTTAAGGCAAAAACAAGACTAGTGCTGCCCTCTTTGTCTTGAATTTCTTCCACATAACTCGCATAATGTCTGTTTCCAAATGTCTGAAAAATACAAAACCTTATGCATGTTACATATTTCAAGCCACCTGACTATTGAGTCCATATTATGTAGACCCCATGGGTGGTGTTATATACAGCTCTCTCTCTCTCTCTCTCTCTCTCTCTCTCTCTCTCTTAGAACGAAGTAATGTGAAGCATAACTGAGATTATCCCCAGTCAAGTATTTTTGTCTTTAAGTCAGTGGTCAATTCTGGATGTCAAAAGGACTCGGAGTGTCTACAGAAAACCAGCTTACTTCGAGAAGCGAACTTAAAATCTTTTTCACACTATGATCTATCCGAGTGCGATTCGAACCTAGGCAGTGAGAGGCGATAATACCTTAAGTCGGTGCTTTAGATCAAATTCCCAGATACGGAATGTCCAACTGCTGACATTTCAAGTTCAGCCATTGTCAGATAAACCTTGATAATAATAATAATAATAATAATAATAATAATAATAATAATAATAATAATAATAACTAAAATTAGAACTGCCTCTTAAGAGCCAAATAACCCTCCGTCCAAAATCCTTGTCCCGCGACCTTGACCTTCCGATATGACCTAGGTTCATAAAGATTATTTTGAAAAGTTTTATATGACAGTCGTCTAAAGTAATAACATAAAGCTATATGTTAAATTGTCACCCTTCAAAGAAATTTCTCGTATAGCGATTGGTTAACTTGCCGGGGTACATGGAACGATGTTCGGAAATCTGCCGGGGTACATGAGAGCACGCGACGTTTAGCGGTAAAAGGGAAGTAACTCGTACATCTCTGACGTCTAGTTACGGTAAACAAACATGGCGACAACGCACACAAGTCACAGAAAATACGAAATGAAAGTTAAAAAGATCCAACTGGTAACGCTTTGAAGGGTGACAAAAACGTTATATAGGGCTTTGGCAGGTTACACGGTCCCATGTACCCGTCAAAGATGAATGTACCCTTCGCCTGCGGCTCAGGGTACATAAATCTTTGACGGGGTACATGGGACCGTGTAACCTGCCAAAGCCCTGTATAACTTATATTGTATACTGTACGTGATAGGCTAATAATCGTTTTGTCATTATATTGAGACGGACAGTTCTAGGATGATGGAGAAAACCGAAGTACCTGGAGATTGCTACAGATGAATTGACAAATATTTAACATTAGGATCTGCACGATATTTGACTGTCAATCATTTTATATTACTTTCACACGGCGGAGAGTTCTAGGATGATAGAGCTTCGGACACCGTAGTAAGGGGAGATAACTACAGACGAACTGACACACATTCTTTCATGAGAATCTTCACGAGTGGGTTCGAACCTTGACCGTGAGAAGCGATTTGATCTGTAAGTCGCGTTGTAGACAACTCGGTCACCCAGGCACTATGATTTTTCAAGCAGGGATTGGTTATATGTAAGATTTGACAGCGTCAGTCGGTGTATGTAATCGTTCTTATCTTAAATCAACCTACTTTGTATATATATAGAAACGTTAAGTGTCACTGAATACACGATTATGTCATGTGTTTGGCTATTGATTAAAAAAATATGTCAAAAACAATAGAATTGAAAATATCGTTATCTATGATAAGCTGGGCTCGGGAAACGATTGTAAAAAATGGAGATGTACAAATAGCCGATGAGACAACATACTGTTTTAATGGAGTTGATCAAGTGATTATCATGTCCGTCATTAACATGTCTTCAATGAAGACATTAATATCAAATAGTTTACAGGTACACATATAATGGTTTAAGTTTGCACCACCAATCTCATATCCAATAAACAAAAACGATGTCTTAGGCAGTATAACTGTAGCAGATGAGGTTGATTTTAAGTCTGTCTTATAAATTCATGTTTAACAGTGTGCGCTACATTCTGAGATTGCTAATACTAAACAGGGCTGAGAGAGAGAGAGAGAATAATCGACTTCTGGGCTGGGTAACTCGAAGCTATCTTAGCTGTTATGATTACTTAATGCTTATATAACACAAAGGAGTTACGTGTTCGTTATTGCTAAGATAGCTTCGAGTTATACAGCTCAGAAGTCGATTATTTTCTCTCTCTCTCTCTCAGAGAATGTGGCACATTTTTTAATATTACAGTTTTAGTTTGTGACCATCGATTCATCACTATGTATTAGTACACGCAGACTTATATTTAGGAAAATCGATTATATAAACGCATTATTATTATACCGGATTATGGAATATTTCCGACTCTGTGTCATGTCGGTCCAAACATCCGTATAACGTGATAATAATTATGAATGAATACAATCCCTCAGTATAATTTAAATCATATTCCAAATGTCCTTTATATTTTAATGTCCGTGAACTTTTTCAGTGCTGAAACCCCTATTTAAGATATATGGCTAATTTAACCTGCTTTTGTTAACCTTGAATTCTAGTAAGGAAAAAGTACAGTTTTCAAGACGATTTATATTCATTCTCTCATTTCAGGGTGATAGGACTCACTTTACTATCATCACCACCAATCAAACACTGTGAAAATATTTGTAAAATTATTTTTCACAGCATATTTAGATTGCGTCATACTGGCATTTATAAATAAGGACGTTCAAATGGAGGTCCTGCGAAAGGGCTTATTAATAAAATTTTGAATTTGAGTGGAGGCTGCAAATAACTCTCTCTCTCTCTCCCTCTCTCTCTCTCTCTCTCTGGGGCATACGTGAGACTTTACTCATTTGTATAAAAAAAACCAGACATATGTTTATAAACATATACAAAGACAACTTCACGCTTATATAATCTCACTGATCAGTTAAAATTAAATAACGTGTTGAGCTATTAAGATATTCTGAACGCCTGCCAAACATGCATTGTTCCTGATACAATTAATCGTCTTTAACAATGTCACCGTCAATACCGATATATAGTACGTATACTGGGAATATCAGTATAAACCCAGCTGTAGAAGATTAAAATTTAAAATCAAAATCAAGTTATTTAAAATTTAAACATATCAAAATGTTTGACTTACTGAATTTCCGTTTTCCAATTTTGCTTTCTTAGCTTTTGAAACCCCTGCATCCATTTTTGGTTCTATTTTTCAATACACAAATCGATATCCTGTGTATGAACTGTTGTCATGAAATGGATTTCCAAGTCGACCTTCACCTTCACAATCAAAACACAGCTATTGATCAGCCCATTGGTTGAAATCAACACGCCTCTACAGATTAGATAGGCTAGTGGCCGACTGTGTTTACGTACTTAATTGCACTAGTTTTAATAAAACACAAAATGGTTTATTTTGTTTTTGAACATTATGTTTAAATAGCTATATAATATACTGCTTTCACTTCAATTTTAAACTATATAAATATATGGAAGCTTACACATTTGCAAATATTCAACCATATGGACTTGTACATGTAATCCACGTGTTTATGTTATCATACGACTGGGGGAAAAACTAATACAAAATATGTTTTACATATGTTTTCAATGAATTTCAATATGGTGTGTATGTGTGGAAGGAATTCCATTAAAATGTACCCTCCACTAATTTGACTGAAAAAGCCAAAAACCTGACAGATCCAAGTCACTTTAAACCTTTAGTGGGGATGGGTTACAACAGGAAGTCCTATTGCATGTGAGAAATCGTGTTAGGTCGCTTGCTGAAGGTAAGTTGTTTTCGATAGGCACTCCGGATCTCTCCGTCTTCCGAAAACTGGTGGCCTCGATATTATAAGAAAGAAGGTTCTGGTGAATATTGCATGGCAGAGGAATTGCTGTAAAAAGTATACGATTGACAGAACGTCAGGCATGCTATATATAAGCAACTGATAAGTATATATAATACGCACTGTTTGCAGTTTGATTACTTTTTACAACTGTCATGTGTTACTTTTGAATTGTTCTATTAAATAATGCATTCAAAAGTAGCACATGATAATTCCGAAACCAATTTAAATAAAAGGTTATTTGAGCACTGCTGTTGTGTATCGAAACGCTTTGAAAACATCAATGTATCCGTTTTATTTGTTGTTCTAAGTCAAATGTTTTGTAGCACCGTTGTTGATTTTTATATCATTTATTTTATTGGGACTTGGGCGTAAAATGGCACTTTGACGCTCATAACTACTAAGCAGAATGACCATAGCGTTTCCAAGCTGTGGATTTCTTTGTCTTTATTATGTTTTCAATGAGGTGTTCCCATATTGTTGCATGGCGAGTGGGCATTGTCAAGCGCTACTGTGGGTTGCGAGGATTAATTATGGATTTGTGTTTCACTCCGTACTTTGAAATCAGCTGGCCAAAATTTTCAAGTAGGCCAAGCACTAGGTATTTTTAATTGAAATTCCCACTTATAGCTTGCGAAGTCTCGATATAAGTGAAATAATGTTGACTAGAACCCAATTCAATCAATTAATAAATAAAATGAACACCAAGGGACTCAAGTAACAGGTGCGATTTGTCTAAACAACATCTAGTGAAGTCACCTCGGTTTATCGACTAGTTTGTACTTCTTCGTGTTCTGTAAATGTAGTTTCCTCACCAAAATTTGCCTTAATATAGACTAACCTAATATGGAAACACCTAATATAAAGTGATATTTATTTTATTGCATGGCTTGAAGTAGTAAAATATGAATTGTTTCAAATATATCATTCACATTTATACCCATTAATGAAATTATTTTGATTGTGGTACATTCGATTTTTCCCATTCTTTTTTACAATATAATTTTACTAATTTTAGGATAAGTTGAACAATAATAATAATATAATAATAATAATAATAATAATAAGGTGACTTCACAAGATGTTGATTATATATCCTCCCGTATAGCAAAGGTGACTACACTAGATGTTGATTATAAATACCCCCATATAGCAGAGGTGACTTCACTAGATGTTGATTATATATCCTCCCATATAGCGGAGGTGACTTCACTAGATGTTCAATATATATCCTCCCATATAGCGGAGGTGACTTCACTAGATGTTGATTATAAATACCCAATATAGCAGAGGTGACTTCACTAGATGTTGATAATATATCCTCCCATATAGCGGAGGTGACTTCACTAGATGTTGACTATATATCCTCCCGTATAGCAAAGGTGACTTCACTAGATGTTGATTATAAATACCCCATATGGCAGAGGTGACTTCACTAGATGTTGATTATATATCCTCCCATATAGCGGAGGTGACTTCACTAGATGTTCAATATATATCCTCCCTATAGCGGAGTTGACTTCACTAGATGTTGATTATAAATACCCCCATATAGCAGAGGTGACTTCACTAGATGTTGATAATATATCCTCCCATATAGCGGAGGTGACTTCACTAGATGTTGATTATATATCCTCCCATATAGCGGAGGTGACTTCACTAGATGTTGATTATATATCCTCCCATATAGCGGAGGTGACTTCACTAGATGTTCAATATATATCCTCCCATATAGCGGAGGTGACTTCACTAGATGTTGATTATAAATACCCCCATATAGCAGAGGTGACTTCACTAGATGTTGACTATATATCCTCCCGTATAGCAGAGGTGACTTCACTAGATGTTGATTATATATCCTCCCATATAGCGGAGGTGACTTCACTAGATGTTCAATATATATCCTCCCATATAGCGGAGGTGACTTCACTAGATGTTGATTATAAATACCCCCATATAGCAGAGGTGACTTCACTAGATGTTGATTATATATCCTCCCATATAGCGGAGGTGACTTCACTAGATGTTGATTATAAATACCCCAATATAGCAGAGGTTACTTCACTAGATGTTGATTATATATCCTCCCATATAGCAAAGGTGACTTCACTAGATGTTGATTATATATCCTCCCGTATAGCAAAGGTGACTTCACTAGATATTGATTATAAATACCCTCATATAGCAGAGGTGACTTCACTAGAGTTTGACTATATATCCTCCCGTATAGCAAAGGTGACTTCACCAGATGTTGATTATAAATACCCCAATATAGCAGAGGTGACTTCACTAGATGTTGATCATATATCCTCCCGTATAGCAAAGGTGACTTCACTAGATATTGATTATAAATACCCCCATATAGCAGAGGTGACTTCACTAGATGTTGATTATATATCCTCCCGTATAGCAAAGGTGACTTCACTAGATGTTGATTATAAATACCCCCATATAGCAGAGGTGACTTCACTAGATGTTGATTATATATCCTCCCATATAGCGGAGGTGACTTCACTAGATGTTGATTATATATCCTCCCATATAGCGGAGGTGACTTCACTAGATGTTGATTATAAATACCCCCATATAGCAGAGGTGACTTCACTAGATGTTGATAATATATCCTCCCATATAGCGGAGGTGACTTCTCTAGATGTTCAATATATATCCTCCCATATAGCGGAGGTGACTTCACAAGATGTTGACTATATATCCTCCCATATACCAAAGGTGACTTCACTAGATGTTGATTATAAATATTCCCATATAGCGGAGGTGACTTCACTAGATGTTCATTATATATCCTCCCGTATAGCAAAGGTGACTTCACTAGATATTGATTATAAATACCCCCATGTAGCAGAGGTGATTTCACTAGATGTTGATTATAAATACCCCCATATAGCAGAGGTGACTTCACTAGATGTTGATTATATATCCTCCCGTATAGCAAAGGTGACTTCACTAGATGTTGATTGTAAATACCCCAATATAGCAGAGGTGACTTCACTAGATGTTGATTATATATTCTCCCGTATAGCAAAGGTGACTTCACTAGATGTTGATTATAAATACCCCCATATAGCAGAGGTGACTTCACTAGATGTTGATTATATATCCTCCCATATAGCAGAGGTGACTTCACCAGATGTTGATAATATATCCCCCATATAGCGGAGGTGACTTCACTAGATGTTCAATATATATCCTCCCGTATAGCAAAGGTGACTACACTAGATGTTGATTATAAATACGCCAATATAGCAAAGGTGACTTCACTAGATGTTGATTATAAATACC